>CM031237.1:866602857-867202857 GCA_018340775.1 Taxus wallichiana var. yunnanensis | reverse complement strand
ACCATGGAGAATCTAAGCATTGAATATCAAAATATACCATTTATGTATTAGGGAACAAATTATGAGGATTTCACATAAACATGTTTTCTTTAATGTCTTATGGATGAAAGAAGATTTTAGAGCCTTAGAAAAAAATTCAAGATACATTAGAGACATCTTTGATTTGGAGTGCTAAGGTTTGCATTTAGAAGATTTAAAGAATATTTATTTTTAGAGTAATGATCTTATCATACAACCCTTCTTTCACATATCAAGAAAAAAAAATTATGATAATTTTATGGAAGACTTACCTAAGCACTCTTGCATTTGTTTGTTGTTTCCTCTTCATATTTGATCCCAAAAATATTAGATTGAAACATATTCTTGGAACTATGCATTTTATTGTGTTTCCTCTAATTATTTTTTGCATGTGCTCTATAATAGCAATTAAGAGTGGTGTTGGTGGATTGTAATGTTTGTGAGTTGTTAATTATCAATTTTTGAGTTTAAATTTGACATTCATTTTATCCTCAACACGGGAATCAAATCTCAACACTAGTTGGGGTTATCTTGCATGTTGGGTTTTTTAATCCCTAATGCCCACATAAGAGTCCACACCCCCTAGAGTAGCCCTTAAGAGAATCCATCGATGTGCGGTGCAATATCACTTGCAAAGTGGTTAAATGCTCACCCAAAGCGCATGAAGGAGTTGAATCCGTGTAAGGTTGGGTGTAAGGGTTAAGAGAGATGTACGAGTGATGCGGGGGACAACACTTCGCAACTATCTATTATATGTTCACTTTCATCCTAGCCTTAACCTACACAATCACTCCCTAAAAGAATAACATAAACCCATAGACATCAAGTAAACCTAGCGAGAAGAATCAACATAGTAATATTGCATGCATGTATATAAAAATGGCTTTAGAACACCAATTATATATTATAATCATTTATCCATACTACAATACAGAGGCAACATGATGTTTCTTATACAACAACATGAACTTCCTCTAATTATATTGATAGGTCCTCTACAATGGTAGTTAGGAATGGTGGTGGTGGATTCTAATATTTGTTTTGTTAATGATTAATTATTGAGCTTAAATTTGACATCCATTTTATACTCAGAGGTAAAGTTCAATTTTAAATTTAATGTCCATTTAACTATCACGTGTTGGAAGCACAACCATTGAGTGGGGAGGGTGAATCGGTGTGACTTAAACCATTAATTCACTTAAACATTCATATTCATCAACCATTCAATTCAACTTAACCATTAAGCATGTATTCTTAAGAAACATAACCATTAGATGAGCAAATGAGAACACAAGAACACATAAACACTAGATATAAGTTGGAAACCCTCAAGGAAAAAAACCCCAAAGAAACAATTTTTTATCATAGAAATGAATCAAATTTAGTTAAGCACCAACCCAACAAGGAGCACCAACCCCTCAAGGAGCATCATCCCCTAGATTTAGTAGAACACTAACCCTAATAGGAGCACCAACCCCTAGATGAATCAGAACCAACTAAAACCCTGATTTGTTTGTCACCTCTAGAATGTCGCGCCAACTAATGATGACACCAATTTAACTCACTTTCCTTTTATCTTCTCTAAATCTATTCTTCTTTTGTCTCGTTCAAGCACTTCGCCACTAAGCGGGTTAGGCCTAATGAACTATCTCTCCAACAGATGAATGGACTATAGAACATCACAACACATTGTTTTCCTATCCCGATGATCACAAAGACCTTATTCACCTCTTCTATCATCCCTCTAGCTCACACTTTTCTCTCTTCCACCAATAACAAAATAAGCCTATAAAACATGCTTATATGCATGACTCGTTATCATAATACACCTAGGTTAGACATCATTGGACAAATAACCTTTAAAAACTTAGGAACATTCTAAAAATAACATTCATAATACCACTTAGGTCAGAAATATCATCTTCATACTCAAATCCTTCATTAGGACACAAGAAGCCCTAAAACACTTAAACTGCTCTCTCGCCAAAACCAAAACCACTTGGGCCTACAAGACCATCATCAAACATTAAGAACCACTTATACATGTTTTCTAAGTCCACTCCATGCCTCCTACAAGCTTGATTAGCTCTGCACCACTATCTCTCATCATGAAACCCTCTTGAGAATAAGGAAAACCAAGATGCCACAAAATTAGTCTTCAAAGATGAAGTTTAAACCCTCATCAAATCACTTGAACCATGCAAAAATGATATATCAATAGAAATTTCATGACCTAATGATCATCATCAACTTCATTAGACATCATCACTTGGAGTGTAGGAGCCCAAGAACACTACAGGACATCAATGACAACAACTACATCATCACTCTTTTGACATCAATGACAATACAATGCCAACAATCTTCCCTTTGTCATTGATGGAAAAACAAATAGCTCAATATCCCCCTAAGGTACTCACATGTGTCATAAATTCATTCTCCCCCTTTTGAAATTAATGAAAAAGAAACATACCCATGAGAAACTTGATTTTATCCTTTTTGACATCACTTTAGGGCTCTCCATTTGGTTAGAAACATCAAGAAAATCAAACAAGGTCCATTTGACCTCTTTCATTTCTGATTTGACTCTTCACAAAGATATGAGCAAGCATGGATCTTCCTTAAAAGATGCATACCTTCCAAATATGACTCGAGACCTTGACCATGTACTTCTCAACACTCAACTGATGTAAATGCACAATAACCCACTAAGAAGAATGAACAACCTTGCTTTCCTTTCAATGATAATTCTCATGCTCTATCAACATCCTCAAACTACAAACTGATCAATATGACTTTTCGGACTTCTTGACATGCCTTCTCATCTTCTTGATACTTGATGAGTTGATTAAACCATGTGTATAAACAACTCATCTTTTGTATTTTGTTAAGTCACAAAGCCATGGCCTTGTATCTCCCTGTCATATTGTTGAACATCATCACTATAACTTGAGCTTATTGGCATAATACTGATTAATATAGTTATTATTAGTTAACTTTATTTTGTGGTATTTTGAGTATGTACTTATTCTCTTGATTGCAATAAGTTATATGGATGATGATATATGTGATGTCACTCTTATTTAAGAAGCAATTGTTATATGCAGAACTTGTATCAAAAATGAAAGGACTAGTCAACAAATATTTCATGGCAAAGGAGTCACATATATCCAAGGGACCTATCCGTAGCAACTTGTCCGCAACCAAAGAAGACCACCTACAACAAAGGAGTCGTGATTGTGAAATCTCTTGGAACATGAAGGACGACACTCCAAGTTTTACGTATCATGGAAGAGGTAGTTACAAACTGAAACATGAAATGAAGATAACTCAACTCTAGATCTGATTATTTGTTGTAACTAAATGAAGAACTGATTATTTAAATTTGTGATTTGAGAACTAATTGATTTAAATGATGGTTACTTAAGTTATGTGTTTGACATCTAAACACCTATTGATTAATTTTGCTACATGCATGAATCTCTAGATGATTTGTTTGAGATCTTTTACCTAGTCTATTATAACTTCTAGTTGAACTATTCTTCTCACACTTTGATTGTAATGAGAAAGTATAAAAGGAAAGGATTAATGCTAAATAGCTAATCGGATGTGCGAGAGATCTAGGTAGAAAATTAGAGTAGATAATACACGGATACGAGAGTAGTTGTATTCCCAATTGTAATCTTCATGCCAATGTAATAAAAATTTTGAGTTCTATTCAGTAGCTTTAGTCACAATCCTTAAGAGGGATTAGCACCCAAGGCAGGGCCCACTTGTGGTTTGTTATCCCCCTCCATATTTTGTTTCTTTGATTTATTGCATGAGTAGAATTAACAACAATTCATTCCTTTATCTGTATTCTAATTTTATAGGCTTTACCTTAGTCAGTAATATTTGCTTTCAGTATGAATTTAGTTTGTTTCCAAGCATTATTATTCCAGTATTGTAGTGACAACAATTAATTTCCTTACCTCCTAAATACATGTAACTGTGCATACATAGCACTAGCATTATTGAAAGTTATGTCCCTTGGTTTGATAATTAAATGATTGTGGATTAATGAAAAACATATTAATTGCTGCAAGTTAATTTGCACCACCATTTTTGGCATTTGTTGGGGATACTACCAAGTTATAAGGTTTTTGAGAGGTTTTCATTTCTTAGAAGTAGTTTAGGTTTAGGAAATTTCACCTCCAAACCCTCCCCCACTAATTTATGTTGATTGAGTTGAGCTAGTTGATGCATGCACCATCCAAGAGATGCCCATGGTAGATTTTTACCCAATCCACAAGTAGCACATATCTCTTCATACAATTCTGAGGATTTTGAAGAAGACATACTTTCCTTTGTACAAGGTTTGTTGTTAGAAGGTCCCTTTCAAGTGAAAGTTCTAAAGTTGCTCTTGATCAGCCAAACATGGCAGAAGAAGTGAACCAAAATGTTGAAGATAGGGAAACTACCTTTGAGTTTCCCATTTCCAATAATGATGAGGTTGCTTGTTATGAAGAATATTTCTCCCTCTGCCTTCCTAACTTTCATGGATCCATGACTAAAGACCCGGACACCTTTTTGTTTGAGTTTGACATTCTATGCAAGAGTTATGATTATACCACTAATGCACATAAACTGAAGCTATTCCTACTACATTTAAGGATGCATCCTTGAGATGGTTTATGGGATTAGGAAAATATGTCATTACCACTTGGGCATAGATGAAGGAGAAGTTTCTCACTAAGTACTAGGACTATTGCAGGTGAGTAGCAGAGGGGTGATGAAATCTACAAGATGGCATAGAAGGAGGATGAACCATTGGAAGACTATCTAGAAATATTCATGTTCTGCATTCAGAAGACAAGGCACACAATACTACCTCCTGAATCTCTCAAATTACTCTTTTAAAGGGACTCGGTGAGGAGGACATGGATGCTCTAGATTTGATAGGAGTTGGAGACATTTCAAAAGCTACCTTTGAGGATATTTGTGAAGCTGTAGGAATTACTCCAGAGCCACCATGAAGAGAATAAGAAATGTAAGATCAAGAGGTGGATCAGCTACCAAAACAATTGGGGACATATCCAAGTCAAAGATTGTCAACATGTTCAAGAACATGAAGTAGGATATTTTCAATGACATGGCCACTCAACTAGATGCTCTGCATGCCAAGAAGAAAAGAGAAGATGTAGAGGTAGCACTTACAGAGTTCTGTCATGCATGCAGAATGGAAGAAACATAACTGAAAATGTAGAGGATTGGCCAGCATTGCACAAGAAAGGGAGGATTCACGTGAATTTAAGATGTTGGAGACAGAGGATGGGAAATTCTTCTATGTTGCTCAAAGAAAATTGTGGCCACCAAGACAAGGAGGTATGTCACAAGACCCTATGCCATCATTTCATAATTGGGCTAGTAATCAATATATGCAACCCCACCTTGGGCTAATCCACATACAAGGTTAGGCTCCATACCCTAGCCAATACCAAAGAACAATGGAAACCTCAATTGTAGGACACAACAATGATAATGTCAATAACCCCCTCAATCATGGAAAGAGCTTTGGAGGAGGATGTCAACAATGGAATAACCCACCTCCTAATTACCAACAATCTTACCAACAACCTCCTTATCCACAAGCAACAAGCTTTGATGCCAAATCCCCAACGCATTTTAGCCAAAAGCAACTCAAATACCAACTCAACCAATGCCTAACCCCAATAATAAAGCTACTTAGCCAGCCTATTCCACTGAACCATCTCAATACCCTACCTATTTTGTTGATGTTAATAACATCATCTTCGCTTAGGAAGAGAACTTCCTCCACCAAGTGGACCCACCATTACAGAGATTACAGATGAACCACAGTTACTACAAACTAATCCACAAAAAGTGAAAACACTTTGTAAGTTGATACGTAGTAACCTAAGAAAGAGTTCCAACAAGGGTAAAGTGCAAAATAATGAACCACCATTTCCAGAGAGATTATAAGAAAAGAATATTGACCTCAAATCATAATCTAATTCTGATTTTTTCAATCATTGAGAGATATTTGTGTCAAAATTCCACTTATTCAAGCCATCAAGGATGTTCCCATCTACAAAAAGTTGGTTAAATATATATGCATTAAAAACCAAATAGAAAAAGGAAGGATCCATCAATTTTACAAGTTATTAGACACTCTAATGATATCATGCTTGGGAATTCAGTTTTACTAAAGTATATAGATCCAGAAATCCTTTATAAATTTTACATCAATGGAACAACAATAAAGAACAATTTGATTGACTTGGGGAAGCCATTAACGTCATGACCAAGAAAATTATGGATGATCTAAAATTGGAAGGACTAAGGCAAACAACTACAGTCTTACAACTTACAGATAGATCAACAGTGAGACCAGAAGGAGTACTTGAGGACATAGTTGTGGTGGTAGACTCTTGGGAATACCCTACTGACTTTATTGTCCTTTAACCAAAAGAAATTTTAGGAGGATATCCTATCATCCTAGGAAGGACATGGTTGGCCACTGTTGATGCATTCATAGGTTGTAAGGTCTGGTAAAACATGATTATTTCTAATGGAAGTGGTACTAAAAATATGATGCTCTATCCTCCTACAAAACCATTGAATGATGAAGATCAAAAAAATTGGGTAGAAGAACTAAAATCAGATCATAACTCTGTATAACAACTCATGATGCTAGAGAAGTCTTGTACAATTAAAGGACAAGAAGAATATGTTTTTCTCTCCAATGTTTTGTAAAATAACTATGGAAGAAATGAAGAAGTGGATGATAGATTAAGATATTTAACTTGCCCCTTAAACCAATTTCTACCGTAGCAAAGCACCATGGACGTTCCAGGTAAGGATTGTATTCTTCATCAACTTCTTCCCCATGATTTCATATTGAATTCTATGAGAAACAATGTATATTCAATGATTGATCTCTCCAAGCAAGTGGAAATAACTCTAGGAAGGCCACTTAATGTAAACAAGATGTTAAGCATGCAGTAAGAGCAATTGTTGATTGCCCTTCTGCAAAAACATAAAGCAATGTTTGCATGGGATTATGGTGACATGCATGGGATTCATCCTAAGATGTGCACTCATAAGATTTATATCAAGGACAATTGTAAACCAATCAAGCAACCACAAATAATAATGAACCCAACAATAAGGGAGATTGTAAAAGGAGAATTGAATAAGTTATTGGATGTTGGATTTATATATCCAATTTCAGAATTCAATGGTGTCACCACTTGTCATTTTGCCAAAGAATAATGGAAAATGGAGGATATGCATAGATTATAGGAGCTAAATGTAACAAAAAATAAAGATCACTTTCCATTACCTTTCATTGATCAGGTACTTGACACTTTGGCTGGTAAAAATATTTTTCTTTTCTTAATGGATATAGTGGATATAATCAAATTAAAATTACACCAGAGGATCAAGACAAAATTACTTTCACATGTCCATGGGGAACATTTGCATATTTTGTTCTTCCATTTGGCTTGTGTAATGCACCTACTACATTTTAGAGGGTGATCTTGAGTATATTTCCAAATATAACAAATGACTACATGGAGGTATACATGAATGATTTCACAGATACATGTAGAACTTTTGAAGAAGCCATGAAAAATATGGACAAATTTTTGAAGAGATGCAAGGAACACAATTTTTCCTTAAGTAAAGAAAAATGCTACATGGTGATGTCTGAATGTATAGTTTTAGGACACTATCTTTCTTTTGATGGAATTCAAGTTGATCCAACCAAGATATTTGTTATTGTAAATCTTCCAACACCAAGGAAGAAAAAGGACATTAGGAGATTTCTATGCCATGATGGTTATTACAGGATATTCATACAAGATTTCAACAAGAACATAAGAATGCCATTTTTGTATTATTAGGAAAGGACGTTGCATTTGAGTGGACTAAAAAATTTGAAATTGCATTTCAAACTTTGAAGAAAATGTTAACTATTGCCCCTGTATTAAGAGGACCTAATTGGAATTTGTCATTCCATATTCATATTGATGCATCATAAATGCCATTAGAGTTGTATTAGGACAAAAGGATGGAGTTATGAATTATGCAATTTATTACATTAGCAAGAACTTGTAGCATGTTGAGCTCAATTACACAGTCACAGAAAAAGAGTTCTTAGCAGTTGTTTATGCTATCAATAAATTCAGGCACTACATCACAGGTTATCTAGTGTTCATTCACACTGATCATGTAGAAATTAAATATTTGATCAAAAAACTAGTTGTAAGTAGCAGAAAATCATCAGATGGTTGTTCTTCTACAAGATTTTGATGTCACCATATTGGAAAACTTGGAAAGGACAACGTGGTAGTAGATTTCCTTTCAAGAATGGAGACTAATGATGAAGAACAGATAGTTGATGACTCTTTTCCTGATGAGAATTTATTTGTTATCTCTACAAAAACACATTGGTATGCAGACATAGCCAACTATCTAGTTTCAAGTAAAACACCTCCACACTACTTATACTATGAAAAGAAATATATAGTTGAAAAGAGTGTGCATTTTTTTGGATAACTAGATTTCTATTTCATACATGGAAATATCATATCATGAGAAGATGTATATATGATGATGAAATATATGATGTTTTTAGAGCCTATCATAGTGAACCTTGTGGAGGACATTTTTCGCAAAAATAACTACAAAAGTATTAACAAATCTGATTATTATTTGTCAACATTTCATAAAGATGCAACACTATACACTAGGAGATGTGATAAGTGTCAAAGAATGGGCAAGCCTACAAAATCAGATGAAATTCCATTTCAACCTCAGTTGGTTTTGCAGCCTTTTGAAAAATGAGGCTTATACTTTATTGGCCATATAGATCCTAAATCTCAGTAGGAGGACATCTTAGTATGCATAGATTATCTAACTAAGTGGACAGAAGTGAAGGCATTGTACCAAGTCATAAAAGTGAGAAAGTAGCCAAGTTTCTCTATGATCATATCTTCACCAGATATGGAGTTCTAAGGGAGATTGTTACTGATCAAGGTACACACTTTACTACTGATGTAATTTCTAATCTAGCTAAAGAATATGAAATCAAGCATAGGAATTCTACACCATATCATCCCCAATCTAATGGCTAGGTAGAGGTGACAAACAAAGAGATAGAAGGCTATCTTGACAAAGACCATTGCACTTCATAAAAAGATTGGGAAGATAGAATTCCAGAGGTAGTATGGGCATTCAACACAATGTGGAAGACAACAATTAGCTTCACACCATTTGAACTCTTGTATGGTAAGACTATTGTTTTTCCAATTGAATTTGAGCACAAAACACTAAGGACTACACTTGAGCTAGGCATAGATTTATCTAAAGCACAAAGGCAAAGGATTCTCCAACTCAATGAGTTAGATGAAATGAGAAGACATGTTATGCATAATACAAAGGTAGTGCAAAAGAAAATAATCAAATGGCATGACAGGTACATAAAAACAAGACAGTTTAAGAAGGTGATTGGGCACTCTTATTTGACTCAAAGTACAAGGACCATATGGGAAAACTCGGGACAAGGTGGTTAGGCCCCTATGAGATTGAGAAAATATTTCCCAATGGAGCTATAAAACTCACCACCATAGATCCTATGAGGTTTAAGCTATTGGTGAATGGCCATAGGTTGAGGTTGTACAAGAAGCCAACTGACAGAAGTACCTTCATGTAGTAGTTCAGAGGAGGACAAAATAGATGGAAATAAGGACATCAGAGACATAATCAAAAGTTGGACTTGTTGGTTCATATTCGAGATTTCAAAGGATTGATATATTTTAGTGGCCTTGGTATATTCATCTTGTTGAATACTCCAAGGACAAATAAAATTGTTTTGATCATCCCTTTAGGTGATCAGCAACACTCTGCTAACATTTTATTTTCTTAGAATTTATGTTTTATGGATTTGATGTTTAGATGGTTACAAGATTGCATGATCCCCATCACAAGGAGAGCATACAATGATTAAAGGTCCACTTGTAGTAGCATACATAAGACCCCTATTTTGTTTTCATGTTTGATAGAGATCGTGATTGCATAAAGAAGATCAAAGATATATGCATGTGTGAAAGATGATAGAAGAGACAATTGACACCCCAATGGATCAGCATTCCTTCTCCGGGAGTTATATGGTTTTAGTAAGGAGCATCCAATATAAATTCAACACATGGATGTAGCATCATAGCAATGTCCACACCATAATAAAGTTTGCATGCGATAGAGGCACAAATCGATTCAATAAAGCACTCACAATCATCATTCTAAACATGCATCGAGATAAGTGCACTCTTACCACTTTATTAAAGTATACTTAGAATAATTACTATTGATTAGTATTAATTCCAAGTCATCATGTGTTAAATGCATTTTAAATACCACCATCTTTTCGTGCCATGATGTGTCCCTACACGTCATCCCATACTATCATATCACTTTACCTGCATGATTCATGCATTCACATCAATTAATTACCTCTCCTGTAACCATGTTGCGTGTGCTTCGGTCTCAAAGTTCAAAAACAAAATACTCAAAACAATCTCACACAATTCAATTTTGTATCATTTCTTCAAACAACATTGTGTGATTGCATTGAGAGATTCGAGCAAGTTGCATATTCAAAATGGGAGGAGACTTGATACACCATGAACCCACAAAGTACTCTTAGCTTCTTAGCTAACCTTAAATTCTATAGTATTTTCAAGACGATGGGTGGCTTTATTATATAAACAGATTCCATGGTTTCAATGAGTCGATGGTTGAAGAGTTTGCTACTACATTCAGAGATGGTGAAGAAAAGGTAAGGGGTTTATCGATGAGAGTTAATGATGACATCTTGGTTGAGGTGATGGGACTTCCTTCACAGGGTGACCCCTTTCCAGAAAAATAAAATCTGGAAGCATCCATATGGGAATTTGCTGATGAAGATGATGTATTCATGAATGACCGACAAGGTATACACAAGACTTCTCTTTGGGTTAAAATTACAAATTACATCATCAATTATTTTACATGCGAGGGGAGATACTCTAGGTTAAACATAGTTCATTTTAAATTTCTCAATCATCTAAATAACAACAGACATGTCAATGTGCCCAATTTATTTAATGAAAATTTGAAAAATATGAGTAGAGAGGCACAAAGAGGAAGGTCTTCACTATCACATCACTACGCCTCATCACTCTCATAATCAAACATACCCTACAGAGGGAATATCCTGAACTAAATTGGAAGGATTTTGTAAGAGATAAGGACATTGATGAATTGTTGGGAAATAAGAGGAAGAGGAGAAGAATTACTGGAAGTTCTTCCACACATGCAACTGAAGCCACAACATCAACTTCCAGCCTAAAGAAACCCTTGTTTCGAGAAAATTTACAATCTTCTGAACCAAACCCTGAACCAACCTCCCCTAAAAGAATATTTATTGTTGAAACCCTCATAGAGGTCTCTACCCCTGAGTCATCTACCTCCAAGGATAAAATAAAATCCTCCAAGAGCACTCCCACACCATCAAGGCATTCTCACGAGCTAAAAAATAGAAGGCCAAAAACCTCCCAGCCAACAAATCCTTGGACCATATCACTTGACCATGATATAGAAGCTACAAAGGAGACCATTGAGACCACACCAATGGACATAGAGTAGAGAGCTTTGATGTTGCATTTCATGAGCAACAAGGCCCTAAGGAGCCCATGGAGGGTCTAGAAGAGGAAAAGGGAGAAGAAGGTGGTAGAGAAACTGTACATGAATTCCCTGAAGAGTACATGGAGGAACATGTAGAGGTAGTTCATGTTGATGTAATTCATGGAGAGCATGAAGGAGAATAATTTGAAAAAGGAAACTGAGGAGACAATACCTACAAAGTAGAAGGTCATGAGGAGAGGATGGAAGAGGAAACTGACCAAATAGTTCATGAAAAATAAATTGGTGAAGATATGCCCTCTTGCACATGTTAAAGAAGTTATTGAGCATCTTGTTCATGGAATTGAGGAAGAGCACATGTCTATGGGAGTTGAACAAACAAGTGCATATTCTTGTATTTTAGGATGATGTAATAGAGAAAATTCTGGAACTAACACCACCATTTTTACCACATGCTAGCATGCAATAGGTAAATATCACCCCATTATAACCACAAATTGTTATTCAAGAAGTTTAGACAGATCCTATCAAACTAGTTTGTAGAGAAATGGAAACAATAACAACACTAAACTCTTTGGGTGAATCAATTTGAAACCTATATCAATAGGTTAAAAGGAAAGTATGAAAGAAAAATAAGAACTCATCTTCCAGCACAAGAAAGAAATTGAGGCAAAAGATAAATAAATTGCAATGCTAAAGAAAAAGTAAGAAGAGACACTTAAAGTGGCCCATGATATATTCATATACATGCCTCCTTCTAATGTCTATGCCATTTTATTGAAAGAAAAGATGTTGTAGCTCAAACTTACTTGTATCAACTCTCACATGCCATTTGACATTAGTGGAGCAAGGAACTTCTTTAAAGGTTGTATCTGAATAGCCCTCTTGAAACTTAGCTTCTATTTTGTGAACTCTACATGTATAATTATGCTCTTGAATATGATATGCACTGGATTCTAGTCCTATACGTTGGAGATGTTCTAGTTAAAGCATTGTGTTCCTCTTTTCATTATGAGTTGGATCGAAAAAGGAAAATGGTGGACTACAAAAATTTGGAGAAAGTAAAACCAGTGATGGTCAAGGCTAAAGCTAATAACATTAAAGAAGTTGTAGACCAATATGGAAAGTATATAGAAAAGAAGGAAATCAGAAAGAGGGTATGGAAAATGAGGAAAGAAGCTCATGAGGAAGTCAAGGACATGATTAAAAACAATGGAAGAGAGACAATACACACATGTAGGATACGCTAGAATGAGATGTCTCTTGAGATTAAAAAAATATATACTTTTATCATAATATAATCCCAACTTTAATAAGAGTGAATGCATACATTGATATTTCTATTGCATGTGCAAATACTTGGTTTCCAATTGGCTATCACCCACCAATCTTCCACTTTCATATACCACATTGGTATAGTGATCAGCCATTGAATGAAATAATATAGGATAGAGTCATGAACATGTTCAAAGCATGAATGGAGGTTATTTCTTCACTAATCCAAAAGGCACAACTACTCCAAGTGTATTTAAAACGAGTATGCAGCACCATTCAGGTAGAACCTAAGAAACTTGAATGAGGACATTCAATAAATTAAGCTGGGGATGTGATTAGTTGATTAAACCATGAGTATAAACAAATCATATTTTGTATTTTGTCAATCCATCAAATCCATGGTCTTGTATCTCCCTATCATACTATTGAACATCATCACTATAACTTGAACTTATTGGCATAATATTGATTAATATAGTTATTACTAGTTAAATTTATTTTGTGGTATTTTGAGTATGTACTTATTCTCTTGATTGTAATAAGTTGTATGGATGATGATATTTGTGATGCCACTCTTGTTTGTAAGTGACTTGTTATAAGTAACAACTTTTATACAAAGAAAGGACCATCCTGCAGCAACTCATTCTAAAGGGAGTAGCCTACAACTAAAGGACGTGTCTACAACAACTCATTCACAACCAAAGAAGACAGACCTACAACAAAGGAGTCATGATTGTGTAGATCTCTTAGAACATGATGGACAACACTCCAAGTCTTTACATGCACGTGTCATAGAAGAGGTAGTTACAAAATGAAACATGAGATTTAAAGATAACTCAACTCTAGATTTGATTATTCATTGCAACTAAATGAAGAACTGATTGATTTAATTGATTGGTTACTTAATCTATGTGTTTGACATCTAAACACTTTTTGATTAATTATGTTGCATGCATCAAATCTCCAGATGATCTGTTTGAGATCTTTTACCTATTATGTTAGAACCTCTATTTGAACTCTTCCTCCCACACTTTGATTGTAATGAGAAAGTATAAAAGGAAAGGATTAATGCTAAAGAGTTAATCGGATGTTTAGAGATCTAGGGAGAAAAATAGAGTAGAGAATACACAAATATAGGAGTATTTGTATTCCCAATTGTAATCTTCATCCCAATGTAATAAAAGTTTGAGTTATGTTCAGTATCTTTATTCACAAGCCTTATGAGGGATTAGCGCTCAAGGCAGAGCCCAATTGTGGTTTGATAACCCCTTCCATACTTTGTTGCTTTGATTTATTGCATGATTATAATTAGCAAAAATTCATTCCTTTATCTACATTCTAAGTTTACATGCTTTACCTTAGTCATAATATTTACTTTCAGTATTAATTTAGTTTGTTTCCATGCATTATTATTTCAGTATTGTAGTGAGAGCAATTCATTTCCTTACCTCCTAAATACCTATAACTATGCATACAACACTGGCATTATTGAAATTCTACATCCCTTGGGTTGATAATTAGATGACAATGGATTAATGAACAACATATTGATTACTACAAATTAATTTTAACCACCAATAATTCACACCTTCTTGGATAAACTTGGTTACACACGGAACTAAAATTCTAATTTCTCATCTCCTCAATGCTTCTTAACACCTCAAATACTACTTAGAATGACATCATAGACTTACTTTTGATGGCGAATCACAGCACCCTTGAATGTTTGCAACTCGATGGGTCGAGACTCTTAGTGCGATTGCATAACATGGAGCTTTTCCCAAGTGTGGGACCTTATGAAATCGGAAAAATCTCTCCGAATGAAGGCCGGTTCCTATTCCTCTATTCAGATGCACACATAAAAATGCAGAGGGTTTACTCAAAAACCTAATCTAACTTTCCATGGATACAGGTAAGAAGATGCATAAAAATAATCCTAAACTAACAAAGGTGATGCACCGAGGAATGATGAACACCTGTCTTGCCAATAAACACAAACCATTAAAATGCAATGCAAGATCATGCACAGATAACCAAATTTGCAGTGAAAGATATGGAGGATGAAAATGAACACAGAGAGGGTTGAGAATCATCCACATAAATGCATTATTTTCTCCAAATATTGATACAATACACTACAAAAAGGCCAAGAGGCAAAGTTGCATCACAGTTTTAGATGGGAGGTTTGAACTCCACAAATTCACCTGCCAAAGAGAAGAAGGGAGGGGCAAAACAAGAATGTCCAACCTTTAGAAAGAAGCCCCTCCTTACAATTTATAGGAAGAATGAGAGAGGGAAAAGAGAGGAATTCCAAATCTACCCCAACCACCTCTAGGTTGCATTTAATTTATCTCATTATGGCGGTAGGTGAGAACCTTAGCAAACCCAAAATGGCGAATTGTATTTTGCATTTTTGAAGAACTTTTCTCACCTAATTAAAGATATCTAGTCGTAGTTGGATAGAGGACCTTGTAAGATTTCTGAAAAGTCCAACCTTGCATGAATTTGAGCTCCCTGTGAAAAGTTATGGCCATTTGAATATATGTGTCAGGGTTTGCTTTCTGTCGGGGTGTCAACGCTCAAAATGTTGCGCCTCCTGAAGATGCGCCTCAGCGCATCCATCCTTGTGTCAACATACTCTAACCTGTGCCATGGGCACAAATTTTTCCATGTCGACATTTCCTGCTCTGCGCCTCTAACCTGCGCCATGGGCACGAATTTTTCCATGTCGACATTTCCTGCTCTGCGCCTCTAACCTGCGCCATGGGCGCGAATTTTTCCATGTCGACATTTCCTGCTCTGCACCTCTAACCTGTGCCATGGGCGTGAATTTTTCCATGTCGACATTTTTGATGTGCGCTAGAGGTGGTTGGTGATGCAATAAATGTCGGGTTTTCGACCATGCAATGCACTTTCAAAACCCGAAATGAAGGATTTCAATTTTCCTTGATTTCCATATTCTTCTACTCTTGTCTATATTTACCTCGGGGGGAGATATATACAACACTTACCTTTATTGCTAGATACCGAACACAAATTATTTTCACTTGAACCAGCTAACATAAACTTTCTTAAACTAGGATATCCTTCTTTGACTTCATATTATGAATTTGGATCTCATGTAAAGACACCAAAACAAGCCAACTTTTACATACCTTTGACCATTATCTCAGAGCCTAAATGGATCCCCTTAAACCACACACTTCCTTTTAGACATAATAATATTTCTTGAATCAACTCACCTACTTGAGAACATATCTTATTGACTCCCCCGATTCCTTGGCTCGTTGGAAACACAAATTCTCCAAATTAAACTTCTACTTTACCTCAATGAAAACCACACATTCTTTTCCATAAGATCTCAAAAAGAAACATACCCCCTTTACACAAAACATACTACAGATCAAGATCATTCACCATACTTACATCATTCAATAGCCAAACTTGACAACTCCCTATCAACATGCATCCTTTCCCAAAATATCTCACCTTGTCTTGAAGAATCAAGACCCTAACCATACTTTCTCATGGAGCTCGATCATCTCCCCGAATCATACATTACTTCTTGAAGCACTCGCCCATATTTGACCCCTGTAACTTGCTTCTCAAGACTTTCACAAACATAAATAAGGTCACACAACACCACTCCAAGTTCAAGGACTATTAAACTCTTTTTGCAAGCCTTCATATTGTTTTGATGCACTTCTCGAGGCATTGAAACACATTCCAACAATACTTCATATCATGCATACCTTTATTTGAATTCATACCCTCAAAGGAACATTTTTAGGGTCTTTTTCATATCCACAAAATACATATTCGTGTTATAAACCATTTTCTTGCATTTCAAGGTCTCGAGAACCATACTACATATCAGACAAGACACAGTCTTAAGCTTTAAATACTCTTCAAAATGGTCAAAATACTTACAAACTTACTCAAATCTTCTTGATGCACATCAACATGATTTCATAATAGATAATACCTCATAGAAGTCTCAAAATACCTTGTAACTCAACTTATTTTCATAGTTCTTCACACATATGTTGGATCAACTCGGACCTAATGCACATCTCCATAGGCTTACTTTGGAACATACAAGGCACACCAAACCATGTTACTAGTCCTAAATGAACTTAAGCGTCATTTCATGCTCAAATAAGCACACCATTACCTATCAATTTTTCACACACCTTAATTTCCTCCAATGACTATCTAATTGAACTAACAAACACATACCTTGGAATTGTACCAGTAACTCAACAAACCTTCAAATTTTCAACCTACATTTTGAGACTTGAGACATCTTCTCAAGTCTTCAACTTGACTACACCTATATACCGCATACCCAAATTCTATGTCCCCATCTATTGATCATACCTCCTTTCCAAGAATCTTCGGCCCAAACACAATTCTAGGCACAAAATCTCACCATATTGTCTTGTAAGCATCTCCACAACTCTTCATGCAATCCTACCTTGTCAAACCTTATTAGCAGGCCGTTTATATCTATATTGAGTCTCAATCATGACTTCAACCTTGTCAAGCCTTGAAACATTCTCAAATAACAACCTATGGACTAAACCAAATCAGATCACCAAACATACCTCAATAACTAACATACAATTTGTAAACCTTCATAGACCTTCTTGAGGATCATGGATCACTACAATACAACTTCATGACTATGACCAAAAAGTAACACAAAAGTACATACCTTGCAACTTCATTAGTCAAGTCAAAACACACCCATGTTTCTTCTAATTGATGAATGCCTCTACGAAGATTATTAGAGACATCCCAAACCATGGGGATCTAAAACGATATCTTAAGGAGATTCCAAGACCTTCTCAACACATGAGACGTGTCTTCTTTAACTATATTTTGATTAACAATCTATGTGCATGCATAACTTGCGTCAAAATCATATTTATGCTTAGATAGACTACTATGATTCATTCTTGGTTCCCATACATTATTTTTCTGTTATCTTGCACTCTAGGAGCCTGAAACTTCTTTTTTTCCTTAAGGGGCCATGAAAACAAAATTTTGCAATATGTCCAACATGATGACAACTATAGCAAACAACTTCACGCTTACCTCTTGGATGGTGTGCACTAAAACTTCTTCCATGGTTCCATGAATCCTCATTCTTGTATAACCTTCTACCACATTCTCTTGCTCTTTGCCCAAATTAGTTACAAGTATAACAATAACCATTGAAATACCCTTCATACCTCATTGCATTAGGCTTCCTAATAGTTTTATATCTCTTGTTTTCCATGTTAGCATCATCCTTTCTATGAACAACACCTTATTGAATTGTGTCATCATCCTTTATGTTATTCTTACCATCATTATCATTTCCTGTACTCTTCATGATGTCTCCATTAAATCCAATACTGTCATGTCACCGAAAGCCTTCTAACTATCCAAGAGATCATCTAGATCCTTGGAACTCTTTTCAAACTTCTAAAATGATTTTACCTTACTAGTTGCCTCAATCAATTATGCCTTTAGAGAATAAATTTCTCTCTCATACCTGATACACTTTTCCTCCCTAGACTTTAGATTTTTAGTTGCATCCTCCATTTGATTTTCTCGACTTATGGATGTCAATCCAATGTTTCTCTTTGAGAAGATGAATCTTTTCTTCATATTCCTTAACTTTTGCCTTCATTTTTTCTTCTTCTTCTCTACATGGTTCAACTCTTATTGGATACACATCAACTCAATTTCAAGGTTAGCTCCTAATTATTCTTCATCTAAATTCTCAAAAGAACCTCCATATATGAAATTCTCTCTTTTAGGGCTCTTAGCTCTTTTAACCATAAACAGGGTTTCATTGCCAACATCATCATTATCAAAATCAAAATCAAAATCACAAGCTTCACTACTTAACTCGATGAGATACAATATTCATCAGAATAAAATCTTCTCTTGGACTTCTTCTTCTTGTCTTTAGAATTTCTAAAAAAATCTTACTCTTATCATAGCTATGGAACTTCTTATCATCATCATGATCTTCATAATGTTCTTCACTCTTATGCTTGTGAGGACATTTGTTTTCTAAATGTCCAATCTCACCATATTCAAAACACTTGAAGGGTGGATTACCCTTATACTTTTATGAACTTTTCTTCAACTTCCTAGCAAACATACCTATCAATTCACTATCATCAATATCAGAAACATCATCATCCAAGATCTTATTACCTTTTGAATTCCTTTCATATTTTAAGGTTTCTTCCTTCTTGGGAGGTTTATTAATACGTCCTCATCTCATAAGTAGTCAAGATACCATGGAGTTCATCCATCAGTAGAGTACTCATATCCTTGGCTTATTCTATAGCTAATACTTTAGGATCAAATTTAGGAGTGAGATATCTCAACACCTTTTGCACCACCAAATATTATTTCACATCTTCTCCTAATCCTCTAATGGTATTAACCACTTGATCTACTATGAGAAGATATGCAGAAATGGTATGAACAACTTCACCTTAGAATAACCTTCATAAATAACTTATAGCTTATCCCACATAGCCTTAGCAGTATCACATTGCATTACCTTGACAAACTTTGATTCTGCTAATCCACACAAAATAACATTCATAGCTTTAGAGTTATCATTATTAGCCTTCTTACATGTTGCATCAGTTGGAGGATTTTGAGGAATGTTGTACCCATCTACAAATGACTTCTAAATATCACATCCCAATGAAAGAATATGAGTTATCATCCTAATACTCCAAAAAACATAATTTTCCCCATCAAACAGAGGAGCTTTGCTAGGAGAGGAACCACTTTGTTGACTCGCCATATATGTGCTTAAAAGGATGACCTCAAGATTATCAAGCTTGCTTGAGATGACTTTCTCTTATACAAATTATTGGAATCACAACCACCGAGAGGGGGTGAATTATTGTGACTCAAAACATTCATTCACTTAAACATTCATATCCATCAACCATTTAGTTCAACTTAACCAATAAGCATGCATTCTTACGAAATGCAGCCATTAGATGAGAAAATGATAACACAGGACACATAAACACCATATATAAGTGAAAAACCTTCAATGGTAATAAATTCCATTGAAAAAAATCTTTATTATAGCAACGAATCAAATTTTTTTGAGCACTAACCTAAGCAAGGAGCACTAACCTAGCAAGGAGCATTAACCCCTATATTTAGTGAGGCACCAACCCCACAAGAAGCACCAACCTCTAGATTTAGCATAGCACCAACCCTACAAGAAGCGCCAATACCTAGATAAATTAGCACCAATAAATGGACATGATTTTTTTATCACCTCTAAAATGTTTCACCAAAAACTGATGATGACACTAATTCAGCTCACTTTCCTTCTATCTTCTCCAAATCTACCCTTCTTGTTATCTCACTCAAGCACTTCTCCACCAAGCTGATTAGGCCTAATGACCTATCTCTCCAATAGTTGCACACACTCTAGAACATCACAACACACTCTCTTTCCTCTCTTGATGGTCAAAAACATTTCCTTCACCTCTTCAATAATCCCTCTAGCTCGCACTTTTCTCTCTTCCATCAACCTCAAAATAAGCCTCTAAAACATGCTTATATACATGACTCATGGTTAAAATACACCTAAGTTGGCCATCATAGGAAAAAAACCTTTAAAAATTAATAAAATACTAAAAATAAAATTCATAAGACCACTTAGGTAGGCAATATCATCTTCATACATGAATCCTTCATTAGAACATAAGGTCTAAAACACTCAAACGTCCCTCTCACCAAAACCAAGACCACTTGGCCCTACAAGACCATCACCAAATCTTAAGAAAAAAATTGTACATGTTTTATAAGTCCACTCCATGCCTCTTACAAGATTGATCAGCTCTACACCACTATCTCTCATCATAAAACCCTCTTGAGAACAAGGACAACCAAGATGCCCCAAAACTAGTCTTCAAAGATGAATCTCAAACCCTCATCAAATCACCTCAACCATGCAATTATGACATATAAATGGAAATATCATGTCCTCAATATCATCATAAACTTCATTATACATGATCACATAGATTGTAGGAACCTAAGCACACCTTCGCAACCGAGTCACCTAAATCGCACAAAGCGCCCCAAAACCAAGATTACAAAATGGACTTGATAAAACATCATAACGACTCATCCATGATCTTAAAATACCATGGAAATGTATAATAGATTCCCAAATTCCTCAAGCACTAATTTAGTCAACATGTCTAGTGAACAAATTAAGAGAAAACGAAACTTCTTCAAAAAATTAAAGATTTTAGTGGGGTCCACATACAGTCAAGACACCTAAATGCCACCTAGAGAAAGATGTAGGAGTCCTCTACAACCTCAAATCATGAAACTTGATCAAAAAATCCATTATATGTCACTTTGAACAAGATCTCTCCCATCTCTACACAACTAGGGTTTTAAGAGGGTTTAGAAGTTGTTTACCTTCTTAACGATTGTTCATAAATCTATGCCCCTCAATCCACAAAATAATCCCTAAAATTTCATCTTAAGACCCATACCCAAATAACAAGAATATATTAGACCACCATGTAGAGTTTATACGTGCCAACGAGCACAAGAAAGTCCAATTCAAGCTCAAATTCTCACTTCCAAGAGCTCAATAGACCTAAAAATCACATATCTTGCCAATTTATCCAAACCAGCACTTGAAATTGTGCCCACATCACTTGAAAATCCAGATTTACATTTTTCAATGCTCATATTTTCATCACCATTCTGAAATCAGTCCAACTCACCTCATTAGGTCACCTAGGGATTAAGAATAGGTCTAGTGTAGACCTAGAAACCATGACTAAACCCTAAACCTACACTCTAAGACACTTGTGAGTGTCTCTACACATCATTCTTATTATCCCCATGCTCTAACCATTCTCATCCATCTACTACATAAATTTACTCCATCCATATCATATCTCATCATGTTGACTAGGCCTCCGACCTGGGTAACTTAAACAATCTTGCTTCACCAATGTTGACCTCCTCATCACTTTGCCACTCTTTCCAACCTACAATAACCTTCAAAAATCTTCCTAACACCTAATAAACATCACCACAACACTAGAACACTTTGCAAGTCACTAAAATCCATCATACCTACTCAAGACACCTCAAGGCATCATGTCATCTCAACATGACATGCCAACAATGAATGACACTACCAATCACCCTTCATGTCCCTTACCTCTTTTGACATTAATGAAACTTAAGAGCTAAATGAAAAAAACTATATCATCACTCTTTTGACATCAATGGCAACATAATGCCAACATCACGTAGAACTTTTTTCTTTTTGCTTGGAGAATCCAATCAAAACATTCTAATTTCTTAGCCATACGGTGGAGTTTAGAGCCCATTTTTGAAAATTATTTTTTGAGTGTGATATAGTGATGTCACTAGATCAATTCTATTTTTAAATAGTTAGTGGATAAAATTTTGAAGAAGGTAATATAATTATTTAGCAATGTGATACACAAAAATAAAAGATAAAAACATGAAGATCGATATCGCTTGACACTTTTAGATAAATGTATTTAAGACGTGTATTAGTTACACCTCCATAGTTGGATCTACTACTTGGTGAAATTATTTTAACAAAGCTTTTAGTTATCTCTATAGTTTGATCTACATCATGGTGTATCAGAGTATCCATAAGGATCCTTGATATAAAAATAAGTGCACATGTAGTTGTAGAAAATGAAATAACTAACAAGTATGAAAGTGAAAAAAATTGAGTACAATAAAGCAAAAATTTCTCCAAATACACTTATTAGAATTACTCACAAATTAATATGTACATATATGAGATTGGATATGTAACTCCTCCATGATTAGTGGAATCATAGCCCAAAATTTAACTATAACTCAAAAACTTGGCTTAGTCAAACAAGTAAGTAACCCTCACTTAGCTAACAATGATGGCCAAGTGTAACTCTTTGGACTAAATTTGAGTTTAACTCTTATGACTAAGTACACCTAATCAAGCTAGCTCCTAAAGTGTATGAATAATCCACATAAATAAATAAATGGAATAGATAATATCTTATACCAACAATGAACTTATGAAACATAAATTTTAGGAACTATCTTGATAGATTAACTTAAATTTAGTTTTAACGGATACCTAAAAAGAATAATTAAATAACAAAAGTAATGAAATGGCTATCACATACTAAGAATTGGTGGGATTTGATATGAAAGAAAAAAATTGACATAATCTATCTAGGTTGACATAATGAATTGTTGGAGGTATGTGTTGTTGAATTGGAGAGATTGTGATGTTTAGTTGAAAACCACATCACAATGTTTTCTACATGATACTAATAGCATTTCCAAATAGAAAATTGGACTAGGATATGATTCGTATCTCCAATTCAAAGTACATGTAGTTGCAGAAAATGAAATAACTAACAAGTATGGAAGTGAAAAAAATTCAGAGTACAATAAAGCAAAAATTTCTCCAAATACACTTATTAGAATTACTCACAAATTAATATGTACATATATGAGATTGGATATGTAACTCCTCCATGATTAGTGGAATCATAGCCCAAAATTTAACTATAACTCAAAAACTTGGCTTAGTCAAACAAGTAGTAACCCTCACTTAGCTAATAATGATGGCCAAGTGTAACTCTTTGGACTAACTTTGAGTTTAACTCTTTGGACTAAGTACACCTAATCAAGTTAGCTCCTAAAGTGTAGGAATAATCCATGTGTAGGAATAATCCACATAAATAAATAAATGGAATAAATAATATCTTATACCAACAATGAACTTATGAAACATAAATTTTAGGAACTATCTTGATAGATTAACTTAAATTTAGTATTAACGGATACCTAATAAGAATAATTAAATAACAAAAGTAATGAAATGGCTATCACATACTAAGAATTGGTGGGATTTGATAAGAAAGAAAAAAATTTGACATAATCTATCTAGGTTGACATAATGAATTGTTGAAGGTATGTGTTGTTGAATTGGAGAGATTGTGATGTGTAGTTGAAAACCACATCACAATGTTTTCCACATGATACTAATAGGATTTCCAAACAGAAAATTGGACTAGAACATGAATCGTATCTCCAATTCAAAGTACATGTAGTTACGTAAAACGAAATAACTAACAAGTATGAAAATGGAAAAAAATTCAAAGTACAATAAAGCAAAAATTTCTCCAAATACACTTATTAGAATTACTCACAAATTAATATGTACATATATGAGATTGGATATGTAACTCCTCCATGATTAGTGTAGTTGAAAACCACATCACAATGTTTTCTACATGATACTAATAGCATTTCCAAACAGAAAATTGGACTAGGACATCTAATATTATGTACATATTTCCACTAGCTAATATTTTTGTAGATTATCCGGAATTAATTATATTGAAAACAATTCAATAGAGCATGATAATTATTCATATATTTCATGATTGGACTAGAAATTATTATAATCCTTGATCCATACCCATTCTTGGAGGTTTTAACAAAACAATAAATAGCTAGAAATAGTTGAAATTAAGCTCCATTATTGTTCACATTAATCTTGTTTATATTACAAACCACTATGATTTAATGCACACAAAACATTTTCAACCCTCAATGAAACAAAAAAACACTTAAAAACTAAAAAATAAGCTTGAAAATTATCCACTTTCTTGTTTAAAACTAGATCAAATATAACCCAATTCCTGTGCATATTTTGAGACCTTAATTAAAATACATAATTATCATCCTAATGTAAATTATAGATACACTTGTAGATATAAATCAAACACTCCAAATAAAAATTTGAATTACTACTTATTTGCATCATTGTGGATGATAAGAACAAAAAAATAAAGCATGTGATATTAGGAAAAGGGGAGGAAATAATCATTTTTACTTCTAATGTGAGATTTAAAGGTGCAAGAAACAATATGTTTAGAACATCATAACTTTCAAGACTTGGCAATTTAAATTTAAGTATTGCACTTCCATTCAATTCTTTAACCTAATGAAAATGATTGCTATATCTTAGGGCTTATGCCTTATGAAGTTAATCTCTTTGATAAATATTTTGAATAGAACTCCCACAATTGAATTATAAACAAATTAGGATCCAACTTATTCACTTTAGAGCTCATATACTTTCAAGAGTATAATAGTTTTTCATATAATGGCACCCTTGCAGTAGAGTCTTCATGTTACCACAAAATATGTAACATGTTTAAAACCAAACTTATCACTTGGTTATAGAAAGAACCTCTTTGGTATTGACAGATGAAATTTGTGCAAATTTGAAGCTTAGTTCTCATCTAAGTTCAACCAACATAAACATTCCAAAGTTGAAAGGTTCTACTAACTAACTTTTCTCTAATTGTCACCTTTCAAATTTCAATGCCATCAACATCTAATTAAAAGCGATCCTTAAAATTCAACATCCAAATTTCTAAGGATTTTTTAGATTTTATGAGATGAGAAAATGTAATATGAGCTTACAAATGCAATTGACATTTTCCAAATTGAATAAATAATTATTCTTATTTTTATGTGGATTTACCTAATCAAATTGTTTTCTATTGACTACGAAATTGATACTCCTCTCATTTTAGCCTTAAAATCTTTTGTCATTTTTTTGGGGAGATTATGTTGTGAACACATTTTTTAAGGTCCATGATAGTTCACTTAATAAGGAAAAATTAATGATTAGTTTGATCCTCGGAAAGAGATTTTTGAACAACTTTTTAATATAAAAAATCTATGTACCTACAATTTTCTATTGAACTATCAATGGAAGTAGCAATGCAAAAAGATAACTAAATAAAATAGTTTGTACATACCTCATGATATTGACTAGATTTCACGTGGTGTTGAGAAACAACAAGGTGATAGTCTATCACATGACCATTTGATGGTTTATATCATTGAGCTAATGAAATATTCAATGAAATTCAAAAGAAATTTTATGCATGTTCCAGTGATGTCACTAAATATTGTAAATAAATTCTTTTGTATTTAAAGGCGGTGTAAGAGATACGAGACCTAACAACTATCAAATATATTAAGAATAAATATTAGAGTGAAATTCATTAAAGTAGTAGCTTTTATTCTTTGAGAACCAATAAAATGAAATGAACATGTTAAATAAAGTGAAATTTCAAATAATAGTCACCCATTTACAATTTCACCTACCATATTAGAGCCAAAATTAGTAGTATAAAGTGATTTGTATCTCTATCTTTGTCCTAAAATTTACATTTCCTGAGAGCATCTCATTTCTATGAATTGTTTAGCCCAAGATTTTTTCTGCAAAATAAATGCAATATGTTGTTATAAAATGAGTGTTGAAATCATGAGAGGAAGAGAAGTGCCCAAAATTAAGTCGCCTTAAGCTTTCTAGGAAAAGTGTTTCAAGAAACACCCACATATAAGAAATAATCGAGCATATTTAATAAAAACAATACTTGTCATTTGATTCATGTAGAGGTGCATTAGCTTATATGTAAACATTAGTTACATTTTTACACTCTCAAAATTTGGGCCAACTCTATATGCAATCCTTGCAAGGAAAAACAACCACAACAAATGTTTATGCATTTAAAACCCTTAAAGGCTCAAAATAGTAGCAGAACAAGATGATTACATTCCCAAAACAACAAGTCAATGTTTTTACATCTATATTAACTTTAATATTTCAAAAAAAAAAATTAAATATGTTTACTTTAGCATTTTGGAAAATCATGTTGTGATTGGTCAACAAGAAAAAATTATTTAGGCTTTTATTTGTTAATAATTGGAGGATTATAATATAAGTTTAACTAATACAAATAAACATTTGAGAAATAATCCAAATACAATAATATACACTCAATAAAACTCATAACTTCTTTATTCATACGGTGCAACAATTTCATTACAAGAGATTACAATAAATAGGAGAATGGTCTCCTCTAAAGAGGGAGTTAACTCTAATCACAAATCCTATGTTATCTCAACTCTCCCTCACTTATTTCTCCACATATCTCTCATATCTCCTACACATCTCAACCACTCCCACATAGTCCTCAACTATCTTATCCACTTACAACTATTTACTAACTCATAAATAGTTGTATTACATCACATACAAATAATATATTTTATCACTAAAGTGAGCACTAAACTAATATATTTCCTAACATTCCTCCCCTTAGTGTGAACATGGGGAAAACATTATCTTATACTACTAACCAACTCAAATGATGGTTTTACACTTGGCTAACCACCAACCTACAAATTACCATGATGGTTTTACACTCAGTTTACCACCAACCTACAAACTGCCAGGATGGTTTTACACTCGGATTACCAACAACCTACAAACAACCAGGATTGTTTTACACTCAGATTACGGCAAAGAACTCTACAAACAAATGATGGTTTTACATGTGATTAACCATCAACCATATACACCATGTTTTTACAATACTCTATTAGTTCTCATCACTATCTTACCTCAAGGGGAAATATAAAATAATAACTTCACTTGTTACAAAAGACTTGAACATATATGATCCATCTGTTCTCATTTGTAGAAAGTAAAAACATAGTTGAAAAACATGCCAAAAACATTGTGTGGACCCATCGCTTGTGGCTGACAAGAGGACGTTGAAATTCCTCCTTCCTTTGTTGCCTCCATGCTCCAATCAAGAAGCTATTTACTTAGTATATAAACTCATCATAATTATAACCATTATCATCATTTGCTAGTTATTCCTTTGTTTGTTCTTCCTCGTTGGATCGTTCTTTTCGTTGGCCACATTTGCTTCATTTGTTTTGAGTTTTCCTTTGAGTATATCATTAGATCGAACCTTGCAAAACAAGATGTGTGTCCCTTTTTTTGCAATAGAAACATTCAACTTCATCCTTGTTTTTGTCAATTTTTTTACAATTTTTCTTTGAGTACATTGCACTTTCTTCTTTTGTATCTTCTGACATTGCTCTTTTTCTTCTGCTAGGAGAGCTGAAATCATGTCTTACAGAGATTGAGATGGCATTTTCCCAAGAGTAAGAAAAACATTATTGTATTTAGAAATCAAACTATTCAATAATATAGCTTTGACATCTTCGCCATCGATTCGTAGCTTTAACTTTGCTTAGCTACCTCGTGAGAGATATATCTCGCTCACAATTTTTTATCATCTACAAGGCCCTCAAGAAAACCACAACCTTATAATCTATTAATATTGTTGAATTCATTCAAGAAAAATATTCTAGCCTCACTTCGTCCTCATCTTTTCAGTTCATCCAATAATCCTCATAATGAGCTTCATGTTCATACAAACTACCTACGAAAATGTGCATTATCCATTTAATGTCATAGTTTGGTCTTTCTTGAAATCTTGGCATGATCATCCTATCCATTTAAGCTTCAAGGATTCTTGCTTTGACAATGGTTGGGCATATATATCTCTCAATAGTGATTGGGAATTTAACATTTTTTTCTAACTAGTAATAAGTTTATGCACCTCAGCAAGTTGTCTTGATAATTCAAGTAATGCCCATTTATCATCCAAGTATCTTGGGAGCATGTATGGAGTGCCTTGGAAGCCACTCACCCTAATATAAGTGAAAAATATGAATTGTATAAAGTAACACCCAAACTCATTGATAACCTTATTTTCTCTAGATGACATTCTATATTGCTCCCGATCTGGTTTGAACAAGCAAAATGGAGGTGCGAAAAAGGCATCTTGACCCCTTCTAAAATCAGCTCCTTGATTCTCCAAATTTAACTGAGGATACACATCATAAACCCTGAAATCTGAAAATTCCCTTACCCTTGGGTGTCGGGGAGGTATTTATGGCATGCCATATTGTATACAAGGTAGGAAGTCATAAATAACTCACTCATTTGCTTTGATCCTTCATGAATTTGTACAGTCATCTTGATGAGCTGGTCATGAATGGAGTTACTGATCAATTCTCCCCAAGAGATGTTTTCTTTGAAAATGAGAATGATTTGAATATATCTAAACATCCATTCATGGAAGTAGTAGGTAGAATCAAGGTATGCCAACATGTTCAATAGGGTGATGATGTCCTCAACTTCCTCAATAAAGTCTGACCTTCTCAACTTCTTAGGGATTCTTGTGTGGGAGCCTCTAGGCTTCAATAATCATTGAGTGTTCATGATTTTAGAAAATGTAGTGTTGTGAGAAGGAAAATCCCTCATGTGATTTAATGGTTAAGTTGACCACCTTTTTCCTCTTAGGAAGTCCCAACATCTCATCAAATGTTTCAGGTGTCAATGATAAAACCTTGATACCACTTCCATCCGACACCTCCTTGGTCTCAAGGTTATAATTCTCGGCGCATACCCATACTAATTTTATATATTGGATGGAGGGAGGTAAAGCGGTAGCCAAAGCAATACCACTTGCAAAAATGGAGGCCATAAGTTAACTCTTATCAAGTGCATGAAATCTTTGAGAAATTCAACTAGGTCAGAATTTACTAGGTTTGTATCAGTTACATCATCTAGGTCACTTAAAATGCTAGACGCAACATGTGTTCCAGTAAATTTGATCTTCATGGTGATACATACCGAAAAAACAAACCCTTAATGAAAAAATGACACAGAAACAATGGTTTGACAAGGGAAATACGATTCAAAGTCCACAAAACCATTAACTCAATAAGAATGCAGGTGTATCGAGATGTAAGACTTACGTGTGCACATGCAGCTCAAATTCCAAATTACAGGTTAGATAAAATTGCAAACGCACCAATTTTCCTCCAGATAGCTTCAACGCAACTCTTTCTTGAGTTTTAGGGATATTTTTCTCTCCTTAGGGTTACAGAAATGCTTAATTACTCGTAATGTGTGTGCGGGACTTGGACAAATTTTCAAACGTATAGTTCTTCAACACGTAGTTCATTAATGGAAGAAGCCCCTACAATTACAGTTGTCAATCCATAATTCAATTTTAAATGTGAGCCATCCACGTGTATACATGTGGCGGGGATTGGAAACTCTTTGTAATTTTGCAATTGGCAAAACTCGGTGCTAAAAGGCATCAATAGAATGACACATTGCATCTTTCATTTTAGCCCCAACTGTAATGTTGTAAAGATGTAATTTTGATTGAGTGTTATGTAAATGTGCCACGTGTCCTCTCCTTTTCACCCACACTCTTTTTCTTGGATAGATAAGAAACCCCACGATCCTTTCTTAAATATCGAATAATGGATAGTTCCTTTTAGTAATTTTTGAGCTTTAAAATTGGCATCCACACTTTATTATGTCTTAGCCATTTCAGGAATAAGGGGGTGTTTGTGGAAAATTATATACTCTACAGATTCTTGTTTGTGTGTTTATGAGTTGGTATCTACACCTTATTATGTCTCACCCATTTTAGGAATAAGGGGGTGTTTGTGGAAAATTGTGTACTATACAATTTCTTTTGTGTGTTCTTATTACACTACTTTAGGTCACTCTTTAAGGAAGTTGTGTTGAGTGTGTAATTAGTACATAACTGTCATGGTTGTCAAGATCCATATCATCATTTAGTCTCACTTGATAGCTTTCATAAGTTTCTCTTAAGGGGGTTCTTGGACACATATTTCTTCTTTAATTTTACTTATGTTAGTGTACTTTCCCATTCCTTACCTTTGGTAGAGTTTGTATTAAGGGGGTGTCCTTGTAAATTATGACCTATACACTTTTGTATGGTATAAGTTGTACTTTAATTTAGATTATGTCCACAATTATCCTTATCTTATTATTAGAGTTTACCTTATTAATAACAAAATATTTTTATAAGACTGGTCCTCAAATAGATCATTTTTATATTAATTGTGTTCTTCATTATAATAGCTTCTTTATCTACCTTGGTATCCTTACTTATGTATATAATAAGAAGAGTGTGTGTGTGTGTCTAAAAAGTAGTCTTGTTGTACCATCATTGTACACACATGATAAGGTCATTATCCCTTCTACACAACTTTAATTTATTCATTAAGTGATAGAATATGAACTACTAGGTTTTACATATTTTGTCTCCATCATCGCATGCACCTATGGATGTTTTTCTTGAGGTTTATTATTCAGTTATCTAGGGCTATTTCCATAATATTTACACTTTTCCCATGGTTCAATTATTCAACCAAAATCCTGCACTTATTTTCAATAAACAAATATGGAATAAAATACACAAACAAATATTACAATATGTTAGCAAACCTACTCGGGCATGAGGGAAAAAAATTAATGTCATTTGATCTATAATTGGCCTAGATATTCCATGACAAGAATGATCAAAGTGGGTTTACTTTCTTTATATGTTTTTCCCAAGTTTTTGTTTTTGAAACAACACTCAAAAGACTAAAAATATTGCTTAGAACAACTTTAATTCCATCTATCATACATCTCATTATTAAACTCTAATTATACTTATATCATGCCTAATTCAATTCCTATCATATTTCATGCTTCAACCATACTATTTACAAAACATTTGTTTCTTATCAAATTCACAAAAAAACTAGTGCACACAAAATATGATGTTATTAACCTTCATGTTAGAATGAATTCAATTGTTATTTAATATTATAAACAAGTGATATGTGTGTTCTCATATATTTGAATGATTTCTCACTCTCTCTATGTTCATGTATAAATTAGTATGTTATTGAAAAGAAGCTAAAATATATAACTTCAAAGCATGAATCTAATCTACACTAAACCATCATGATAAGAGCTAAACAAGAGAAAATTCTATCATCACATGAAACTAGATTAAATCTAAACTAACATGTATATGCTACTCTCTACTCTTTAGATCACTAATTAAGCATTGAACCTAAGAAGATCAATTTAGCAATCAAAGGGTTTAATTAGTTGTTTACTTCACAAAGGTGAATGAATCTCACTAAAATGGCTACAAGGCCAAGTTTAGCTCTTTCATTACTAACCTATGAAGAAATGGATGCTACTACAATGGAGGAAGGTAAGCTTAAGATCAAATGTCTTATTAGCTAAAGCTAATACAAATGGAATCCTAGCTTTCTTAGACTTGTTTTGGTTTTGTGTTGTGTAAAGTTGTAAGTCTTGAATGGGAAGGCCTAGCCTTGTATTTATAGTTTTCTCTTTGGAAGAATTTGAACTTTGGGTGCATGTGGGACTAAAGGTAAGCCAAAATAACTTTATGATTAGGAGTGGTAAACATGATTTGGACTAGTTAAGCTAGGTTTAGGCTAGTTAAACTTGATTAGCAAGTGATTAGAGACTCATTGAGAGTTGAGGGGAGTCTGATTAGCCAGATGTGATTAACAGATAGCCTAGGAAGACTATAGAAGTGGTGTAGAGGGAAATATGAATATGTTTAGCTAATAAAATGGGGTTTATTAACCAAATGGGTTGAATATAGGAGGAATACAACCAAGAAGGTGTCGTAAATGGGAATCCAAGAATGAAGCGAAGAGTAGCTAATTAACGAAGTGTCATCAATAGACCAAATCAGAAGAGACGTTAGGCATGAGCAGACCTTAGGTTTCTACATTTTCCCTCTTTGGGGTGGCATAAGTGACGTCACTTCAAAGATAGTAGACAAGCATAAACAAGTAAAAATTTTGAAGGGGTAGGAGAAAAATTAATAGAATGAAGGATGCCCTCGAGTGTCGATGGGGTGATGAAAGAGGTTGATCAACAATCGAAAAGATGAAGGAAATAGATAGAAGATGAAGGGAAGAAAGGGAATATAGAATAAAATGAGGATGAGGAAGGGGGAATGAGCTAACATCCATCCAGTGCCTTTTAAACAACTTATTTTTCATCATATTACTAATGATCTTCATCATCGGTCCTTATTAAAAAAGAATGAACAAAAGTGTAGTATGACATGAAAATCCATATACGAACAAATTTCCATTGCTAACAATACCACTCCATGAAACATACAAAATGCAATGTAATACGAGAAAGTAAAAGATGCCTAAATCCATGCAAAATACATAATGCAATGCAATACGAGAAAGTAAACAAGCTAACCTAACAAAGAAACATATTGTAATGTTTTTATTATCAAGCTTCAATTTCAACCTTTGCAAATTAATGACAAGGGTTGAAAATGGTGCCCCAAGCAAGGATATACACAAGGGGACAAATAGAGGACACTTGGGTCTGATGAAAAAGCAATCGTGCACTACGACATAGTACTAGGGAACGCGTTGTGCTCCGAAGTACAAACATGGTAAGAAAACCAGCTTTGTTAATGGAGGTAGATCCATGATCCGCAAGTCGCGCATATGAACAGGTGAGAACAAAAGAGCGATGTTTTGTAGGATGATTTTCAATTTTTAGAAGTTTTGGGAAACATATTTGAATGTTTTGGTTTTTCTAACATATTTGAATGTTTTTTTATTTCTAACATATTTGAATGTTGTGATTTTTTGAAAGTTTTCAAGCTATGCATAGGAGCCAAAGGAAACGTGGATGCCCTAAAGCGATAGATGGGATGTACAAGGGAAGAATACGACATGCGTATGCGTAAGAAAATTAAGACGTGAAAATGCCCCAACATTAGGTGGGAGTATTCAAAGGAAAACTCTTCACGCACAGAGGTGGGATCAATGCCAATATGGATAGGTTCAGTCATGATGATGAACGTAAACCAATGACGTGTTAGGAAGGAGCAAGGATGCACCCAATGTAAGATGGCCAAGAATGATAGAAATAAAATAGAAGATTATTTTTGTGAAAGGGGACAAAGGTGTCTGCAAACATGGAAAAAGGTAATCTTATACACATGGATGTTCTGAACAAAGTAGAAGAATGATGTGAATGATATGAATATAGCTTAGAAGCCTCACGATGAAGAAGCAATTAGCCAAAGGCACAAATCATGAGACAAGATATGGACCAAAGCAAGAGTTTGAACAAGGTTTTAAAAAGACACTTGGTAACATACTAATCCTATTTTCTCATAAAGATCCAGTATGTGTACGTGGAAATTAATCACCTCTCAAAGTGAAGATTTGATAGACAACAAGTGAAGACACACTAGCCAATGTGTAGGAATGATTGATTTTCAAATTTGATTTGTGAATGGAGGGTGGAAGGAGATCCGTATAGTTCTCACCGCTGACCAAGCATCCATAACCCCGACAGAGATGTATTTGATCCTAATCGCAACAATTCTCTCTACCGCTAGTCGGCATTCATATCCTCGATAGAGATTATTGGAAATACCCCAAGAGAGAGTTATATATCGATTGATTTTTGATTTTGATTAATTTTTTTTTTTTTTGCTTTTTTAAAACTTATGTTAGCTCTCTTGATTGTTTTGACAAGGGGTTAAGAATCATTGATAGCCTGATGGAAGGATATGAAAGTGATTGTGATGATGACATTGGCTAGTGTCAACAAATATGTCCAAAAGTTCTTCGCAACAATTTTATTAGATGTTGATTGTAATAGAATCTTTAAGAGGTTAGTCATTCTTTAATTTACCAAGGCGATGAGAGACCAAGGTCAAAAAATACCATAGAGATAAATTTCACAAAATGTATGTGAATAGGTTAACCAAAATATCACCGAAGGAATGAAAATGGTAGGAAGACTGCGTGCGAGAAGAAAGAACATCGATATGTACGCAATACCTTATTGCAATGCTTGCTCATTTACCGTTGATTTTTTTAAATGTTTTCTCTTTTTTTTTCTATTTTCCGAAGTAAGACCAACAATGTCACTTAGTACAATAGGATCCAACAACAATGTTTACAATTTCCTTGATATAGGAGACTAGGAGTTTTTGCTTATCAAGAGTGATATTATCTCCGATCTCAATGATCATGGTGAGCTCATATTCAACAAATGGTTGTGATTTATTTTGAAACATGGATTTCATATGTGGGAGATTGAGTTCCTTATCTAGAGGTTTATGCACTTTACGCCATACTTCATAGTTGCATTGATGCGCATTCTTGAATCGTAGTGGATTTTGAACCTTATCATTTTTAGTCTTGTTGGGAACTTTGGAGCTCATTGAATGTGTGACCCGAGCTTGATGAAGAATTCATTTGGGTTTCTTATAAGTGACTACGTGACATGTTTTATCCCCAGAAGTGGGAGGTGAAAGTGGACGTTTATGAGTGATGATAGGAACTTGGCACATATGATGGTGGGCTTGCCCCTGTCATTAGTAGAAGGATTATGTTATGGACAAAAAGGATATGGTCCAAGAATCGAAGAGGATGTGCTACTGTGGAGGTATACACAGTAAGATGAAAGGCTATTATGATGTGGCCCTAAGATGGAAGAACAAGGGCTACCTAGAGGTGAACCAAAAATAGAAGACAAAGGGGGGATACAAGGGCATGGCCCAAGTATAGAAGATAATGGGCTACTAGAAGGTGTCCCATAGATAGAAGATGAAGGACTACCCGAAGGTGTCCCATAAATAGAAGATAGTGGACTAGTAGGACGTGGTCCAAGAATAGAAGATAATGGGTTACCAAGAGGTGACCCAAGCATAGGAGATGAGGGGCTACTCAGTGGTGAGCCACAAATAGAATATGGTGGGCTACTTAGAGGAGACCCACTCATAGGAGATGGTGAGCTACTTAGCGGAGACCCACACATAGAAGATGAAGGGCTACTTAGCGGTGACCCAAGGTGTGATTGTGATTGAGGAATCATGATGTGTAAGGAATGATTGGGAAATGAGAAGATAGGTCATGGATCTATGCTAGACTCAGGTATTTTATCATGTAATGAAGAATGTGAAGATGGAGGTGTAAGAGGAGGATCAAGTCTTGAATTTAGTCAAATTTATATATAGCACAAGAGTCACATTAGCACAAAGCAAAAACATAGTCTTCATATTATTCCACTGTGGTTATATTCAGACCAGATACGATGGTTGTTATAAAGCCATAGAGATATAAAACTACCCTCCTACAAAATATGAAATCATACAACCAAATATCTCGTTAATAACATTACGGGTACAACACACCTATACTAATATTATGATGTTGAAACAAGATATGATAACAATATAACCCGTATAAAAAACTAACCAAACCAACAAATTATTCATGATATATTGTTGTTTCGAATAACCACCCAAACAACTATTAACCATGTAAATATTAATTTACTAACATTCCCCCCCTTAATGTTTACATGGTAGTAAAAGAACTTTCACACTTCCTCTGCAGCCTGTCACTCATGTTTTCTTATGATCTTGGTACGACAATCAAACTGAAGGTAGAAGAAGGAACACATCAACTTATTATTAACCATGCACTATTGGGAACACATCTAACCGACAAGGATGGGAACACGCTCAAGAATCATCTACTTATCAAATAGTCACTCTAGGAACACATCTGACCTAGTAGTGTGGGAACTCAACCAGGAACACATTTGAGCAGCCTTCAATGGTTTTCCAAAGGCTAACCACAAACCTAGGTATGAACAGGAACACATCTGACTGTTCAACCTCTTCAAGAATCATGATGTTGCATTTCATTGTGTTATTTGTTCTTCACTATGTTATTACATTAGGGAATAATGTAGGAATAGCCACATATACCAGTGAATAGGAACATACCACATATGTTCTTATTTTTCACACCACACTGAAATCCACACCAAACTAAAATGTTGAAATCAAACACACTGCATGCTAAAATAAGGCACACCACTCTAAAGAAAAAGCACACATGTGCCACCAAATCAGTGAAGTGGCCTTGTCGTTGGCGACTGACGAGAGGTCAATGGTTGTCCTCCAGCCTTCCGATGCCTTCGTCCTCCAAGAACATGCTGCTAGCTCAGTTGGATTTGACTTGGACACTCAATAGTTTCCACATTGGGTTTATTTTTCTCCCCCTCAATGTGAAACACATTATTTTCCGGACGTCGGGTAACACCGAAATGTGTCCGTGAGGCAAAATTTGAACTTTGGGTGCATGTGGGACTAAAGGTAAGCCAAAAGCACTTTATGATTAAGAGTGGTAAACATGATTTGGACTAGTTAAGCTAGGTTTAGGCTAGTTAAACTTGATTAGAAAGTGATTAGAGACTCATTAAGAGTTGAGGGGAGTTTGATTAACCATATGTGATTGATAGATAGCCTAGGAAGCCTATAGAAGTGATCCAGAGGGAAATAGGAAGATGTTTAGCTAATAAAAGGGGGTTTATTAACCAAATGGGTTGAATATAGGAGGAATATGACTAAGAAGGTGTCATAAATGGGCATCCAAGAATGGAGTGAAGAGTAGTTGATTGATGAAGTCTCGTCAATTGACCAAATCGAAGAGACGCTAGGTGTGAGCAGACTTTAGGTTTTACTCTCTCTTAGGTGTTTGATATATTAAATTAGTTTGGGTAATATAAGTAAGCAATGAATAAATCAAATACACAATAAATTACCCTATAGAAACCCGATATGGAAAAACTTCATAAGAGTGAGGGCATGCTTCCTCATCTCCACTATGTTATTTGCAGCTTTTAGAATCTTATTTCCTTGAGGACTTAAATGACACCAACATAATTCAATAATAATTTATCACTTACAAATGGCATGTGCAATCTCATATGAAACACTTTCCTCCTCACCAAACTCAATGAATGTCCTTATCCATCTCAATTATATATTCTTATTATATCTCACAATTCTCTTAGATCATACTTAATAACAATTTTGTACATTCTCCAATAATTGGATCAATTTAATTATTCCTTCTTCACCCTCCAATGGTCCATTTATATAGGCACAATGTATCATAGGCTCAAATAAGAAGCCTAGAAGTTCAAAAATTGAAGAGAAATTATCTCCTTGTTTTGACCTACTCTTCTTATCTCTTTAATTAATGGGAAATCACCACTTTAGGAAGTGGTGGTTACAAAACCTCCATGGAGGCTAAAAATTCCAAATAATGAGGTGCAAGTTTTCAAACCTTCACCTTTAAATAACCACCATGTAACTATTCAAATTTTCATATAATTTTTAGATGTCATATTTTAACATATGGACTCAAAATCAAGTGTCATTTTTTCGAATTCAAATTTTCAAAGGATTTTATATATGCATTCAAAATCACTTAGAGAAATTATCTCCTTGTTTTGACCTACTCTTCTTGTCTCTTCAATTAATGGGAAACCACCACTTTAGGAAGTGGTGGTTACAAAACCTCCGTGGAGACTAAAAAAATTTAAAATAATGAGGTACAAGTTGTCAAACCTTCACCTTTAAATAACCACCATGTAACTATTCAAATTTTCATATAATTTTTAGAGGCCATATTTTTACATATGGACTCGAAATTAAGTGTCATTTTTTTGAATTCAAATTTTGAAAGGAATTTACATATGTATTCAAAATCACTTTATATGTTACGTATGTGTTAATTTTCCCTCTAAATAAAACCAAACTGAATTTGAATATTTTCATGATCTAATTTCGGATAAAGAATTGCCCTAAAAATTCATTGAAAACATTTCCCGCATCATATGAGTACCTATTATGGAGTATAAGAAATAATATTCTAATGTTTGGTTGATTTGTGCTACAAAAAATACATCCACTTATGGATTTAGAATGTGTGTGTGTGTGTGTGTGTTTAAGATAGTTTAACGCTTTTAATCGGAGCTTAAAACTAGGGGATTGGAGGGTTCCCAATTGATTTCATCCATACCATAAATCCCGAAAAACCTAACACGACAACAAAAACCACAAAATCATGTAGACCGAGCAAGATGGAACCAAACTAACAAGAACAGACAAGAAAGACCCCTGACTATTACCGCTCTTCATTCGAAGAGTAGTAATCATGTAGATTCGTGAATTGCCCTTTTTCCCTTCTTCTTTCCGAACTCTTGCCATTTATTCTAATCAGAAGTGACAACCATAATGAGATTGTTGGGATGATTAAGATTTGGTTCCTGATCTGAGTTCGATTTATTAGAAATATAAAAATGTGACCCCTTTTTATACCTCATCTCATTGCCGTGTGTTTTCTTCTACCCTATTCGAGGGTGCCATGTTTGTCAGACTCTTAGAGCCATTCCCTAAGTCTTCTTGGTGATCCTCTCCACACTCTTCCTTATGAGATGTGTTATGAGCCTGGTTCAAAGAATATTTTCTCCATCCTCCTTGGTTTAACGGACTCCTTTTCCGTTGATTTTTCTTACCATGCGCATAACTGCATGCAGTGACCCGGAGTTCTACAGATGCGGCATCTGAATGTTATGTTCTCATAGTCTAGGATTTGGACATGCTGGAAATTCCCCAATTTTAGTAAGATTTTATCGGGTAGTGATTTTCTTAAATCGATCTCTACACAAAAATGGGCATAGGTCCGAAGGCCCACCGCCTCTCTAACAAGATCCACCTTTAAGAATTTATCCAGGAATTACCAATATCCTCAAGAGCTTACCAAAAATACAACAAAATATTCGGAAGGTGGACCCACACATACATTTTTGTGATAGAGAAATAATTTAGATCGAACTCTGGGAACCAGAGCAAGAGAAATAATGTCGTGTTCCCCAAAACCATGGACCTTCTGATAAACATTTTTGATACTCTTCCTCTTCCTTGAACTGTACCACAAAGAATCCCTTGGATCAGAAGGAAACTTCATAGTTATTGGACCATTTTTTAGAAATCCATAGCAGCAGGGTGGAAGAAGATGACCACATGCCATTGAATCTCCCAATGACAGCAAGTCGAGATGGGATTGGAGGTGGGTCAATAGCTGGGGTTATCCAAACTCAAAAGAGGTGTATCATCAGCCATATCAAAAATGTATCTTGAGGGAAATGGACCGAGATATTTTTCTTCATGACTTCCTTAAAGGAAGCGAAATTGGATGTGGCATCCTTAGAGGATTGTACTCCACCACAAAACTTTCCTTGAGAAGTTGCACCCTCCTCTATGTGATCCATATTCTAACTTCCTCCCAAAGCCAAAGGATTCTCCTTTCTTGTGCTCTCTAATAGGCGGCCGTATTAGGGTTACGGGACTCCTACCTGGGAGCTAATAGACCTTTGGCTGCCATAAGTTTGAGGTATTCTACATGATCCTCCCAATCCATGGAGAGGAAATCTCTAATGGAAAAAAATTTATTTCTACCAGGAGAGATTCACACCACCCTCCTTAGCCACAAATAGCTCCTTGCCCTAGCCTTTCCATCAATTTCATTGGTATTCGACGCCATGTCCTAAATCAAGGCCAAGATCGCATGTGGTGCCATTCCCGCACAAGAGCCTCCATTAGGGTTTCGCATCGCTTTCATATTCCTCCTTGAAAAATTCTAATGCATAAATTCTAAAATTTGGTTCCGTTAACGCTTTCATTATACCGAGAGATATGAATTGAAGTGGTGTAGGAGTAATTTCTCTAAGTGGAACATGGAGGTGGGCTTGGGTCTTAAATTTTTGTTGAGCGATCCGCATTCGAGCACCCCATTATGTTCTCGCTTGGTTCACATGGAGAATTTTGACCCCTACCTCAAGGTGTCCCCATGGCCACTTATCAAAAGCATTCAATGAACTTGATGGGAATAGAACTTAGGTTGATGATCACAAACTAATTTTGATTCCCGATGGGAATGGAACTTGGGTTGATGATCACAAACTACTTTTGATTCACCAATAGCCCAAGACCTTGAGTTCTAAAACTTTGGATGGTAAATGCTTTTATTATACCAGAGCTATGAACTGGAGTGGTGGAGGAGTACTTTCTTTAAGAGGGAAATGGGGGTCGGCTTGGGTCCTTAAGGTCCGTCAAGTGATCCACATTCGTAGCACCCTGTTATGTTTCACTTGGTCCATATGGAGAAGTTCGACCCCTACCTCAAGGCGTCCCCATGGCTACTTATTGAAAGCATCTAATGAACTCAATAAAAATGGAACTTGGATTGATGATTACAAACTACTTGTAACTCACCAATATCCCAAGACCTTGAGTTCAAAATGTTGGATGGTAAACACTTTTATTATACCAAAGCTATGAACTAGAGTGGTGGAGGAGCACTTTCTCTAAGTGGGACATGGGGGTGGGCTTGGTTCCTTAATATATGCTTTGAACGATCCACATTCGGATCGCCCACTATGTTTTGCTTAGTCCATATGGAGAAGTTCAACCCCTACCTCAAGGTGTCCCCATGGCAACTTATTGAAAGCATCCAATGAACTCAATGGGAATGGAATTTGGGTTGATGATTACAAACTACTTGTAACTCACCAATAGCCCAAGACCTTGAGTTCATTTAGAAACAATATATTACATTTTTTATTCAATACACATATTTTTGTAAATATACCCATTTATTTTCTACTCCAATTTGACCAACAACATTGAATATATAATCCTCTTTTATATGTGGAATCTTTTCATCTCGAAGAACACAAAGATTTCGAACTCATCGAGAGTTCTTTCTTTGAGATAATAGTCTTCCTTGTGCTTAAAATTGTAGACAATTGAATTTGGTAATTTATCTTTTGGAAATTACAACTTTGACTTTGTCTCTACATTATTTATTGTGCATGCATCGTAAAATCAAGTTTTTTTCATGTTTCCATTACATGGATTGCTCTACCACATACTTTCCATTCATGTTGGTCTCGTGGACATTATCGCCCAAGTGCTTGTGTCCATTTTGAGTGCTCTTTTCCTCCTTATTATTTTTGCACATATTTATCATTCATGGTTAGCCTTAGTGTTTTTCTTATCCTTATCGTGTGTTATTAGTTGGCCTTTTGTGTTACTAGTGTCAAAATTCAAGCAAGGGACTCATATATATACACAACATAGTAATTATTATCCTGAATGGAAAATCAAGAGCGACTATCAAATGTACATATTGTTACCACTACTCAAAGGGACAACATTTTTCACTCCATAGGAAGGGGAAGTGATGCATTCCATACCACACATCTACATTCTTACATCAAATATAGATATATCCCACTATATTGGCATCATTGGCATGAGGGAAAACCTAGGAAAAAGACATCATTTCACACACAACCATAAAGAGATACATGGAGTTCGAAATGTAGTGCAACGCACGCACTAAGTTCACTCATCGAGTGCCCTCCAGGGTCATTCGACTTCACATATTACATATTTTATTTGTATCTCATGTGTGATCTTGTATAGATAGCTAGGGTTTGTTTTTTCGGTTACAAAGCGATCGAAGCCTAACAGAGAAACCAGAGTGACAAAGAACAAGTAAAAGTGAAGTCCCTTCGACCTAGAAAAGATAAGATCTTGAACATTTAAACAATCACTAGCACTCGGGGTGCTCCTTTCCTCCCATGGGCACTTATTTCCAGCATAGTACTGAGTTTTAGAACCCTCAATCATCTATCTTAACACTGTTTACAGCCAAATTCAACACTCGACAGTCTCGAGACACTTCAAAATCAGTGAAATCATCTAATTCCATCTTCCTCTCTCATTCAATTATAATTTTACATTGTTGAAATCTTATCACTTGTATATTATTGTATTTCATTGCTTAAACATCATTTGTTATATTAGTTACTTATAGATTAGGATTTAATTCAATTTAGATTTAAATCATTTAGTGAACCCCACTCATTAATTGAACTCCTTTCCCTACAATCCACATTCATCATGGCTCAAAAATGGTACCCATCCCCAAATCATCTTATGACCTTTATGAACATCCATCTAATTCTTTCTAACACCCATGTTGAAGTTGGATTTTGTAATCTTATGCAAATTCCCAAATATGATCCCCATGTCATCCAACAACTCCTCACTTTCCAAGCCTCTATTCCCAATGATCTCTCAAGTCCTGATTCTTGCTTTGTCTCTCCTATTCAAAACCTTGACAAATATTCTCTCCCATCCACTGCAAACATGAATGGTGCTCCATCCTCTTCTCCTTGTACTATGGTAAATGATAGCACTAATATAGATTCTTTGCATGATGAACTTCTTTCCTGTGAAAATATGGATGATAGTGACTCGCTTCGATAATGATGATGTACATGTTAATGAAAATGTTTCTTGCATTAATATTGTTGAATGTGAATCTATACCTCATACCTCTTCTACTTCTAAAATTATTTCCAATGATTTCCATGTTGAAACCAATGATAATCCTAGTACATCTCCTATTATTCATGATGATCATACACCAATTAACTCCTCACATACTACACATTTATAACCTTCACATACAACCCCTTCTTCCACATCCCAATCCCCTCATCAAGTCCCTATGATCACTCATAATGGCAATATTAAACCCCTCAATGTTCATCTCACTTTGTTGAAACCATTCTCTCGTAAGATCTCCTTTCTCTCATGCATGTTGTTGGTGATTTGTAAAGAAAATTCCATACCCTTACCTTCGAGAGAAAATCCTATTATGCTTCTATTGACAATAATACCCTTCCCAAAAATCCCATTCCTAATAAATTTCACAATTTTGTTTTTCCTAAGGGTTTCACAATCCCTACTTTCTCACCTTTCGATGGCACGGAAAATCCTTACATATTAAATATTTTTGATTAGTCGTGGCTTCATACTCCAATGATAGATTGTTATTAAAATCCTATTGAAAATTTTTGCACTCGTGTAAAAATGGGAAACTCGAACTTTGTTTTCAATGGAAGGCATTGATGAAATGGACCTAACTAGGGGGAAGTCATACGCATTTTATTGTGTTTTTAGTTGCAACAATTGATTAACTACATGTAATCTACAACTATGTGTGATGTTACAGAATGTAACACCTCACATAGACTTTCATTCCATGTTTGTCTTCAGCAAGGAAACACAAAATCCCGAAGGAATAATGCATTGCCTTGATGAAGGCGGGAATCATAGTTTAGGTGAAATGTTATATTCAAAAACAATAAACAGAGTTGCAATTACATGAATGAGAGTTCATTATTAAGTTACATGTACATCAAAACTCATTATTTATGCATGTTTAAATACATTTAATTATGTGATTGAGTTGTTTATTCCATTATACAATCAATATCCATCATAAAAGTTGAATGCAGAAAGAAGTATACAACTCAGTTACAGTAAATTAATGTTATTTATTCATGAAGAAATTCAATGTTTCCCACACAAGTCATGGGATGTAACTCATAACTACTGAAGAAATAAGTACATGTGCATAAAGCTAAAAGTAAAAGAGTATAGAGGAAACCCATCATTGCCTTGGGTTTTCTTCTAATCTTCTTGTTTCTAGTTCCAGCTCCATCTTTTACCTGTGTTACCCAGAAGCTACAGTGTACCTAAAAAATAAAATAAAAGGCATCAATAAAGAGCTCAGGGTTTAATTTGTACTCATGTACTTGTCTAATTGCATGTAAATGGATTTCCTAATATCAGAGGCATAAGGTACATCCAAGTAATAGATGCAGAATTGAGAAAGCAAGTATCTTACAAGATAGCACATATGATTCCAGAATCATGACATAAGAAGAAAGAGAAAAGAAAAGGACTATGGAACATAAGAGAGGCCAAAAAGCCTTATTATTTTCTAATTATTTCTTAAGTGTGCAGGTATAGGTTGCAGTAGAAGAGATCAATGCATGTTTTGAATTTATGTACTATCAAGTATAGATTGCAATCAAGGTACAAGAAATCAAACAATACTTGATTATGGAAGCAAGAGTTTGAAGATAAAACATAAATAGATTGCAGCTTTTCATATGATAACATCATTCGGATCAAAGAAAGGAGAGCATTGTACATCAAAATAGTAGGAAAAATATTTTTACATTATTGATTGCAAGTCTTATCAACCGAGGGTGAGTAATTAAGTTTAAGTTCTAGATTCGTGAGAAATTATTAATGCAAAGAGAATCAAAACTATAGCTTTTATATCAAAAATTTGAGCAACAATTTCCAAGCACTTGAAATAATGCTAATGTCGATCAAGAGGTAGATCACCATAGATTTAAAATATGAACAATTATCAAAGATTCAAGATACAAAGTTTTGATACAAGATCTACATGGTAGCTAGTTCAGAAACAAATTACAATTGCAGGTTTCTAGTCAACCATCCATTAAGACTACAGAAGTAAGCCACACATTGAATGCCCATATCAAAGTACAAGAAATACAAAGAATGCATCAATTAATATCAAAAATTTAAAAGCTATAAGCTTGCAAGCATATGAAAACTCTCTAGCATGTTGTATTTAACAACAAAGCCTAGTTGAATGAATGTAGAATATAGTTGTTACAAGAAGATCATGGGCGAAAGGAGCTTCGTAAGCCTAGGTATTACAAAGAGAGAATAAACATTAACAACTACAAGTCACTTAAGATCCATTTTAGAGTGAATGTTTCATGATACTAGCAAAATAGTTGCAAGTCTATATCCCAGAAAGGAGAAGAATGATGATAGGAAGTGTATAAAAAGTAGAAATAGGAATGCACACAAACTACAGTGAGTTGTCAACTGAAGTAAATACATATTTCCAAAAGTGCAATTGGAAAATGTTGTCACTAGTCTACATTGAAAAATGGATATTTTTATTAGTACTCATCGATAGATAGATGATCGAATCTTTATGCGAGTAATAGATTTTTGTGGACAATTAAACAAGCAATAAAAGCAGTTACTAGATGCTATGAACAACTTAGTAGAAGCCATTAGGGAACTTTGAAAGCTTAAAAGAAATAATGCATGGCATTCTGGACCACAATCTTCTATTGTTTTCCATGATGGTTGCCATCATGACATAAAGGAAGTTTAGAAATATCAAAATACAGTCTTTAGGAAAGAAGAATCTCTTAACAATAGACATTTTGATCATGCATTCAAATATGATGCACTATTTTTGCATCTAGTATGTGAACACAGATTCCATAAACTTCATAGTGCAAGCCCATTTTAGGGTGAATCATGAATTATTTTGTTATTTTTTATCAATTTTAGCCAAACAAACTCCATCAACATGCAAGCTACAGAGTTGGCCATAAGGATTCAATATTTAAAATATCAAGTTTTAGTGATCCTCAAAGCAACATTTCCAAAAGAAGCATACAAATTACAAAAGGTCAGCAGTTTTTGCAAAGAAAATAACAAAGATTTCCCTTACTATGATAGTAGTGGAAAAGTGAGTTTGAAGATCAAAGCAAAATCATTACAACAATGAACCCATTCAACAATATAATGTTACATAATAGCAAAGCAAGTGCAAAAACGGAGCAAATTGCCATTTTCTCAATATAATTATATCTTCCAATGATTTTCAAGACAACCGAGAATCAAATGACTATCAGCAATCAAATGATCATCAACAACTAAGGCAGAGTTTAGAACTATTATTAAAGAACCTAGAAATAATAGAAATGACATAAATCTCACCTAGCTAGGGGAATTCCAAAGCAATTTTAATAAAAATAAAGGGATGAACTAAAGTCAACTTCAAAGCTATGCATGGAATAGGAACAAATTAAAAGAAAATAGAGCTTTGCAGAAGTATCCTTCAAAATGAAGAAGTTACAACGAAAGTACATAATGGCTAGAGACCAAAAATGCATTTCCAGATCTATTTTGATAAAATTTATTAAGATCGTATTGTTCCATTATTACATATCTTTGTAAGAAGGAAATGAAACATCACACAGGACCTCAAACGCCAACATGGAACTAGAAAGCTTAAAAGACCCAACTCATAAACCCAATGGCGAGCCATATAAAGGCGAAATAGAAGCTCATTTATAAAACTAAGATCTCTCAACAAATTCACTCGGGAGAAAAGGAAACACACATAATCATGAACTAGAAACCACTTTTAGAGCTCAATAATAGAAAGGAAATGGCGAGCCATCAAATAATGCAAACCCAGATTTGGGTATTTCTAAAAATAACTCAAAAGATTTTATTTTGAAACAACCATGAAGATCTGTTACCATTTAGCAAAGGATACAGTTTCAGAGCTGAAGAAACTCACTAGGCCATAGTCATTTCATTCAAATCCTTGATACGAGAATGGTAAATGGCTGAAAAATGAAATACCAATAACCTTCTTTAAGCCGATAGACAAAGGCCATGCACAAAAACATGAAGAGCCAAGGTTTTCAAGATATCAATGACAACATAGTTAGGAATAATTGTGAAAAAGAGTTACAAAGTTCAGGCAACTGGAATCTTACCCACTTTCATTAACATAAAGCTTAAACACCAAGCTCAAAGACACTCATTAATGGTGGTCGTAGTTCTAGTTAGTGACACGAAATCTCCAGACCGAAATCTCGAGGGATGACGTAGAACAAGAAAAAAATAGAGCCTAAATCTTCATTTCATGGTGGTGCTCTTGACGACCCACGAGAGGAAAGATGGAAAAAGTATCAAGCATGCAAATACCAGGTCGGGTTAGAATCCAGGAGATGTTATACGAGTGTTAAATGTAAAGTTTCATTGGAACAAGTAAAGCAAATAATGAAACGACAACCTCTATTATACTATAAGTTTTAGAGATTCGTTTGAAAATTTTGTAAAATTTATCGATGCAAAGAATAATATCATATTATACACTCAAAGACCATGAAGGATTACTACATTTTACAAAAGGAACCCAAAGATAAATTAACAAGATCCATTATTTGGGTCAAGTTCGTGAAACCTTGTAAGATCTATCGAATACGGGGAAAAATAAAGGTACTCGAACGAGCCTTGGACTCAAAAATTCCATAAAATGCAAGAGAACACAAAGAAAATCAAGCATTTCGAAGTTCGATGCATGTTGAAACCAAAAACACGATAAGGAGAAGCTAGTAATGTTCGAGAAGATACGGCCTTACCTTATCTTTCAATATTCACACACAGAGTCCCAGCTTTTAAATCGAAGCAAGGTTTGAATGGATCAAATAATGGCGGCCATAACTTTGTAGTGATCTCAAAGTAGAATAAATGTCGGGAAAATCAAGTATTCATGCTTACAAAACCTTGCAGAGCCCATGAGAAGCACGAAACAAGCTCCAATGCATCAAAATGGCGGTCGAATGAATTTTCCAGGCTTCGCCACCTTAGGCTCAACCTTTGCAAATGACCAAATGGTGGGTCGAATTTCCATTTTTCTACCTTAACCCACGAGTTAGGTCAAATTAACCCATCATAGAATCAAAGGACAAAGATCAATGGCTCCAAATTCGTAAGTACAGATCAAACGGTGTGGATGTAAACCATAACCCAACCACTCGGTTATAGCAAGTACTCGAGAGATCGATGGTCGGGATACAAAAGTATAAGATCAATGGTTTATAGTGCAAACCACAATTCAACCACGGTGTAACCAAACTCAACCGTCATTAAGGAAAGTACAAACGTGTCAAGCAACAATGAAACCCTAACTCATCCAAAGTTAATTCAAGATTTCACCGACTTTGCAAGGGGTGAGTCATCATTCAGAGGATCGGTTCCCATTTTAATTATTATGCTCGGTTTGACTATGGTGATCAATAATCAAAATACCCAACCATCAAACAATTATCATCGTTTTTACCTTAGACTAAGGTCTAATTATATGCATGATCAAATTCAAGACAGAACCTAATAAATTAAACAATGATTATTGTTTGACCTTAGGCTAAGGTCTTTCCCAATTACATGTGCATAAGGATAGGAAGGGGGCCTAAAATAATCAATCAATAATTATTAAGTGCCACATAGAATCAAGGCCCAATTCCTTATGTTTTCAAAAGGAGATTTTAATGGGGCCGGATTCAAACAAATATTAGTATATGCCACAGGCAAGTTAAGGAAAGGAACAATTATTGTTTAAACAAAGTATATACCACACCCAAGACAAAAGGAGCCAATGATAGACCTTGCAATTTTACCTTAAAATTTGCTAAGGAAACCTCGTACATGAAAGAAGATGAAATCAAAGGAAGACATTATTTATGCATGCACGGGTGGCTCTTTCACAAGAAGATGAATGTTGAGCATGTGCGGAATGTTAACATCGAGGAAGAAAGGGGATATTATTTTCTTCAACACATGGACAAGTGGTCCCCATAGAATGGGGATGGGTAATTTTTCTAAGTATTAAAGATTAAGGGCATTATTTTTGCACAAAAACTATTATTTTGCATGTGATCACTACAGGACAAGATTGTAAAAGTGCCAAATTTATCATTGCAAGTGGATCAAATTGCAAGTGTCACATCAAGCAAAAGAAGACAAAGATTGCATGCACATTGGAGAAGACTTGCACAACAAGCAAGAGCTATTATTAGCTAAATTATTCATCCAAGTTTATTAAAAATAGATCAGTCAACTACACTTTGACTGGAATTTATTTTGTAACTAAGGCTATTAATGCCTCATTGTAATCAGCATGTCTATTTTTATTCATTTATTTATTCATGATAAAGGGGTAAAATTAGCATGCATAAGCGAGTACAAAATTTTAGCCTATTTTTAGGATGGGTTGGGTGAATAATTTTTCTATATATTGTGTGCATTAAAGCAAAGCACAAAAGGAGGAATTTTGGACATAGGAGTGTTGAAGCAATTTTCTACCAGTTTTTCCTTGAATGAGAACTGATTTTTACCTTCCAATTATTTGCAGTGGTGTGTATCTCTTTATTAATTCTTGTGAATGTCAATTCCCTAATTAATCATCTTACCTTGTTGCAAATCTGGTATTTTCTACATAATCTTAGTGTGCATGTTTATCTTATTGTTTTGTTGTGATTTATCCCTCAATACATAAGTGTTTTTCCTTAATATTCTATTGAAAACCATTGGTTCGTGCATCCAAAATTCATTCTTAATTTTATTGTGCATATACTCAATCAAAGCCCTCAATAAGTTTGGTGTATCACCCATTTCAATTTCAATTACAATCATTTTTTACCCTCAAAACCCCAAAAAATTAGTTTAGGATACATCAATAAGGAACCGGCCTTGATACCAAAGACTCACCTCAACAATAGGTATACCCACAGACCTGAGGTGTTTCCATTGTATCTACGAAAGTGAGAGATCAAAGCAATCTTAGAACCCTTGTTGTCATCTCTCAACCAGGGTGCACTTTCGAGAGATAACAAATCCTTCTTCATAGTCTTGTCGATATGACTCTTGGTGGTACACTCATTTACCTAATGGATCTATTAGCACTTATTATGAAATGGAGGATGCATTCCTTAGACGTTTTATTTCTAATAATGTGCCTAAAGTTACATATGAACATTTACCTTCTTTGCATCAAAGTAGTACATAACCTATTTTAGATTATATTTTATGCTTTAATGCTCGCATACACCATTTACTTTTTCATCCTATTGGTCAAGAAATGTAATATATCTTTTGTCATGGCTTAACTCCTCCATTAAAAGAAATTTTTTTATATGATACATGTGATTCCTTTACTCTTTTTTTCTATAAGGTTATTGACTTAGAAAAAGACTTAATTGTGAATCATGTTATAATACCTACTTCTACTTCTTCTAATATTCCCTTACCTATTAAGTCCTCTACTCTCCCATCTATTGAACCCCCTTCACGGTCGTCGTCTCCTCCTCCACATAAGTATCTTTCTCCTCCACCAACGTGTTGGCATCCACCTAGATCTTACCCACCTCCCACCCAAGGACCATTATAATTCTCACATGTTGTTAGACCACATGATGTTTTTCTTACTTTACTTGATAAACAACTTATTCATTTACCTTCCACCAACATCATCCCCTCACCGGCTCCACCGCCATCATGACAACTCTTTTTGTAACTTCCTACGCATTAATGGCCACTGTGAGAATGATTGTTATGCCCTTCATGATAGACTCCAAAAATTAGAAGATAGGGGTGTCATTGCTTTCCAAACCTACTCTCATGATCGATCTCTCTCTCCTCTTCCACGTAGACAAGCCTCTGAAACTGTTATCTTGTCTCATTCACCACCTCCTAAGGTTATTATTTGTCCTCCTCCTAAAGTCATCCTTCATCCACATCCTCCGGTTGTCCCACCCTCTTCCACATCTTCTCAACCTACATCTATCGTTCATACACCAAAATGTCTTCCTAAGCAACCCACTTCCGCATCTCCCACCATCACACTTCCCACATTGTTGGCACGGTTTCCTCCGACATCTATTTTTGTACCTACACACATGATATCATTGTTTCACATGCTCTTGATGTGTGTCACCAACCTCTTATCTTATGATAGATGATTCCCATCTCCATACCATTACTTGATGACACACTTATGTTCTAAAGGTTCATACATGACTATTGAGGGTGTTGAACTTTAAATGAACCTTACTTTCACGTTGGGGGCAATCATCATTTTCCCCCTCCATCCTCCTCACATTCAATTGTCTATGTTGTTACACATCTTATTCTCACACAATTATTATCGCATTATTACGTTATTATCCTACATTCCTATTTAATTATAGCGCCACATAACCATTTTCATCTATTTGCTACTCATTATTACATTTCCTCACATATTTATCTCTATATATTATATGATTTACTATCCATTGTCATCTGCATGCCATTTTTATTCAATTCAAGCAATTAGTGATTTACCATAAGCATGTATATATACCATTAACAATATCTACAATGCACATATAACCATCAAGATATACAATCACTATTGTTGTAACAAACCAATCATCACATAATACACAATAGACATCAACAACACATGACAAGTCATCCATATGTTAATATATATAATCAAATTTATAGAATACAATCGCTGAGTGGGGCAATCCCTCATGCCTCAATACATCCTATATAGTACATCATAGGGAATCATCACTATCACTATATAAAAATGTGGGAGATCTCGAGCTCGAACCTTCACTACTAGTCCTATATCGTCGATCTTGGGATCTCGTGCCTCTCTACCTAGCTCCACAATATGGAATTTTCATCCACCTACTCGCAAACTAACCCTTGAGCTCCACACATCCACGAAAACACATATTGGGCTAGGCCACCCCTTCCACATCCTATCTTTCCCGGTTCAGTATCCGCACAAGCCTCATCATGCTCACTCAAAAAAATGTACTTGTGGCGTTGCTTATCGCCACGAGGCTCAAACAAATGGGCATGCTCACCCATAATATCATCCACCCGCTCTAACATCCCTCAACCTACAAGCACATCCGGGGAATGTTCTACGTCCAATGTACATATGGAAGTATCAACAATTAACATCCAAGACACATCACCTGCAATCACATGATAAAAACCTCATATTAGCACCTACACATCATCGTTAACTAGATTAACAAGTAAAAAAATCACAATATATAATACTTATGTTTTGCTTGCGGCATTGATGCATCATCTACCTTAGAAGCGGGTACACCGACCCTCAAATCCTCCCACTTGGCCCACTTGCCACATCTACCACCATTAGAAACAATAACACCCATCAATATGTCACCCACCACTACCTATCTACCTCAAAGTGCACTTTGCGTCATCCACTTGTATTGGTCCTATGGCCAGATCTTCCTCATCCACACCTGGGGGCACTAGTTTTGCTCTTGTGCGACCTAGCATTGACCCTAGTCACCTCTCCGACCCTAGTAAATCGACACCATATATATGGATCTAGAGGCACGACCTGGGCCATACCAAACTGTTGAGACACTTTCTCACCCTGGAATAACTCTGCTACTCCTAGAAAATGATCCTCTAACCACATGGTATACCAAATACTGTACAAGTAACACAATATCATCATATGTAATCTCTATACGGCCTCCAAATAATTTCCCCAAGGCCCATCTCATCCAACATCGACATGTATGTGGTTGTGTCCATCCTCCTACTCTATGTCCCCACCCATCTCACTGCAAATACCTCTATTCGAGCCCAATTGGCTCATAGACCACTAAGTGGCCTCAAGATTGTTATATGATCATATGCCCATACATGTAACAAGGTAGTCAATCCTATCCCACCATCATGGTCCTCTTGTGTAAACCGATACAAATCTTTGTATAAGTGGGTCAACACACATCGTGCCCATGCATATCTAGTACCATGTTCCTCTATCATACAACAAATATCATGCATCCTATACAACATGCCAACTCCACGGCTACTACTAAGGCCAAGTACTACTATTATGAACTTCGCAACCGTGGAACTCCGGATCTCACAATCACATCTAAACTAATATATGTCTCGACTTGTGCTTGAGACCCTACAAAATACCACCGTGCCACCCTCATCTAATTTGGGGCATCTACTATGGCCATAATTTGTACCCTCTCTCCGACAACTAGTAACCTTACAATCCTATAGACATCCTCCGGCGTCACTTTCATCTCCCCTGTTGGAAACCCAATGTGCACGTATCTCGCACACCACCTCTCACACATTGCTGTCAATAGTGGAATATTATGGGGCACTTCCCCAATCTAGTGATGTGTCATAACCTAGCACAGATCTAATACACCCCACTCATCATCGATCAACCACAAACCAAGAAATGTGCTCAAGTGAAGACCCACACGAACTCCCTTAAGTGTATATCTCTCTAAATAACACAAACAAGCAACACATCGCAATGTTAGTAGCATGTATCCAATATTCAAAATCTTACATAACAACAAAATAATCAACTCAATTAAGTAAACAATACCAAACCTTCGCCCCTGGACACTAGCGCCCCATTACGGGTGATGCACTGCAGGACTAGATGTTAGTGTCCCGATGGATGAAAACGGCCCATCCGCTTCGTCAGGTCAAAACGCCCAATTTTACAAAATAAAAAAATTGCTAAAATTGATTTAAAAAAAAACAAACATATTTTCCAAGTAATTTCTAATATTTTCTCCTACATAGTAGGTCCTCGGTCATCTACGTAGCCGCGGATTTCGTCACCCTCTCGAACCTCATTTGAATTACCTCTCTAACACGTGGCATCCTCGCAACTCGAGCTCAAATCACACTTGGTCTCGGTTCAAATGAATTTATTATTCACCTTTTCGATTTACTATATATAGTAATTCAATTCTACTCCACACTAGAATTACTACTTTCTATAATTATCGCAACTAATACAAACACACGATTCGACTCCTATCTTGAGCCTCATTACTCCATTTATCTCCCTGTTTGGCAAAGAACTAGATCACGATATTATCTAGAAATGTACTATACACTTATAACCACTCTATCTTCAATTCTAGCACATGTATTATCGCATATATACACATACTCTATTGGCACTACTACTTCTCATATAATATTTCTCGGTTCCTACTACAATCTTTCACATTCTTTCTTTTGGCTCAATAATCATTTCTCCAACCATCGCCCTTTTTCCGAAAGGGGGAATACAATGGGACCATCTTATAATCCCTCTCGGGATACAACACAATCAAATGACACCTCTAATACGTTGTTATCACATTTTCATTGATGTAATGCCCGCTTCTTTGCCTAGACGGTAAGGTGTGAGTTCCACCTCCACACCTAGCTCGTGGATGCCAAGCGTATACTACCATCTAATCAAATGATTTGGGTGGTATCGGACCCCCCGCATGCTTTCATAAAGTCTTATGCAAAGCTTGAACTCCTCTCAAGGCACAAGTTATCTTCCTGTTGTTGTCACAACCTAAGCAGGGTCACTAACACCTCTCCAGGGCACCGAACGTCATCCTTAATTAGGGTTATCTATTCCTCCTATTCGTTTTGATTAGATAGTAATATCTTATTAACATCCATTTACACACATATACATAATACGAAAATGGTATAAAATAAGATATTGTGTAAATTTAATATTATAATAATAATAGTAACAATAAGTACTTAAGAAATATATATAATAGTAAAATAACCTAGATAATTAATTGTTTATATAATAAATAATTTTAAAAAATAATAATAATAATAATAAAATAGGTTAAAAATTCAGGCAGGGGGTGGTTGGAGAGAGGGTTAATGGAGGAATGGCATGGGTATGGGCAGCCATCAAATCACATGCGCGTCTAAAAAAATTCCTACACACTTCTCATTTCACTTGCAACGTAATACAAGCGAGTTATTTGGGATCCAAGGGTTCAGACCTGTCATTTACCTTGCATAATAATCCAAGCACTTCATTCAAGATCCAGAGGCGCTGACCCCGAAGAAACCCATGTTCACGTTGTAAATTTTAGCAGAAATTGGTTAGCTGCAGCAAAGGAAGAACATAATGTGGGATTGTGCTAAACAGAGCTCTAACTTTAGTCGTCCTAAAGGCAGTCCATTTTGGATTGAACCAGTCACACACTCAGAGATAAACATTTTAACACAGTATCTCCTAATTTTTTTCTATGCAAATTGATTTATCTAGATCTGTTATCTGTCTGAAGCGGGTTGAAATGTCTCTGGAGGAAGGAATGTATTGTCTACTACTGCTTTTTTGTTCTATGCAGAATAGAATATTGGGGTTAGGAGGTACTTCCTTGGAGCATAATGTCTTGTTGTATTGATTTATGCTTCTTCTCCTTCTAAAAACTTGTGCTACGTGCACTATAAACCTTACTTTTTTATTTAGTTTTGAAAAATCCTTTCCTACTGTCCCTTCACTCTCTCCTGCATGCCCCCTTTTGCGAGCTCCTCCTTACACCAAAATAAGAGCTATAGAACAAGGCATAAAAATCTATCAAAGCATAATGATGAGAGATTGAGTCTCAGATTGAAGGGGTTTGGCAGTAAAAGGCATTGGCATTGTATGATCTTTCAACCCAAGCCAAATGGGACGCGCACAACAGGCACCTTAACTGTTTGAAAAATGCCTTGAAGTAATGTGCAGCTAGGTCTTTGGGCCACGTTTGCAGGTTATGCACAGTGTAGGTTTGATTGGAGATGCTTTGAAACTCTTAAGTAAAAGGAAAATTGCAGGTGTAAGCCAAATTCCACAACCTTAGCCAGCATCCTCTCATCCAATGTGTGGAGCTTGAAACATGGCAGGAATGTCTAGGCAAAGCAATTGATAGTTGTAAAATCTATCTCCATAACCTCTGACAACACCTCCTCTAGTTAGGCGCGTTGCAAATGTTGTGAGTTTGAGACTAGGAGTGGATGGTATTGGAATTGTATAGTAATTATTTTTGTTTCACTGTTGAATTGTGGAAGCATGTGCTCGATTTGTGAGTCTATCAAAATGCCTCAAAAGGGGATATATTCCCATGTGAAGCAATGAGTGCAGGCTGTGTACAAAATGGGTTCGTTAAAAGGATTTAGAAACTTTCAAGCAAATGCAATCAGTAGGTTTAGAGCTAAATAAATAAATAATATATATATATATATATAAATGAAAACCTTTTTCTTGCAACCTCCCAGCCTGCGCCTAAATGGGAGCTGATGAATAGGAGGTTTTAGAGAGGGTATGGACATCCATCAAAGCATAATAGAGAGAGAATTTGTGTCGGATGTTGTAGTTTTGACTGCCCTTATAGACATGTATGCTAAATGTGGAAGTGTATAGAAGGTACATAAACTGTTTGATTAAATGCCTCAAAGATGTGTGGTTTCATGGACTGTGATTATTGGTTGATATAAAAAAATGGGTTTGTCGAAAAAGGTTTTTGAGAATTTCCAGCAAAGGCAAATGGAAGACTATTCCGGGTGCATGCAAACCATTTGACGAAATATCTAGAAGAGGGATGAAGCTTTGTGGAATGCAGGTGAACCCACGTGGAGAACCACTTGCACTACGAACACTAGTATTGCGGGCATGGTCTCCTTACCTTTATCTTTTATAATTTACGTATAATTTGGTTATTCATTTGCAATAAAATAAAAATATTAAACTATTAGATGCTCAAAAAAATGGATATTTTAACCAGACGGCTAGTGCAATCAATAAAACAACACCTCGTAATTTATGCTATCGACTTACAATTTGACCCTCAACCATGTTGCAACCACAACCTTATGCATTGCTAAACCTAGGGTGTCAAAACTTGGTGTTCATGTTCGTTTCTATTGGAGAGAACTAAATGAGTCAACTAAAACAACCATTTCTTTCTACCTTGCAAAGTTAGAAAAAAAACGCAATTTCCATAGACGTGCAAAAGAGCATAGTGTGCCCCATAAAAGAGATGTCAAGCATCGTATGTGTTCCTTGTTATGAGGAGAGTTGCATCAAGATTTATATTGACCCCAATCAACCGTTTGTACTCTCTTCGCCGCTCCTCTAGGAGCCCTGTTACCCCATTTTGCACTTTTAGGAAGCTACTAAAACTGAAAAGTTGGGTTTCATTTCGGCTCATCGTTTGAACCCTGAGCAACGAAATGCTTATCTACCTTCGCAAACCTATAGTATTTTTACTAGAAAATCACTTACGACCTTCGAGTTTGGGAAAAATCACTTTTCTAGATAGTTTACCAAATGGGTTTTGTAGGCCTCTGGACGCTGGTTGACTATGTCAAATTAGACCAATTACAACCGGTGGTTCCGAAAAACCCATTGCCATTTGTAAGCCCTTCTCCAGTTCTCAATTCCATCAACTCTGACGAATTATCCATATCTATGCGGCAAGTAGGAACCGTCCCATGGGGAGTCTATCCATCGCGATTCATTTTTGGATGAGGTTTCTTAGCCCTCGAGCTAAAATTGGTGCTTGTTGCAACTAGCCCAATTACGATCGATGGCACTAGAAAACTAGCCATCAATTGTAAACCGTTTTCCAATTCTAAAATCCGTCAGTTCCTGTAATTTCTTGGTATATAGCAGTACACATGAGAATTTACCCGTTGTGCATCACCCAACAGAAGGTAGCTTTTGAATGCGGTTTCTTAGCCTCCAAGCCTAAATTGAGCATTTTTGCAACTAGCAGGAAAATGTAAAAAGAAAGTTGTAGGATCCCCGTCAAGTTACCAAACCACCGTGGAAACTTATTGACACTTGTAAATAACTGTTTGAAACTCTATCTTGTGGCTTGTCGTGTGAAATTTGACTTTTGGGAAAATAGTGTTTCTCTCTCTTCCCTATCTCTTTCTCTCTCCTCCCTTAGTTAAGAAATGAAATGAAATGAAATGAATATATGCCCTAACCCTCTCTTGTTGCATGTGTATTATTAATATGATGTAAATGGAAAACTAAAAATGATAATTATGCTAGATTTAGGTGGATGTCATGCCAATGATTTATCGTTGATTTCATGTTCACATAATTTTGCGAGAATGCTAGTAAAATGGTGAAATGATGTGGTTGCAATTCATTGTATATTATTGTAATTTATGTATGTTAATATGTGTGTGTGTGTGTGTGTGTGTGTGTGTACACACACACACACACATGTATATGTATTGATACGTTACAATAAAGTTTATTATTGAAATTTTGTAATGTGTATGAGTTGCAAGTGTTTAGGGTTGTTTGGGAAATGTGTACCTAACCATGAGTGTCATGTTGATTCAAAATTATGTATTATAAAAAAAGTTAGATATATGTGTTAAATGAAATTGAATTTAATAGCTTATAGTGCAATTCTAATGTGCAATTGATGATCAAATAATTGGTGTGTTGTGTTTCTTACCTTGAAAATGTAATAAAGATATCTAAATGAAACAATCAACCCTAGTATAAAATTCGTGTATAACTACCTTTCCTATGTGATTTCTTTTAGCATAGAAAACTAAAACCTTAGAATGAACTTATATCTTTACACTCAATGACACCTTCTAGTTTAAGTAAATAAGAGCCCAAGTTTGAGTTTACCGTCATAGCTTGTATGCTTAGCGACATCGTCGTGAACCCGACAGTTAGGAACGACATGGTCAAACATTATCTAGAGTATGTGGTTCCCTTCTAGGATTGGTAATCGTGTGTGTAGTAAGGAGAATGTGTTCTCTTAAAGTAGTACTCCTTGGGAACCAACATTAAACATAGTGTAAAATCCTCTTGGACCGACATACATGTTGAGTGGCGAAGATCGCCAACTAACCTTGAAAGTCACCTTTAAGAGTTAGGATCATAAATGAACTCGATACCCAATCTCAATTATCATTTGGGTTCTATGGTGCAATACTAAGAGTTAATGGTGAAACTTAACAACATTTTAGTGTATGATTAGTTTGTGAAAACATAACCATAAGATGATGTGCTTGGAGAAAGGTGAAATTTAGGTCATTCTCTTATCATGTTTAAACCATCTTGTGGTGAGAAACGAGACCCACATTGTGTAAACTCTAATGTGAACCTTAACCCATTAAAACGATGAAATTCTCCTCCTTTGGACTCACACTTATTTTGTTGTGTAATGGAGGTATGATATAAGATCAAGATGCATGCCCTTAGGAGTGAATCCTAGGGATAATACCTAGTATCCTTGTGTGTATGTAAATAGCCTTATGTGTAAATAAATATCCTATTAACGAACGAACGAATTAAACAAGTAATTGAAATAATGTAGATGATCCTTATTTAATGAGATACATCGTAAGTTAAATGTTAAACTATATAAAGGAAATCTAGCAAAAAGGAAAAGAAATGTATGATTCACATATTATGAGTCTTTCTAGAACTTAAGTTAAATATTGAAACATGATTGTAATAAATGTGTAATCCTAAAAATATCATGTCGTGGGAAGACCCTATCTATAAGTTTATACTGTAGTTGAATCGTTATGTTGTGCCTTGTCATTTGAAAAAAATGACCTTGATGTGCATCACATGTTTTCATGTTATCTATGTGGGTTAATGTTTGTGCAAACATATCATGTGTTGTGTCTAGTCAAAAAAAAAAGTGACCTTGATGTGCATCATGTGTTTTCATGTTATCTATGTGGGTTAATATTTGTGCAAACATATCATGTGTTGTGTGTAGTCCTAAGTGATCTCTTGTAGTGTCATGTGTACTACAATGTAAGTAAAAAAATTATTTTAGTATTTTTAGTGTTGTATTTGTGTGTGTAAAATGTGGGCGTTACATTTGATCTCATTACAATATTGTTACATTTATTCCATACGACAATGATATTTTTGCTATCTCAAATTCATTCCCCCAAATGACCTAATCTAGGGAAAATGAAAATCTATTTGTGAGTAATCCTCCAAATACATCCTATTCAAGAAACTCGTATCATTCAAATCAATCAATCAATACAACAATCCTAGTTACTATCGCCGGATGATCTAACTCTGAAGCCATCTAATATTATTCAAATCATAACACACTCTACTATAGGAGTTGGGAAAATGAGACATCATTTCCTTTCCTGTACTGCTCATATTTGGGTTCTTCATTCAGGAAAAACAAATTTCAAGCGAGAACAAAATAGTTGAAAATTGGTTCTTATCCATCTCCAATTTTTGGATCTTTTAAATAAGTGTCATGGATGGAGAGAAAAATATACCTCTCTCCCCGACACTCTTCCTCTAGTGACAGGACACCCAAATCCTCCAATTATCAACAAATCAAGTCGGGAATTGATCACTCCCTACCTCTTCTATCATCCTTGGCAAAAATCTAAAATCTCCAATGTCATTACAATTATTTATACAATTCGCTCCTTATAATGTTTTGTTATCTCCTCATATGCCGCATGGGTCAAAGCGTTGATCTTTGGTTTGCCACGTCACAAATTTCTATTTTCTACACGCACATAGCAACATAGCTTCCTCATAGTACGTAAATGAATGTTTCTTACTTCCTTTATACTACTTGAATTTCCTTCAAATAGCACAAATGGAGGGCAAATGTAGACACAAAATAATGCATTTTACTATACCATCAGTATGTTGTTATATGCATGAATCCTAATTCAAGAAAAGCATACATTGGTGACACTTTCCCTTGTTTCTCTATTGTCTTTGATTGACTTATGTTGTGACTCTCTTCTATATCTCTCAATTTTTATGCATACGGTCAAGTCACGGGGATCCCCGTGTATGTATGCCTTGTCACATCTATCATTATTGGTCTCGGGATGCTAACACCCAAGTGCTTGTGTCCCTTAAGGCGCTCATGTCCACCTTTTATTTTGCACACTTTTATCATTTTGGTTGGCTTTATTATTTTTCTTATCCTTATCTCGTGTTCTTAGTCGGCCTTTTGTGTCACTAGTGTCGAAATTCAAGCAAGGGACTCATATATATACACAACATACTAACTATTATTCTAGCTAGAAAATCAAGAGGGACTATCACATCTACATATTACTACCACTACTCAAAGGGACTACATTTTGGGTTGCATACACTGCATAGGAAGGGGAAGTGTTGAATTCCATACCACACATCTACATTCTTGCATCAAAGCTAGCTATATCATGTTATCTTGGCGTCATTGGCACGAGGGAAAACCTAGGCAAAAGACATCATTTCACACACAAGCATAAAGAGCTACATGGAGTCTTAAATGCAATGCGGCGCTTTCAAGTACTAAGTTCATTCATCAAGTGACTATCGAGGTCGATCGACTTCACATATTACATATTTTATTGATTTCATTTGTTTGTGAGCTTGTGATTAGTGTTTGTTTTGTAGGTTATAGGTGTAATCGTAACCTTGATAGAGAAACCAAAGCGAGAAAGAACAAGTAGAAGTGAATACCCTCCAACCCATAAAAGATTGGATCTTGAACATTTGCACAATCACTAGCGCCGGATCAGTCACTAATGCTCAAGTGATTTTCCCTCATGTAGGCACTTCTATCTAGTATAATCCCGAGTTCAATAACCCTCACCAACTATCCCGACACCATTTATAGCCAAATTCAACACTCATGCAGTCTCGGTCACTTCCGGATCAACCGAAATCAGCTAAGTCCATCTTCCTCTCTCATTCACTTAGAATTTTACATTGTTGAAAGCTTATCACTTGTATATTACTATATTTTATCACTCGAACATCATTTTTATATTAGTTACTATGAAATTAGGATTTATTTCAATTTAGATTTAAGTTAGATGCTCTAAATGTTCTTGAATATTAGAAAACTGGTATAACACTCCTCTCAGCCATTTGAAAGTAGCCTCTATATTTGCAAAATAAATTATCAACTATGCTCCAACCAAATTCTAAATTTAATAGTTATGTTTGTGCAGTTTCACACTTCTTATTTAGTAGCAACCTATTCTTATTCAACCCTTGCAACACTTATTTCAAATACACTAGTTTATCATCTATAAATTTACTAAATACAAATACATCATAAAAATATACAATGACAAAACAAGATATAAATGGTTTATATACATCATTCATCAAACTCATAAAATCATTAGGTGCATTACACAAACCAAAGGGAGACACAATACAATAATCATGCATACCTTGTCTTACCTTGAAATTTGCCTTCAAAATGTCCCCTCATAGTCCCACCTAATGATACCCGTATTCAAGTCTAGGTTGGTGTAATAATTGGCATCCTATATTTGATATGTCAAGTTAGCAATCCATATAAGAGGATTCTTATTCTTGATGATGAATTTATTCAAGGATATATATTCATGACATTCTCCATTTACTATCTTTCTTATACCCAATGATGCCTTGAGAATTATTATTTCAAATTACTCCTTGATCTAACATTGAAATGGTTATAGTTGAATTGATGTAAATGATGGTAAAGTGTATTTGTCATGCCAATGACCAAGGAAAAAATCACATGAGACACCTAAAAGGAATGAGGCTAGGATCAAGTTCGAATTAAATATGGAAAAATGAATACCCCTCAATCATTGGCGCTAAGTTGAAGAAGGTTGATTATTCATGCACCCAATACCAACAACTACTAAAAGACTCTAAAGGATCGTGATCTTTATACTTCAATAAAAAAACCAATAAATTTATTTATTTATTTATCTCATATTATAAAAGAGAATGACTATAGAGGCCAATTTTGGGAATTGAATAATAAATGCATCTTATGTTGTATTTCTTTTTGGAATGGATTTCCTTTGCAATATATGATCACTTCCTTTAATTTATGTGATAAATCTTCCATTTTATTTCTCTTTTTTAGTAGATACACTAGAATAAGCACTACATTATATACATTATTATTTTCTTTATCTCTTAAAATAAGTAAAACAAAATTTCCCACTAAAATTAATCAACTTCGCTTGGTTAGCACTTACCAAGTAGAGCTTGGACTTACCTTTATAGCCATTGATAATGAAGCTTTCACCATCCTTTCCAAATTAATGCTTGTTGGCTCTTGTAATGAAGTTAGAATCTATCAAATATATAAGGGGCATATAAATGACCACTTCACCTTATAAATGAATTATTCATTGTCCTAAACTTGATCTCACATTATTTAGTGACCTTCATTTTTATCTCACTTTCAACTAACTCAATCTTGATTACAAGGTCTTTAAAAAATTATTGTAAGCAAGATTCAAAAAGAGCATCATATTTTGTCTTATTTATTGTAATTTCGATGTGAAGGAATATTGTGAGTTAACCATTATCCATAGCCTCTTTTATATTCAATTATACTTCACTTCATATGTAAATGACTGTAATTTTTTCATCCACATTTGAATGTCTCCCTATCTCTTTCTCTCTACTTAGGAAGTTATGGACCATACCTTGATGTTGTGTTGGGATGCAATTCTTGGAGAAATTTTCGACATTTCTCATCAATATAAAAATCTACATTATGATTTCCATATGTTTTTTAGCATCTTTAATCTTTATTTTTAAAATAACAATCTATTTAATTCCGCTAACCTAAAAATAACATTCTACTTAGTTTACATTAACCTTTATCATGTCTTTTTCCTTTGTATGTGGATCACCTTGATGAATTGTACAAGATGAAGAACAAGATAAAGCCTTCTTGTCCATTGAAAATAGTGTGCTCTTGCATATGCCTCCTTTATGGTTAGATGATTTTCTATCAAGACCATATCAAGACTTTCATCTTTGGTTATAGGTTTGGACATCAAGACCACAATACAACTCGTCTCTTTATATCCTACAAAGTACTCTAAGGTGCTTCTCCAACACATCAAGATCATGTGTAAAATCTCATTTGAATCACTTTCCTCTAAATTTTCATTTAATATTTGTACACAAAATTTCCATTTGCTTAAAGCATTTCCATTTAATCCTATGTGCTAAGATAACACTAATTTTCTATTAGCTTCTTAAATTCTCACTATTTGTGATCGATGTTAATTTTTTCAAATCCAAGGAGTTCCCAAGTGTGTGTATGACAAAAAAAAATTTAATTTTCACAAACATAATGTAAATTGAAATATTCCTCAAGCTAGGAAATCTAATTTTTGAACTTTACATACACCTCTCATTCATTAATTAAATTTCAACTTTTGCTTCTTCTTTATAAGGTGGTTGAGTTGGGGGATTTCATGGAATGTTATGGGTGAAATATTCTCTTGTTATTTGTGGGGTGTTCCATTGTGTCTTCATGAACCTTGGGTATTCCAATGATACTCAATCTTTCCAATAAGCACCCCCGAGAACTTATCCATCTTGTCAAGATTCCCCATTTGTTATGGGATGCTTGAAACATATGCATCGAAATTCAAGAATCTCTCATGAAACTCTTCATACTTGAGGTATGCCCCCTCGTGGCCTATGTTTATTTTCACTTCTTTATTCCACCTCCTTTCGGATATCTCTTTATACTAAGTTGAATCACCTTCTTCTCTTACTCTAGTTGATCTAGTCATTGGAAATTATTTAAAAAGCTGGTCATTTAACAACAAAAAAAATAAACCATGCAAACCAATTACCCAAAAGAATCTCTTATATTTAATTGATTAGTAATTAGTGCAGATATTTCATTTTGAACTCACAAGTGTAAACTCTTACCATTTTTAATTCTAACATAAATTAATTCAAATTGTTCCTTAAACATTTTGTTTAAAAATTAAAAAATTAAAAACATAGATTTATTAATTAAATATTTAAAGCTATCACAATCTATATTATGTGAAAATAAAAGACGGAAAATAAAGTGTATAGTTTTGAATATTGGTGTTTCGGATCATATCATGTGATCCATCATTAAGAAAACACATAAATAAGAACCAAAAACTAGAGCTCCTCATATAGATAATTTAGTGTGGTATTATGATGCCAAGTGTGGCCCACTAAGTTCAAAATTAAATAAAAAATAATCATTGCAACATGTATTAAGCATAACCTCAACTACCTTAAAATATTAATAATTTTAAGCGTTTAATAATTTTAAGTGTTTAGCAATTTTTCATTACATTGATAATTGACCTCCAAACATGCCTCATGCCTAAGCCTTCATCCATATTCAAATTATGCATGTACTTACAAATTCCAAAGGATTATCTCAACATGTGTTTGTGATAATGATTTTCATCTATGATAATTATGGTATCCTCAATATGAATAGCATGTTTAGTTTTGCATGAGTGTTCACCAATACCAATTTATATTTTTCTCCATTTGGATGTCCTCAATGCTCATGGATCCTCATCTAGATGGATATGCAAGTTTCCCCATTATAGACACTAAAATTTGGTAACTTGTCCTTCAGGCAACGCTAGTTTGACCATGTTCCCTTGCTAAGACAAATGCTCACATTTTGAATCCAATTGAATCATATCTCTAGCTCTTCTACAACTTACTTATCTTTACACTCTTATCTATCATCAATTCTGAGAATATTATTTGATCAAAGCAATATTAAACCTCTGATGTTCGTGACACGACTTTAAGTTTCGAGTTTTGTCTCTCATGTTTCAAAACGTATGAAAGGCTCGAGATGTAAGGTCCGGCCTTGGCCAACATGTATGATCTCGCCCCTTCACATTCATAAACTCTAATTTTAATTTTAAAATATTATTTGGGTCATTTCATCTTCCTAGGGTCATCCTTATTATAATATTTCACCTAATGAAAGATATTAAAGCATGTTAGCATCACTTTATAAGTCACTTGGCACTCTCACAAGATACTATTGCAAATATATTTCCAAAAGCACTCAAAGAGTTCCTAAATCTACCCAAATCAATTGCACATCATCTAGAGCAGTCCCTACTACAAGTTTGAAGCACTCAACTAAGTCAAAGAGTCTATCTTCCTCCATTTCTAAGCATGTAAAGTTCATAGAGCCATGTTTCAACAAGAGAAAAGTGACTCCAAACATTTCACAAAGGTTTCAATCAAAAAGGGTTAGGTCGCATAGTTGAGGCACACTACATCTCACTACTACCCCATTGTGTACATTCTATACTACGTAGTTATCCTATTATCTTGGTGTCAATAAACACGAGGTCATTCCTATGGAGTTGGATAGCTACCGACACTGCACAAAAACTTAGGAGAACTACATGAGCCTTGTTACCGCAATGAGGGCATATGGTGCAACACTTGGATTGGTTCAGCAAATGGTAATCAAAATGCAAAAGTATAGTCCAACCTAACCATGTACATATTTTCTTATTTTGGTTTGTTATTTCTCTAATAAAGGATTCTAAATGTTATTATTCCAGTTTGTTGCAGGTGATTATAAGTCATCCCAAAGCTATGCAAGAAAGATTGGCATACAACAAAGATCATTACCGGACAAGAAAAAAAACACATAAAGTTGTAGGTCTGTATTTTCAAAGGGGCCAAGACCGTATAGTTTTAGGTTAGGACTATACAAATTAGGTTTGGACCATACATAAGTCAGACGGTCCTACCCCTTTGGGTTTGCAACTCAAGAACTTTCCTTTGAAGCATTTATTGTTCATGATCAACCTATTTCACTTTCCTTCCCATCCAAATCATCCCAAATTTGTATTGTACAACTAATTATATATTTTCTCTTATGTATTTGAGAAAGTACTTAGTGTCTATCAATTGTTATATGTATGAATGCATTATTCTGATTGTGAATGATTAATGTTAGAAGTTAATTAGAGAAGAGCAGTCTACTTTTTACAAACCCTTACATCTTCTTTATTGTTGTGTGCTTTCTATAATATATAGTTGATTAGGTTGTAAACATTTTGTGAACTTGACTCTCAAATAAAATTTACTACTCAAAACCTAACGGCTCTAGGGTTTCATAATCTAATATTGTGATCCTCTCTTATGCATCATCATGCCTCTTTGATCAATTTTTTATGTTCTTCATCACCAACCTAAGGGTACCTTTTCTCATTCTCGATATGGGTTACCATCCCTCTCACAAGGTCTATACGCATGCCTCGTCTAATGAAGGTGGTGGTTCACTTGTTTCATGGTTGATGCGACTCCAACATATATTGATATTTAAGTTGAATATATTCATCCTACTCAATAACATCCACCTCGCTTTTTCTTCCCCCATGAATCATGAAATTAATGTTGTCACAACTTGTCCTACTAAGCACCCTATTGGGGGATACCCAACCTTGCCTCCACCACCTATTGTCATGTTGTTAAACCTAATGCTCCTTCTAAAGGGTTTAACATATTAGATGAATTAAATAATATACCACCAAAATTTCTCTTCTTGAATTACTAAAAAAGGCTCCCATCTATAATGACTTCTTATATGACACTATTACATTATATGCAACTACTTAGCTCGTTGTTTTTGTGTCTATTATGGACACATTCAAATCTATAAATTAGTCTATCACTTTTATTTCAACTAATATCTCATCACCCCTTGTTGATGAACCATATGCTTCCCTTCTTATTACAGCACAAATTTAATTTTTTATCATCAAACATGTCTAAATCAACAATATGTTTGGCCTCAATGTTTGTCCTAGTTCTTTGCTTTATAAAATGGTCATTTCTTTAAACAAAATTGGCAAGACTATCCATACTCTAAAAATTTATCATAACATCACTCTCTCTACATTAGGAACTATTTCATATTATGGATACACATTTACATTACAATCTCCTTTTGGGTCATCCTTGGTTACATGTTATGCAGGTATCCCATCCATGATGCATCAATGCCTCAAGTTCATACATGACAAATGTGAATATACGGTGGTTGTTGATCCAAAACCTTTCAAATTTTGTAAGGTTGACACTTTTGATTCTCAAATACCTATTATTATTGCTCATCAACAACCTATACCTATGGACAAATTTCGCAGATATGTTGTGGGAGAACCTAGTCACAACTTTGATACTACCACTTCACCAATATTTTTGGAACAACCCACAACTTTAGATACTACTGTTTGCTTTGATAATAATGTTATATATCCTCTACTTAAATTTTTGGCCCATTCGTGGAACACAAAAATGTTGAAGACTACTCCTCAAATAGTGATGTAGATATTATTGCACTTATTGATGATAACTTGTACAAGCTAAATTGTAATCTCATTATAAGAGATGAATCTATTTTTCATCTATCTATTTGTTTCCACTAGTCCTCGACATTATCGACTCAAATTTGCTACATCCGACACTTCTATGACTACCACCTTGTCTCTTCATGATACATTAAATCCTTTACATTATATCATTAATACACATGATTTTGTATCAATTGTTAGTTTTGTAACTATTATGGAACATTTTGATACCCCACAGGAGTTACTTCTATCTTGTTGGATCTTGATCCGCTTACTTTACACTCTACACGACATCGATCTCCTACTAGGTTATCTTGCTTATTAGGTAACCCCTTCTATGACTATCACTACATATACGGACATGCCACTAATCATAGTAAGGCCCTTATTGCTAACGTTAGTATGTTAAAGGTTGATGGGGTTATCACAGTACTTCCGCAAGAATCACCACCCTTAAAATGATCATATTCACCTCATATAGTTGCCTCTAGTAAGTGATGATGTCTTCATGATTCAACAGCGTAGCTATTGTTCACGGACAATCCCTACACATGTTACAACAAGGGTGGACACAAGCACACACATTACTCCACTCGGGGTCTTACTCCCCTAGATCTCATTGACTTTGACCTCGATGCAAACAATCTCCTTAAAGACCAATAGGCCTCTTATGGGGCTCTCATAGGGTAGTTATGGTGTTACCCCTTTTTCTTGTACATAACTATTTTCAAAACATTACAAAAACATTCAAATAATCACATAATACAAAAACATTCAAATATGAACAAAATACAAAAGAAGGACCTATTCTAGTTTGTTTGCTTAGCTTTATTGTATATGTAATGTCCCCTTTTCCAAATCAAAGACCTTTGGTCCTTTATGTCTACCCGACGGCCAAAGAGGAGTTTTTAAGGGTGACATAACTTTATTATTTTTATTATATGGTGCTATTGTTTCTAAAAAATAATAATATTATGAAAAACACATTTAATAAATGATAAAGTTAATAATAAATTAAAATGTCAAAATACAATTAACAATAATTGTATTAGAAAAGAGAAAGTGCGACTTACCTTAGGGAGTCAATTTTTGGAAAATGTGACAATCAGCCCTAAAAGGAAAATGCGCCAAAGATAGGAGAATGAAACAAATTTCATTGGCTGATTTGGGGGTGGTAGTTGGTGATCTCCCTTTAAATAAACAAGTCGACTTGTAGAGAGATCATCTAGATTTTTATTATCATCTTTTGCATTGCTAAGAGCTCTGAGCTTTTATCAGAAATTCCAAGGACGAAAACCCTTGTGAATTTACCTCTTGCGGATGAAAACCCCAGGAGATTGAGAGGGGATTTCACTCAGAAATTCCTAGTGTTATTTATCAGATTTCCAGATTCAGTTCAGCCGTGTGTGTAAAGAGATTTGAAGGTGTTTTTCAGTGATTTGCAACCAGCAGTTGGGTCGGTCCATTGTAAGCAGTTTTGGCAGCGAATTCAGAGGTATTTTTATCCAAGATATTTGTCAAATGTTTGTCATCAGACTGTAAACTGATCGCTGTACTTTTTATCATTTCTGAGGTGTATTTTGAAGGTTTTCAATCTGAATTATAACAGACTTCAGATCTGATTTTCTGGGTTATTTCAGTTTATAATAAGTTCAGTTTTCTGTGTAATTCAGCCCTCAAAAATCTGGGCAGTCATTAGAAATCAGAAGTATCTTTATTGGGCATGTTTTACATTGATGTTTCTCTTTAACCCTAGTCGCACTTTCCAGATCTGCACTAGGAACTTGACATAAAATACACAAAAATCTGTATTTGCTGTTTTTGTTTGATAAAAAATCATTAGAGTGTAAGGAGGATCCATCTAGGGATCTTTCAGTGGTATCAGAGCATCAATCCTCCCACCTGGAGGGTTTTGTTTGGGTTTGTTTTATGCAGCCTACAGAAGTTGGGCCACACCGATATTATACAAGGAGTCAGGCTCGTATTCAAACAGATCTGAATACTGGAAGTGGTTCCAGAATTATGGACAGAAGGGAGGATTCACACACTCCTCCACGACGAGAGCGACCTGATCCAGATGCTCTTTTCAGCGGTATGATCGATTCCCATCAGGAGATGATGCAGACTATGAGACAACTGATGGAGAATTTGATTATGGATAGAACAAGAAATCGACATGATAGAAGGGAAAGATCTGCGTCCATAGCCAGCAGCCACAGAAGGCACAGCAGGGTACCTACTGAAGTGGGTAGCGTGAGAGGTTCCCCTCCACGTGATAGGAGATATACAGAGGAAAGGAGACCCACGAGGACTGCGGATCGACCTATGCAGCCTAGATTCCTGCAAAGGGAGGAACCACCATTAGTTGAGGAGCCATTTGAAGACATAGCCTTTCAAGATACTGTGATGGTAGCGCATGATGAGTGGAGAGCCCTACCACAGGAGGTTCGGACTGCCTTTCCCCTTCATCAGTATTGTGCTCAAAGAAGGGAAAGCTTGAGAGCTAGACAGGTACAGAGGCCTAGAGAACAACAGAATAGGGAGTTGAAGCAGGCCACCAACAAGGTGACCCTTTCCACATTTGATGGTAGTGGAAAGATTAGTGCCGAGCATGGATTCACAAGCTCGACACATATCTCACTCTCAAGCCTATGCAGGAGTAGGAGGCTATCCAATTTGCCACGTTGCACCTTGAGGGAGTAGCATATGATTGGTGGCACCATGGGCTTATCACTCAGAGGCATGATCTTCTGCAATCATACAAGGAGTTTAGTGAGAAGCTGATTGCGAGATTTGATCGTAGGGATGTAGAGCTTTACTATAGGGACTTGGCACAACTTCGACAGAGTGGACACGTTGATGCATACATCAATGAATTTCAGCGTATAGCAGTGATGGTGCCAGAGATGCCTGAGAGGCGAGTGGTGATGTTGTTCATTGAAGGACTTCGTGACAGGCTGAGAGGTTTGGTCAAGGCTCTTAAGCCTACTACTTTGCATGAGGCCATTTGACAAAGATTGGACTTAGACACTACTCCGGTGCAGCCCCAAAGGAAGAACATCGGGGAGGAACAATCAAAAAGAAGAGCAGCCCACTTCTTCGAAAGTTGAGTTTACACCCAAGAGGGAGATCTGTTTAAAGAGTGAGCTTCGCAAAAAAATTTATGCTTTCATTGCAATGATCCGTGGGAGCCGGGGCATAGGTGTCTTGGGAAAGGCAAAATCCATCTCATAAAGGTTGAGGATGAAGAGTCCGAGGATGAACAAGGGCAGCCAACACCATGTATTACAAATGAAGGTAGACTCACCTATCTTTCAGGAGCACCCAAGTATAATCCATTCATGTTTGAAGGCACAATGTTCGGGTGTAGGATCATGGCACTACTGGATAGTGGATCTACACATAACTTCTGGATGCAGGTTTGGTAGACCAAAAAGGTTTACAATGTGATAACTTTGAAGGCTTTGATGTGACTATAGCAGGAGGTCTCACTCTTCCATGCAAGAAGAAGGTTAACCAAGTCAGCATTTTATTTGGTGAGTATACACTTTGTGATGATTTCTATGTCATGGATTTGAAAGATAACAATGTTGTGCTTGGCATGCAATGGCTTCATTCGTTGGGAAGAGTCACCCAAGATGTGGAAGCTATGGAGTTGAGTTTCCAACACAAAGGGAAACAAGTCACATTGAGAGCACTCAAGTACACGCTGCCCCATCAAATGGCAGCTAAGTCTATGATAGTTTGGGACCGGAACCATCTCGTGAGGACATCTATGCAGATTTTTCACTGCATATCAGCACGGACCAGCAAGGAGGTGATGAAGAGTGCGGCAAGTTCGAAGCATACATGAGGACGCTAGTTTCACTAATGACAAGTAAGTTACATAAGTTTTTTTCTGTAGTGTTTGAGCAGCATTGTATAGTGCATATGAAGCTCTTAAAAAAGCTTCGGCTGGTCTAGGATCCTGGAACGGGTAGAATGCAGAGTTGCAGTTTATGATTGCTTGGGGGCAAGCAATCTCGGGAAGGGAGGATTGTAATGTCCCCTTTTCCAAATCAAAGACCTTTGGCCCTTTATGTCTACCCGACGGCCAAAGGGGAGTTTTTAAGGGTGACATAACTTTATTATTTTTATTATATGGTGCTATTGTTTCTAAAAAATAATAATATTATGAAAAGCACATATAATAAATGATAAAGTTAATAATAAATTAAAATGTCAAAATACAATTAACAATAATTGTATTAGAAAAGAGAAAGTGCGACTTACCTTAGGGAGTCAATTTTTGGAAAATGTGCCAATCACCTAAAAGGAAAATGCGCCCAAAGATAGGAGAATGAAACAAATTTTATTGGCTGATTTGGGGGTGGTGGTTGGCTGATCTCCCTTTAAATAAACAAGTCGACTTGTAGAGAGATCATCCAGGATATTTATTATCATCTTTTGCATTGCTAAGAGCTCGAGCTTTTATCAAAATTCCAAGGAAAACCCTTGTGAATTTACCTCATGCGGATGAAAACCCCGGGGAGATTGAGAGGGGATTTCACTCATAAATTCCTAGTGTTATTTATCAAATTTCCAGATTCGGTTGATTCATTGTGTGTGTAAAGAGATTTGAAGGTGTTTTTCAGTGATTTGCAACCAGCAGTTGGGTCGGTCCATTGTAAGCTTGATTTTTGGCAATAATTCGAGAGGTATTTTTATCCAAGATATTTGTCAAATGTTTGTCATCGATCGTAAACTGATCTTTGTACTTTTTATCATTTCGAGGTGTATTTTGAAGGTTTTCAATCGAATTATAACGAGACTTGATCTGATTTTCTCAGGTTATTTCAGTTTATAATAAGTTCGGTTTTACGTGTAATTCACCCTCAAAAACTGGGATCATTAGAAATCGAAGTATCTTTATTGGGCATGTTTTACATTGATGTTTCTCTTTAACCCTAGTCGCACTTTCCAGATCTGCACTAGGAACTTGACATAAAATACACAAAAATTTGTATTTGTTGTTTTTGTTTGATAAAAAATCATTAGAGTTTAAGGAGGATCCATCTAGGGATCTTTCAGTATATATGTTGTTTTTCACATTGAATTTATATTTAGCATATCTATTTGTTACACATATGTGATCGCACAGTATCTTGAGTTTGATGCACGACATTCACCGATTGTTACACAATGATAGGAGCCAACTTGGTTCCTTATACTCTTTTAGGGACATCCCTCCATGTTATATAGGTGATTCTCTTTCATTATATGTTATTTTGCACCTTATTCAACATGTTTGATTCCATACATAATGTTTATTGTTAACTATTGAATTATTAGGCCTAAAAGATGTTCTTGTGTAACACTTGCCTATCTAGCTATTTTTATTGTCACTATTATTGTGTTCTATACTTATTTCATATACTTTTGCCAAGACTTGTTTTTACAAATTTCTTCCTTGTTTGTTTATAACATGGTTTGACTTGATTGCCTTATGTGATTACAATACATTAATTGTTTGCTTCATATGGCCTAAGTTCCTTTCTTGTCTTGTGACACCGTGAATGTCCTATGTTTTGGTTTTATGCCTATATTGTGTGTATGCACTTGTTTTATTATGGCACATTGTGCCTCCTATTGTGACTATCTTGTGACATCTTGGGTGTCTCGTGTTTGTGGCTCTATGCCTATGTATGACTTGCATCTATACTCTATGGATTACTTGACTTTACACTATCGTCTCTATTGTTGCTTCGACATGCATGTTATTGGAATGTTGTTTCTATACTTGATCTACTATAGAGTAAGAAATTATTGCTACTTTTTTCTATTATTATTTTCTTTACACATGTATTCTTGCTTATTGTGTTTTTTTGTCATGGTTGCCATCATGATTAACCCATTTTATAGGTACAATGACCAAGCGTGAACTCGCCGAGTACTCCCTGAGCTTGCTTCCTTCAAAGTTAACACAACGGATGGAAAAACTATATATGTTTTTCTTTGTATTTTCTTAAATGCCCATACGACATCTACAAATCTTTCCCTCTTAGGGATAAACAATTGTTGTGCCTCTTGGGGATAACCAGACTTAACTCTTACTTCAGCTCTACGGTCGGTCCCAACCTTCATCTCTCCTCCCGTAACAACTTTGCCTCTCTTTTATAATTACAACCAATAATGGCCAAAACCCAACCATCCATCCATTTCACTAGTTGTCTTTCCTCCTTTATATAGTCGTGTGTGCTTGATCATCTCGCTTCTCTCTCTTCTTCATTGAATCTTCTAAAATTCCTGCTCGAACTTGATTTTTGAATCCAACATCTTTATTTCCCGTATCCATACAATCCACCTCTTTCCAATCCTCTCTCACCAAGTCATCGGTGGTTGGTTTCTCCTTAGTGATCATTCCATCATATATATGTCATCAACCACGTGACCATGCAAATCCGTTTTGTCCATCTTTTCCCCCCTACCGGATGTCACTACACTTATTCTTTTGGCCTCGTTCTTCATGCCTTGTTGTGTCTATCTCCCAAAACTTATGCTCGCAACCTTCTAATTCCTCACGGCTCTTCTTATTTCCACTCCTTCCGACTCTTTCATCTGTAAGGTAAAACTTAGTTTACCTAGGTTAATTATGCATTTACCTTAGTTAATTATTAATTAAAGGTAAGTTGTTAATAACCATTTATTATTTGTAATTGGGAATAGTATTCCCGTATAAGTCTTTTGTCATTATTATAAATTGTTATATAGTTGAAACTATATACTTGGAGTTTTCTATACACATGATTATATTTGTTGCATAGTTACAACTCCTTATTTTGTATGTACATGATTGTGCAATATCTATAAATATTGTAGTCATACATTTTGTATTTGATTTGATTGAACATCAATAAATTAACCAAGCTTTCGTCCTTGTTTATAATTTACATTTGGTACCACAGTAGGAATCTGGACCTGTGAAGCAGAGAAGGGTTGGAGAGAGATTGCAATAGGAAGAGAAGTGTCTTGGAGAAGAATTTGTATTCCAAGAGAGTTTGTGTTGCCTCCAACAACTTCCCAAACATCCCTACATCCCCACAACCCCCTCTTTTGTTCCAGGCGTTTGGAACGCAAATTTTTTCATTGGTGCACCCTGCACCAAGCAAAATTTGTTGCGAGAATTTAATTATTTTTAAAAATCCCCATTAAGGGTTTTACCTCTAATTTAGAGGAGCAATTTAGTCTCTGATATTTTTATCAGACCTCTACATTGGAGGATTTGGTTACCCTAGGAGCTACATTTGTTGAGAAGTCGAGCTCAACCCATTGAGTTCGATTTTCATATCGGCGAGTTGTAAAGGATTCTCACCACTTGGATCGAGGTCATTCATTGGTCGTCCAACAATCTCCTTGGCGTGTCAAGCCTCTATCCGAGCTGCACTTGAACAGTGTGCAAAGTTTATCACCATATTTCATCGAACCGATGTTCGGCATTTCATTCAACACCGAGTTTCGGCAGCGATCATGTAGTAGAAGCGACAAGTGGATATGCAACATTGAAAAGCAAAGTGGAGTTTTTGTTTGCCAAAGCCGGTGTCTACATTCAATACCTGCAATAACAACCCGAGTCGTCCCTCTCGAGCACTCCTGTTGGCCAAGTCGTCCCTCAAAGACAACCTATGACTTGCACAATACACACGGCAAAGAATAAAAGGAAAAAAACAAACACAACATCAAACGGTGAAGCAAACTCGGACCGATCGACCTCCATCAAAGCAAATCAATCAAAGACGGTGGCAAACAAAAACGCCTGGAGGAGATTAATACAAGGCGACGAAAGGAAGAAATCAAAGCCGATATCCATTTTTATCATATAAAGACCTAAAACTCGCACTCCTCCTAGCACGCAACCATGTGGATAGTCTCCTCCAAAGGCGCCATGTCTTTTTAAAAGGTTAGTCCATTTTTTTAATAGTATAAACTCATTTTCCTTCATTTCATATCCCAAGCGCACAAGGCACCTAGTTGGATAAGTGGAAGGCTTTGGGTGTGGGAGGTTTGGGGTTCGACCCCCACCCCAACTAAATTTTCAAACCATTTTGACATTTAGTGGTGAAATTGGCAAAACCACCAACTTTAGCGACCCAAACCACTACTAAACCCTAGGCTATTTTTAGCGAGAAAAACCCTAATTAGGGCAAAAAAATCTCCTAATATGCTTGATTTTTATTCGAGACAACTTTTGCCAAAGGAGGGGTATCGAAAAACTTCATTTTGAGCCAATTTTACGGTATTTTGCTCAGAGAGCCGTATTTGGCTCCGAAGGCCACTAGGGCCCCGAAAAAAAAAAAAAATGTCCGCCATTCAAGTTTTTGAAAATTTTGAATGTAAATGTATACTTCAGTGTATTGTACTAATTTACAGGTTGCCATAGTCAACCACAAACATTGTAAGTACTCAAAAACTTGCAGAGAATTGTAATAAAAAATAGTGAAATACAAGTATAGGTGTTTTCTCATGTGGAAAGTGTACTCTTAGTGTGACTCTTCAACACTTACACACGAAAAAGGTCCACAACCTAACATGGGGAAGAGGAACTCGATCAATAAACATAGATGATCCACTATGAAATAGGGACCCTTCCATAGCATGGCCAACATGGCAATATCTACCACACAAGTCAAATGTGTGGACCCAACCACTTCCTCAAAAGAGTAGTATAAAAAGTCCCCAACATAGTCAACCATATACTCGAGTCTTCGAAATGGTGTTTCCTAGGAGGGAGACCCTACAATTGTGTTGATTTGGGGAGGAGATGCCCTATTCACGCAATGTTAGGAGACAACCTACAACTACCAAGGTGTGGAATCTCTATAGCCTCTACATCTCTCCTCATGAGGTGATCGAGGTTTTAAATAGTCTTTAATTCCGTTGGCAAGTTTTTACTTAACCTAGAAAGAGAACTCACCTGACAATTTGTTCAAAGCAAAACCAAAAGTAAAGATTGTCGTGGAGAGGGGTCCAAGTAAAAATCTTTTGTAAAGTGGACTAAACCCACCATTTCTCAATGATGCTAGCTAAGTGACCTAATACTACCAATTGGATTTGGAACCTACTTGTTGATTCTCACAATTTTGATAGCCGTTAATGATTTGGAATATCTATCTCACAAAGTTATATCTATACCTATCCGAAGGGAGAGGGCCTCACCCAAAGAAAGAGAGAAAATATGTGTTGATAGTCGTGACCATTAAGGAAGTATTCATGATAACCTCTAGTTGTAGACTCGCCTATAATCTCTTCAAAAGACAAAAATGTGGTCGGTGTGAGGAGAGGATTTTCTAGTGATTCACTTTGAAGGGGTAGATCCTTGAGACCTCTAGAATGTTAAAGTTCCATGCATTATAGGGTAGATATAATGTATAAGCCCTAACAATGGTCACGTCCACCACAACAAAGATAGAAGACACAACCTTGAATGAATGATATACCTATCACTATGTGGGGAGAATCTATACTTCCTCCTTTCACAACTCAAAAGATGATAATTTTGCTCAACATAGATGTAGTGGATCAATCACCTCCATGAATATCTAACTAGTTTGATAAGTAATGTCCTCATCATGGTGTTGTTACCATAAGATGGATAACACTATAAAAACCAAAGCGTGGACATCGAATGCGTTGGATAGGACTTATTACAATCGGACTATCTAGTTTAAGAATGATTGTCATTCTCTTTGGTTAGGAGTAGTTCACCCATTTTCATGGCCCACACCAATTTTTGTGGGGTAAAAGACCATTTGCATAATATCAACCAAAAACATAATATTACATGTTACTAAAGTTCATAAATTTTGATTGGATTTGGATCCCTTTTTATACACATGTGCGTAATTGGTATCTTCATAAATCTTGGTGCTTCATCTAGATGTGGCAAAAACATGGGCAGGTGGAGGCGGCAGTGGTGGATACACAAGCTCAAATATGAGAATGAATCTCACTAGACAAGCCAGAAATGTAAACACGGATCTAAACAAAGGCCTAATGCTAGAGAGAATGGATTGCTAAGTAAAGCAAGAATAACGAAGAAATAACACTTCAATAACACAAGAAAGCAAGTACTAAGGACAAACCTTAGCCAAACTCAAAACACCCTTGACAAAATAGAGCTTGGATTGAGATAAGCCAGTAATTCTCAACCAATAAGATCCTTGTCAATTCGCATTAAAATAAATAGTAAAATATCCCCTAGTCTACCAAGAATGCAAGCTAAACTATCTACTTCCTTTCTTCTTTTTTATTTCATAAAATAAAAAACGTTGCCACTTATCAATTTGAATAAACTAAGATATAAGTTATATGAAACAACACGTAATGAACAAACCTCGATACCATGTAAATTTGAAACTGTAAGCAGGATCTACAAGAGAAATCCTTGTAATTAAAGTCAATACTCAATAACCCTGACAAAATGAAACGTAAAATATTAATTTACTTTCGAAAGTAAAACTCTAATCAACATCAAAGAGAGAAGATCCACTTGCTTTAAGTCCTTGGAATAAATGTATTGAAATTGAAGTAATATGTCAAGTCAAATAAGTGTAGTGTTCAGCCAAAGCAACACCCACCCAGCTTAATGTAAATCCGAAATATGTTGTGATAACTTGATGTTTCTTATTAATGGCCACAATTCAGAGCTCAAATTGTCTTTTGCTTCATAATTGTCATAAGCCTTTCTCGCAGGCATCAACTTTTAAAGAACACCGATGTATTTTTAGACGAATGCATTTCTTTAGAAATTGCAAAACATTTTATCACTTGTTCGCCATGCAATTCAGTATTGGTTCCCTCACAATGATCCAGATATTCTTTAAACCAAATTAAACCTGCACAAGAGAGACAATACAGCAAATATTAAAAAGTTACCAACAGATAATTAAAAGTTTATGCTGTAAATTGATTCTAGAAGTAACAAAACAATATTTCTTACAATTTTAAAATTGATTACAGAAACATTTGCTACAGTAGATTATTTATTGCATCGATCTGTCACATCACATTTTGAACTATAGAAATAAGTAGAAAGTTTCCTTATTGACTGAAATTCAGTCGGGCTTCAACAACAATTATTGTAAAATCTTGGCTTGCCAAAGACTAAAGTGTAGATTCCATCTAAAAACTATTTTACATGTTTAAGAATCAAGTGTTGCAGATCCCATCAATTCAGGGTTGCAGCAGTGGCTGCTGTAACAATATAAAGAGTACGAATTCCCTAAGTATTGCTAGGATAAACAATTTAGAATTTCTTTATGCACTAGCTTCAGAGAATAGATGACAATTGGATAGCACCGCCTGTGTAAGCGGCCCCAGGATATTGTAAGTTCAAAAGTGTCAAAACAATATTAAGACCTGCAAATTTCTCATAAATTTTTATGCATTGCCTTCTGAACTTGTGTATGGAGGACGCTGATTGTTTTATGCACATTTTTCTGATATATTAATAACCAACTAATAGACCTTGCTAATCACAATCAAAAGCAAGTTAAATTGCAACATTAGTGTTTACAAAAGAATTCCATAAGATTGAATTTGTTCTCGAAACACTAAATACCATCATTCTATTCCAAGATGATGTCCAAGTTCATCCCAAGGTACCAGAGCAACCATACCCAGAAACATGCCATGGCCACCATGGTCAATGTACGCCACCATCAAAGCCTGCAATACAAATGAATGCCAAAGCCAAAACAGCACGAACTAACCTACACAAAAAAGCAAGAGCTAACTTTTCCATCTTATGCAAGAATACACAAGTGTGAGGCCCGTGGTGACAGGTACTTGTCATAGTAAAGATGTTCATATTCATTTTAAAAACCTGATAATTCAAGTAAAAATTGTTGCCTATAATACAAATGTTTTTATGCCAACTACTATGTTAAGAAATGTGTCAGCGATATAACAAATCGCAATTTCAAGTTGATAATCTTTGAACTAGAAAGAAGACTCATTTGCACATGAAAGCGCAGGCACCCATATTTCTATCCTCGCTAACATAAGAAAAGAAAAGGTCCATCCCATTCTAGAATACAAAGAGTAATGCTTGTATGAAAGAAAAATGTTTAGAAAGATTATACCGAAACAATTTTGTGAAAAATCAGCCAGTAACAATATGAGTTGCCAGCACCTGGCAACTAAATATACATTAATGGAACCCCATAATAGCTTCCAATCCAAGCCTATTGGATGGATCTACCAGTGTTGGATTTTTGCACCCATGTGCAAATTTATACAAAGTGTGAACAAATGCAATCCTCCATAGCAGGAATAGTATTTTACAGCATCATTAACAGCAATTCAATATGAGATCCATGTATACATCTTCAACTAAATGTGTAAAAGATATTTCGCCTATGATTTCTGGTCAAGAAAAACCAAATCCGTGGCTTAAATTAATCCTTTATGGCATGCATTTCTACCATCCTTTTACCAGTCACCAGAATAAAGAATGGCAAGAATGTACTCTTCTGAAGACCACTAAATTCTTGACCATGTTTACTCAGAAACACCTCATAGGAACTTGATGAACCATTCCCCAAAACTGCTCAAATTACTAATACAAAGCTTCAACCCCTCTTCAATTCATGGCTTCGCTATCCTGTTTTTAAAATTCTTCAATTAAGTATAGATGGACTCTGCAGCATGCAAGGAACCCTAGTAAATTCCAATATCAGTTGTACCAGTTTCCTCATTGCTTTACTGGTCTGTACTCCCCATTTAAATTTCTTTCAGAAGTGGGGAAAATAGACACAGGGATTGGGGCAGAATTGACACCATTTGCTACACTACTGTTAGAAGGCGAAACCTCCTTTACATTTGTATCATTATGTATATCACGAACAGAAGCCCCGAGTTAGTTGTAAGCCTTTCAGGTATGTTTTCTGCGTTGTACCGCCTCAGCGATGGGATATCTCCTCCACAATATCGGCGCCACAAACTTCGGTATTTTGATTCCAAACCTTGAACAAAGTTAGCACCATCACAAAGCTGAGACCTCAACATTCGTTCCCGAAGGCTCGTTCTTAGAGATGAAAGCGATGAAATGTCAGAAGCCAAGTCCAATGCCGTGCTGATATATTCATCTTCGTTTTGAGCGATTAGACTTTCCAAACCTGCAAAAGCACATGCAACCCATAGTATCATAGATTTCACGGAATAGCACTCCAACAAGAATGCAAATGGTGCAACCACAAGTTATACCTTCAATAAACAAATATGCACCAAATGAAAAATGGACTGCATGCTGCTGTTATTAAATTATATAACAAGTTACAAAATCGAATCAAGCATAAGTTTTATGAGTTTCAGTAACAAATCTTTTGCAACTAAACCCACAACCAGTGAGATATTGAAATTTTACAGATTCATTTTTAAAGCTGGCTTTTGTTCATTGGTTACAGGACATTGCTAGAGTATTTGCCCCAGTTATCAGAAACACAACCATATAATCAGAAACACAACCATATAATTCATAATAAAAATGTATATAAAACAACTGTCTGAGTAAAGCTGCTTTTAGGATCATTAAAATGAAACATCAGAGTACCTATATAAATAATTCATTATAAAAATGTACATAAAATAACTGTCCGAGTAAAACTGCTTTTAGGATCATGAAAATGAAACATCAGAGTACCTCTATAAACAATTTACGTAATTAATTAACCAATAATATAACAAAGGACACTTAAAGATACAAAACTTCAGTAATTGAATCAAAGATTATATCTCGTCAATAACCAATGTGAGGAATAAAATAGTAAAAAAATTCCAATCAAAAGCTTATTTTTAATTGTTCATATTCCTAAAACTTGTAGATGTTTAATTAGTCGTCCTAATACAAGTTTCTTTTTAAAATTAAGTCTCGTCTCATCTAGACACTGGAGTTTATATATTCACTAGTATCTGCAGGTCAACCTAATAATTAGTTCTTATTTAAATGTTTAGTAACTAAATATTTTCAGTTGATTGTACCTATATGACAGCAACTCATTCAACTTGCTGATTATAAATAACTCCACTCCTGACAAGTTCAACTCTGAACAGTCATAGCAAGGAAGACACATTTTGTAAGCAAACACCAAACACTTTTGTATTTTAGCACCTACATGTATGTGGGGTGGTATACAACCTTTTTTGATAGCAAAAGAGATGATATATAGAAAAAATCACACAAAAGGAAGCTAACATGTTACCTACCTGATAAATAAAGCAGATAGAAGCAGACCTAATACAAATTACAGACAAGAAAGAGAGCCTATTTTTTCACTACCAGATATATGAACTCCATTTTCATGGAGGCAAGTTTATCCTCTGTATGTGCTGCAATGATCTGGCAGGAAGGAGCTTGTGTTTGTTCACTGAAGTAGCTAGAGGGATCACTTGTAATGGCTTGAGCCTGTGCAGTACTGACAACTGTATCTGGCGCAAGCATGCATACTGCAAGCAGTACGAGCTGCTGGGGGACCGAGTGGTATAATCACTTCTCTACATATAATACTGAATTAGACACGAACCCATACACCAGAAATCCATCCTTCAGACATGAAGGTTGGTGACTATACTTACACCATTCATCACATCAGTATGATCAAATTATCAATCACCAAATCTGTAATTCATTGTTCTAGATGAAAATCTGTAATTCATCCTTCTTGGCCTCACGAAAAGCAACACTCAGAATAACTGAGAAGGTGAAAATAGTAGTGAAAATCAATATAAAGTAAGACCAACTGTCCAACTTGGCGTTGATTTGCAAGTTTATGATCCACAACCCAGCAGAGGACTGACTCTGCATTAGCTTCTAAGCTTTTGCAAGAAAATGAAAAAATATTAGAACCTAAACTATTTATGCTGAGAGGCGTTCTACAATGGCAGGCAAGGCTGTAATGGAGTGAGTTGTTCACTTTTATTATTGACATTCAATTTGACGTTCATTTGACCGTCATGTGACAATTCATTCATAAATTTGACTTCTATTGGACTGTCACTTAAATAGTTTTCTTTTTTCTTTTAGCTTGGACAAGTCAATTAAAAAAATAATATCTTGGTTATGTAGTAATGTTTAAGTCTTTTTTTCTTGAATAGATATTTTAGACCAACACAATTGCGTAGCTAAATGATTCCATTTGCCACAAATCAACAAAAATTGATAGAGAATTTAATGAAGTTGTTGATTAAAGAGGTATGTAAAAATCACACATAAGAACCTTGAAGTTGACAATTCATTCATAAATTTGACTTCTATTGGACTGTCACTTAAATAGTTTTCTTTTTTCTTTTATCTTGGACAAGTCAATCAAAAAAATAATATCTTGGTTACATAGTAATGTTTAAGTCTTCTTTTCTTGAATGGATATTTTTAGACCGACACAATTGCGTAGCTAAATGATTCCATTTGCCACAAATCAACAAAAAATTGATAGAGAATTTAATGAAGTTGTTGATTAAAGAGGTATGTAAAAATCACACATAAGAACCTTGAAATTGATATCTATTGATGTATTTCATATAGATACATTTATTATAATATACTTATTATATTATATTTATTTTTAATTGTTACTTTTTTGGTATACTTATACTACACTTGCATAGTTAGATAGGTGCCTCATGATTGATATCTCTTGGCGTATTTTAGATAGATGTATTTAAGATATCTATACTAGTTTATAAACCACTAACCACGTAATTGTGGTTAAGACAGGGATTGTAGTCATGGGAACATTAAAAATTATGAATATATATGTAGTTGCTATTTTATCAATGTAAACACAGGAAATGGAGGTTGATCTCAGAGCAAGATGTGAAATTCCCTACACCATGATGACAACAATTTGAATGAAGCAGCATGTTCATGATGTTCAGAGCTCACCGTCCTCATATAATGATTGTATGCAAATAGTAACCAACTATTTGAAGCGCCATTGTTCAATGTTCAATTACAATTCCTTAACCGAATACTACAAAGAAACACTAACAATATTTATAAACACAAATTTTCATCACAACAAAAAGTAGGCAAATATTACTTGAATATATTCACCATCACTTCTTTGAAGTGAGCCAGTATACTTTCTACCTTATATTAATTTGTCAACTATATTTGCATCATTTTCCTGATTTGTTGATCTGCGGTGTCCTCATCATACACAAAGATCTTGTGGCTAGAATTGTATTGATACATCAGCGATTTGCAGAAAAAAGTAACACTACTAGAAAATAGCAAAATATTTTGCAGGACCTAATTGAAGTGAAATAAGCAGCCAACAATGAAGAAAAAATTAGTAAGTGCTCACAACATTCTACTTTTAATCAGAGAAAACCTGAGCCTTATAAATCATCTAACATATGCACTTGGGATTGTCCATGTCATAATGAAGCTTTTCCTAGAAGAGGAAAGTGTGCATATCATTCATGCAGAAAGCAAAATTTCGTCACTTTACATGTCACTATGCAGCTTCGCAAGCAGAGAAATTAGTATTTACGGCAAAGAAGACATACCGACTTGATGTAGAAGGCTTACACCAACATTGTGAGCATGCACAGATCCTGCCATCGTAACACATGGAACGCCCATGTATAAAGATTCACAAGTAGTGGTTGTTCCGGCATATGGAAATGTATCCAAGCTGATAATTGCATAAACAGAAGCCAATATAAAAACTTTAAGCCAAACATTGCAAGCCCAAGTTTTACAATTTAATAGGGAGGAAATTTCCCCATAAAAAAAAGTACAATGTTCAACGCCACTTTAATAGAATTGTAATATAAATGCATCAAGGATCAAATTGGAAAAATATTGGGGATATAAGGCACCACTTGCATAATTCACATATTATAACCCACAAAAATCCATATATACCATATTAAACTCTTATCGCATACCAATTGCATTTTAATGAGAGGCTTTATGTTGGTTAATTAATGCAATATCCAACTCTTGAAGAATTTTTACTATATTAGTGTTAAAACATATATCATACATAAGCAGAAATTTCCTTCTCAGAAAACACAATTGACAAATGTCTAATAATTAGTTACCTTTAAAATTCAACGGATCACTTTTGCAAAACATAACTGACCAAACACAAGCAAATATAGGGAAATAGTAAAACGTTTGAAATAGCAGTCCAGGGAAGGTGTAAAAGGACATAACTGCAGATTACAGGCCCAGGTTCAAGCCGAGGCTATATCTAATGCACATCTACATTGCCCATAGCAGACAACTGTTGACATAGTCACCAATTTCAAAAAACCAGGCAGGAATGTTGATCAAACATGATTTGGGTCCAGGAAAGAGTACAGAATTAGGAACTGCTATTTTCAAAGGAGCAAGAGTGAACATGCAATGTAAACCTTGAAGAAATAAAGACTTTTTCCCAGGTGAAGATGACAGGGTGTAAACAAGTGACAGAGACTAATGACAACACATATCAATCAAATTTACAGTAGTGATGTATGCCATGCTTATATTATGTAATGAATATTTCAGGATGCAACCTGGTAAACATTATTCAGTGAGCAAATGCTAAAGGCTAATGGGGAAAGATTTACATATATGAGTGCTTATACAATCCGGGAAGAGACAAATACCGGGAAGCACACATTGATCTCAAATGTATAAAGATGGGGCTATCCAACTCATGCACAGTGGATGCATGTGGTAGTTGTTAGTCATGACTCATATCATGTTTCTGATTGTTCTGATTCTTGTTACTTCTGTCTTCTACGAATCCTGAGGGTAGATTCAATGTGGTCGATGGTTCTGTTTCCAGCGAAGGATCGAATCCATGGATCCGCATACATAGTGCAAGGTTTGCATCATTCAGAAGTTTCTCAGTAAACCAATAGCGAGCAACATCAACCAAATGAATGAATTGCCAACAAAGACAGATAACAATCATTACTCAAAAAAACAATTAACCATGGCTGGCAACGTATGTTTAACATTGAAGAGTAAAGAGACTCAATGTGGTTGTGTTGTGCTGGAAAACTGACTTTTCAAAAATTTCTCGTTTCTCAACCCAACATGTTGATCGCATCCCATAGATGGATTCCAGTATAAACACCCTATGGTTTATAATCCAACATGACACCCATCAAGTTCCTAGACCTTTTTCTGCCCCACTCTAATTCTCCAAGTATTACGAATGATCAGACTTTTTCACCTAAATAAGCCTTTTAAAAGTACTTATCTATAAAAGACCCATGCCCCTATAAACCCCGCTAGCTATGTCAATCAGAGATGTTCTTTTAATTTGTAAAGCTGTCTAAACATCCAAAATTGGTCCAACTTCCCACTGCTCAACAAAACAAAGCTTTAACTGCTCACGCAATGAGATACCCAATCTCCTCATTTTTCCCATCATTGCACTAGCACTTTATGGTCCGACCTTTTGCACTGAAATGAAATCGCTAAATCAGTGGAAATACCCTGCTCAAAATAGATCAGACCTTATTTAATATTTGTCAGGATTGCAAATGTTTTAAAAGCCTCCCATCATCACACTAGCACTTTATGGTCTGACCTTTTGCACTGAAATGAAATCGCTAAATCAGTGGAAATACCCTGCTCAAAATAGATCAGACCTTATTTAATATTTATCGGGATTGCAAATGTTCTAAAAGCCTCCCAAACCCAATTTCTCTCCTTTTCTCGGAATGCCAAAAATGAAAGGTGTTCACAAATCATAAAAGTGCCGAAACATCCTATTCCCGATCACCTTAAAACAGTGCCATGGGTATCACTATGAGCTTGAAATGATACCACATCTTGAACATCACACACGCATGTTGTGTACCTCAAAGTGGAAATCGGCATTAAATAAAAGTAGTTATCCACTCAATTATGGTTGTTATCAAGATTCAATATGATCCAAGCAATGATCAAAATGTTTTCTTGAACGACAAAGAAGCTTGTGGCATTAAAGGCGAACAAGCAGGAGCAATGACAGCGAGAACCGAAGCCAATACAAAGCCAACGTAAGTGACAATAACATTAGCTCAATGCCAAGTAGAGACAGCCCTGCAAAGGCAATACAAGGCAACGATGATGATAAAGGCATGCAAGGTAACAAAGAACCAAGCATGAGCAAAGTCAAAGTTTCGGACTTGCATGCGAGGTAATAGAGAACCAAGTGCGAACAAAGCATTCACAACCGAGCTTGAATCTTTAAGTGCAATCAATCGACAGCAAATAAACCCAAGGCTCGTGAAGGAATCGTCTACAATAATGGTAAGCGTGATAGGAAGTACATGAAGATGGCAAAGCAATAAGCTTGAGCACCTGTGAAACAGCCCAAGTTGTGTGGTAATGATAGTGCATGCGAGAGTAAAACGCCAAATCGAGACAGAAGGAGCTAGCCACATGTGATGACCGAACGAAGGAAGGTGTGCTCTGAGCCGGCACATGGCTGAGTAGTGAAATAGAGTACACAAACCCGAGGTCAATTCAGCCCCGAGCAAAGATCATCGAGGTTGTCAAGTGGCGGATGGAGCTTAATAGAAAAGCAAGATAACGCAAGCCAAGAAACGTCATAAGCTTGTCCCCAAAGTGCCCGAATCATGCTAAATCCCAAAGGCAAACTCGAGAGATATAACATTGAGTAGTCTAGGAATAATTTGAACAAGCTCCAAGGATGAAGAACCTATCACAAGTTAATGGCAAGGGGAAGAACCGAAAAACTTCACAATCCTAATCAAGTCACCAACCTGAGTTAGAACATGAGAACAAAGTAGACCTGGAATCAAATAAACTCGAGGAGACATGCACAAGATCGGCCCATAGTGACAAAGTGAAAATGCGATGAGATATCTCACGGGAAGGTTTCAAAAGACAAGGACTAGAAATTCAAGATCGGAAGTACACATGGACGTGAACCAATGAAGAGCTTCGATAAGTGTGAGATGAAGGCACCTTGAGCTCGTGAATTAGTGAGAAGAACAGAGCAATAAATGAAGACCAAAGTAAAGTGGTTGGTGAGTCCAAGTGAGATTGGAGAAGATTCAAGATGTCGAATCGAGAGCAAGGCAACCAAGCAAATGCCAATCCAAGGTTGAATTTGACAGTGTCTGAAGAAGTGACAACCCAAATAAGTATAGCGAGGATGTTAAATTGATTCTCGAATTCTTGGTACAATTTAAGAATCCTATGAAACTCACATTCTCATATTCCAAATGAAATGCATCAATATTTATAGCATTTTCTTAGAGTACAATTTAAGAAGATCAGCCTATACAGTGCAGATCACTAGTGCAAGTTTAACCAATAGGAACCCTCCAAAGAATCTTCATTGACATACTAAACAACCATACAAAAACAAGGCTCGTTGCTGAAGAATTTACAATACGAGCTTTAAGTACACAATTCAGACTTCATTGTTTCTTTCCAATACAACTGGCTACACAACTCTATTTTCTTTCTTTTCTTCTTAGAGTAAGAGAAATAACAAAGGAAATCAATGCAGATCTTTTCATTAACAACTTTCAAATTAACTCCTTTGAATCCTGCGTCACATACTGTTATGCAAATAATGTCAGCAAAAGAAAATGCTGGCAGGTTCCTCCTATCTGTCACCACAAGATTAGAACTCTCCCATTCTAAATATGAATAGCATCTGAAATAGTAGATTATCATTTTCACAACTAAGCCCGAACGGCATATCATCAAGCAAATTTGGTGTGTTTATTCAAACCACAACAATCAACAGTGTATTAATAACTCCACTTAACCATATTTTCATATCCAACAAACCAAGCCTTTGATCAAACCATCTGAAATAGCATGTACAATTTTCATAGCCAAGCCTTGATCAAACCATCTGAAATAGCATGTACAATTCTCATAACCAGGCCCAAAGGCAAAGCATTTAGCAAGTCATATGTTTTATCAAAGCCTTAATAGTTTGTCAACAAGCTTATCACATCATGTTAACCACATTTTAGGAATTTCAACACCAAATTCAGAGCCTTGTTCAAAAGGCACAAGCCAAAGAGAACACCAAGGTAAGCAATAAAATTCCACTGAAGACACACACACTCAATTTTAAACGCATAGTTGTAGGGGTATATACCCACACATCTGTGCAAAGAAACACAATGAAAGCAAATATTGGATTACCTCATATATTCAACCACATTTGAGATCTAAATTCCTTAGTAGGGTTTCAGAAGTAGAATGCATGAGTTCATAACCATTCCAAGATAGGGAAGAGAGGATTATGCCTGCGAAAAGATGTGCATAACTAACAGTTGCCCTAGCCTGCCATTGCCACTTTATTCTTTCTCAATACCTCTGTGTGCTCTTCCCTTCACGGCTGTCAAGAAAAAATCCCATCCCCAAACCCTCAAGTGATTTATAATAACAATTGCCACTATCATGAGAGAGACGGTCTTTTAGAGTTTGCAACTTGAAATAATATTGCCACCGCTCGTGGAAGCACCTATGCTTCTCCATATTCCTGAAAACTATAGCTCGCACTCGTTAGGGTTTTGAAACCTAAACACCCCTTCACAAACTAGTCACACAAGCTCTTTTTGTCATGCTCAATGCATTGATTTAGGGTTGATTGATTAGAAAATGCCAGCAAGCTCTCTGCTAGGGTCCTCATTCAGGCAGCTATCAACAAGTAACCAAAAGTGAGACTGGAGCTAGAGCTTTCTAAAACGCTCGAAGTGAAAATATGCAAGAGAAATGAGAAGTCAACTATATGACCCAGAACTTAAATTGCATTTAAATATCTCATATCTTAAATTGAGCCCGGACCCTGTAGTTACCAGGTTTAGAAATCCGAATCCATTCGGAAGGGCAAAAATCCGAAATCCAGAGTCCACAATATTTTTGGAAAAATCCGATTCAATGTATATATACATATATCATTATATATAATATATGTATATATAGACAAATACATGCACATAACATAAATCATGCATAAATCTATCCATCTACCAAATAATGAGAATAAAATTAAAGCTTGTAGAATTGAGAAATGCCTAAGAGTTTGAAATTTGAGTAGCATTGAAAGAGAGACATGGTTTAAAGCCTAAGCTCAACATTGAAATGAAACTTAAAAGTTTCAAACATTTATTGTTTCCAATACATTGGTCTTTACCTCCTCATCTACATCATGATCCACCTTTATAAGCTTAGGATTTTGATAGCACCTTGTAGCATCATCAACAAGTACTTTTATTAATTCATTTGCTTGTTCCATGCCCTCATATACAAAGCTAATGCAAGGTTTCATGCCATCATCTAATCTCGACAATTGCACAAGAGTCTAATATTTTTATGAATTACCGTAGGAATAACAATCATGGTTCTAGAGATCCAATGGTAGACATTGTTTCTTTGCATGCATCAATGGAAAACTTTTGGGCAGCATTTCTCATGAAGAAGACAAATATGGTGCTTCGGCTTCGCAGTGCTTTACTGAAGAGTTTATGGGTGTCTTAATTGAACCAGAATTTTCTTGTTTGTATTTACTCCTAGAAATGGAAATTTTCACCATGGAGTTTGATGAAAAACATGCAACAATGAAGAATGACTCACAAAGAGATTGTCAAATTCAACACATGTACCCTTGGCTGGACGAAAGGTATGAAGATGAACGAGATGTGCTTCCTCTAGTGACACGCATACAACCAAAGGTTATCAAGAAAGTAAAGAATGGGGAGATACTATAAATGATGGTTGCCTTGCTTCAAAAGCTCAAGACTTTGTCCTTGTTCTCTCTCCCTATGGAAACATTCATGACATACGGAGATGAAGAAATGGCAGCACTAAAATTGGGATGCCTACTAAAGCTCCCAATGGTAATTGATGGACAATCAATTCGTAGCATCAATTGCAAAGTTGTACAACCTGCAAAAGCCATGGATAAGAAGTATGAAGAGTTCAAAGAATTGAAAAGCACTCAAGCAAGTCTTGATCTATAGTAAGAAGTTTTTGATGATTTCCCAGAAACTCTTGATGGAGACTTCTCTTGCCAGCAACCAGATGTTGTTTCTCTTCTACAACTGTCATTGGAGACGATCAAGTCATTGAAGAGTGTAAGAAATAAGATTTGTCAAGTTCACGTTTAACTTTACCTCTACCTAAATAAGATTGTTGCGAAAAGACTGTCTTCTTTTCAAAAGAAAATGATCATGTATTCAAGGAACTTGCTGATCATGGAACAGATGTACAAACAAAACACAATGATGTGTGCTTACTCCAAGATCTGCCCAAGAGTGATCCAATCCAAGAACAAGAAAATTATATTTTTATGCATAAGGGGGAAATCATTCAATACTTTGTTTCAAGTTTGTATTCAGAACATGAATGGAACACAGATGTCATGAGCTCTATTTTTTTGAAAAAGGGAACACTGGTGAAATCAAATACCTTCTAGAAAAGCCTTCCGAAGAACATAGTGGGTGCAAACATCAAAACATTGTTGATGTATCTTCACACATACCAATGCATGAACACACTTACAAGAAAGGTGAAGAGCTTGTTCTAGAACATCCATACCAAAAAAGGCCAAAAAAATTGAACAAGGGACGAAAACAGTTTGGTTGGCAGGAGTTCATTGTTTTTCTTCAAGTTTTAAATGGAATTTTGATCTCTTACATTCTCCCTCAAGATCACATTCATGTGCTCAACTAGTTCAGCTTTGTTGTGTTGTCTTTTTGTTAGTCAATCCTATTCAAGACCTGCCAAATCTATGAACGCGATCCATTGTTTCATAAAGAAACCTACTTTTCCAAACTCGCCAATAGGTTTGCATAGCCCTTACCTTCCTCACAATATCCTATGTACATAATTTTTGTTTCCATTTTTGTTTTGCTTTCTTTTTACTTTCCCTATTACCCATTATGTGTGTTTTTAACCAATGCAGCCATAGGTGAGAAGTCTCTTGCTCTCTTATTCTATGCCCAATGGATAAGGCACTAGCCCGAGATAAAGATTTTGGATTCTCCTACATTCCACAAGGGAATGCAGTGTAATATCCCTTTCCCAATCGAAGACCCTTAGCCTATTTTGTCTACCCGACCACAAGGGTGACTTAAGTTCTAATATTTTATTATAAAGTGCAAAAATAAATAAAATAAATATTGTAAAAGCACTTATAATAAATTATTATGGACTTAATCATAAAATAAAAATAGAAAAAGCAAACAAAGGGAAAAAGCACTTGGTAAAAATGTATTATTTATGGAAAAGTGTGACTTGCACTAGGAGGCAAAAGTAAGTTATAAAAGAAGGGCAACATAAAGAAGAGCATATGGGCCAAATGATTATTTCTAGGAGAAAATGCGACTTGCATGAGGAAGAAAAGTTGGTGGTAAAAATATTAAATGAAAACATAAGGAAAATATTAAATAAAGTAAGTAGAAAACATTATATGAGGCAAGTGAGTTGATTGGATGTTGACGGAGGTTAGTTGGGCCATTTTCTCAAATTTCATATTTGTGTGTTAAGTATTTGGCATATTTGTTTAGGAGAGGATCACTTTGTTTATTATCAAATTTCATATTTGTGTGTTAAGCATTTGGCTTACATTTTTACCCTTGAGGACGAAAACCTTCCAAGAGCCCTAGAGAAGGATGAAAACCCTTCCTCTAGTTTGCGAGGATTCTCTACACAAGGGTTTTCATTTTGCTTTAGTGGATTAGCAGTGTTTTCAGTTTATTTCCAGCAGTTGAATAAAGGGGAAGTTGCAGATTTTTGGCAAGGGTTTGGGAGAGAAAGTTATTATTTTCTATGCCCTTCATCCATGTGGAGCAACCCACTTTTATGGCATATCTGATGTATTTGAAGGTATTTCAGATCTGATTTGAGTGCAGCATTTTATTCTGATTTTTATAAATCAAATCAGCTTGTTTTCAGAATTTTGGGGATTCAAAGATTATTTTTATCTATTTTTATGGGCAGCCAGTCTGCAGATTTTATAAATTAATTTCAGCCTTCTTGTGCATCAAAATATGTATGTTCTTTCATATTTTGGCTTTATAAAATTGGTAGATCAGATTCGAGTGGAGAAGTTATATTTTATTGGCTGATTTGTTTGTGTTTACCACTTTACCCTAGTCGCACTTTTCAGGTGAAATTCAAATTTGCATTAAACAAATTTCCATATTTTCTCTAATCTGCAATTTTGAGTTTGGGATTTGCCTAAAATCCAACTGGGTGTAGAAATAGTCCCATTGGGGACATTACATTCAGTCCCCAATTACATCCAACTATTATACCAGAAAATTGACTTTTCCAAAATTTCTCATTTTTCATCCCATGTTGACCACATCCTTTAGACAAATTTTGAGTATAGAAGCCCTATGGTTTATACTACAGCATAACCCATCAAGTCTGTAAACGTTTTTTTGCCACCCTCTAATTCACCAAGTATAAAGAATGATTAGACTTTATCACCTAAGTAAGCCTTGCGGAAGTATTAAAATCTATAAATTATGTGTGCCCCTATAAAATCTGGTAGCTCTATGTCAATCGAAGATGCTTTTTTAATTTGCCAAGTTGTCTAAGTATCCAAAATTCGTCCAACTTCCCATTGCTCAACAAAACAAACCTTTAATTGCTCACACAATGAGATGTCCCGATCTTTTTTCCATCATCCTAATAGCACTTTCTGGTTGGATCTTTTGCATTGAAATGAAATTGTTAAATCCATGCAAACATCTCGTGGCACCAAAAATCCCATTCAAAATATATCAGACCTTATTTAATATTTGTCAAAATTACAAATGTTCTAAAAGCCTCCCAAACCCAATTTCTCTATATATTTCGAAATGCAGAAAATGAAGCGTGTTCGCAAATAATTAAAATATCAACATTAAATAAAATTGTTAAATTCGTGGAACCATCTCGTGTCACCAAAAACCCTATTTAAAATCGATCGGACCTTATTTAACATTTGTCAAAATTGCAAGTGTTCGAAAAGCCTCTCAAACCCAATTTCTCTCTATTTCTAGAAATGCAGAAAATGAAGGGTGTTCGCAAATCATTAAAATACCAAAACACCCCCTGCTCCCAATCATCTTAAAATAGTGCCATTTGGTATCACTATGAGCTTAAAATGATGACATGTCTTGAACATCCACCAAACATCGGCATTAATCGCAAGTAGTTATCCACTCATCTAAGGTGGTTATTAATATGATCTTGGCAATGATCAAAATGTTTTCTTAAACGACAAAGAAGCACGTGGCATTGAAGGCCAAGAAGCAAGAGTAAAGACAACAAGAAACGAGGCCAAAACAAAGCCAACGTGAGGATAACACATTAGACAGACGAGATGCAGACCCGCGAAGGCGAGGTGAGGCAAAATCAATGTTAAAGACATGCATGGCCAAATAGAGAAGAGCCAAGATCAAAACCCCGAGTCCGAAGCAATGCCAAAGTTTCAAGCATGCATGCGAGGTAAGCATGAACAAGGCATTCACAACCAAGCTTGACTCTTTGAATGGAATTGAGTCAACAAGTAAATATGAGGCTTCATAAGTAAGTTTTCATAATAATTGTGAGTGTGACACGAAAACATGAGCATGAAGATGGCGAGCAATAAGCTTGAGCTCCCATGAAGCAACCCAAGTTGTGTGGTAATGACAATGCCTTCGAGTGCAAAATGACAGATCGAGATGGAAGGAACTAGCCACAAGTGATGACCAAACAAAGGAAGGTGTGCTCTAAGTCGACTCATGGCCAAGTAGCAAAATGGAGTAGACAAACGCGAGGTTGATTCATCCTCGAGAAGAGATCATCGAGGATGGCAAGTGGTGGACAACGTTTGAAAGAAAAGCAAGATAACATGAGCTAATAAGCGTTGGAAGCAAGTCCCAAAAGTGTCGAAACATGCTAAATCCTAAAGGTAGGCTCGAGAGATGAAACTTGGAGTAGCTCGAGAAGAATTCGAACAAGCTACAAGCATGAGGACCGGCACGGGTTAATGGTGAGGCGAAGAACTGAAAAAAATTCACAATCCAAATCAAGGCACCAACTCCGAGTTGAACATGACAACGAAGTAGTCTCGAGTAATCAAATAAACTCATAAGTTCAAGCTCAAAAAAACCCACACAAGATCAGCCTCGAAACAATGAAGAAAACAATGCATGATAATATAGTTTGTGCATAGGTTTCAAAGACAAAAATGACTGAAAATGAAATGTCCTGGAGCACGCATGGACATAAACCAATAAAGAGCTTTGATAAGTGCGAGCTAAGGCAAGTTGAGCTCATGAACTAGTGTGAAGATTCAAGCAAGAACGGCGACCGGAACCGGATAGTGGTGCGTCAAAGTGAGGCTAGAGTTGATTTAAGATGTCGAATTGAGAGAAGGGCAACCATGCAAACACCAAGCCAAGGTTAAACTTGATGGTGTCCAAAGAAGTGCAACCCAAATAAGCAAAGCTAGGATGATGAAGTGAATCTCGAATTCATGGACGGTGAGCAGTGCAAGCTAAGGTGGAGAATTTCGCAACAAAGAGCATGAGAATAATGCCATGGCCACGTGCTTACAAAGTTCGCGATTATCACCCCGAAATGGAGCCCGTGAGTTGATAGAAAAAGGCAATAGAAGCAAGGTTGAGTGTGGAGCAATGAAGACATAGAAGACGCCTTGAAGATAACCAACCCTAAGTTAAGCCCATGCAACATTGAGTGATATCGCGGCTGAATCGAGCCATGGGTAAGTCAAGGAAAAAAATTGGAAGGATATACACACAAGTTGGTAGAAACAATTGGTCGCGATCTGAGTTGATCCAGTGTTGTGTGAGCAAAAGTCGACTTACAAGCAAATAGGTGAGAAAAGACTTCAACCATGATGCACAACCAACTAACAGCGAGCCTAAAGCGAAGTGAAGAGCAAGTTTCAAAGCACGAAATACATATATGAGTAGCTAAGTTCTATCCCAAGTCATGGGATCAAGGGGTTTGGCAAGGAAACGAGTTCAAGTTCAATAGGCTTGAACCTTGTTTGGAAATGCCCGTGAGCCTCATAATGACAAGTAGACCCAAGCTAGTAAGTCTTGGCCAAGGGTGGGAGAACCAATATGAAAGTAATGGAGGAACTAGGTTCGAGCCAATGTGGATGTGCTAAGTTTAAAGTTGAACTCGCCACATCAGACCAAGAAGAGTCGAACATCAAGATGATTGCCAAGTCCCTAGATGTAAGTATAGTTCAAGAAGGAAACGGCAATCAAGATCACAAGGAGCCGCGATAGTTCGAATTGAGCAACCTCCAAGGAGACCCTAAGTTAACAAGACATGGTCGTGATCAAGATCACCAAGATCAAATCAAAGTGTTGTGGACGATGGTTCGATGTGACAAAATTTCCAAAACAACCAAATTCTAAACATTATAAGGATCTTGAGCATGATGACAAGTCTCACAAAGAATCTTTAAGAGATCTCATAACATTCAAGCTCAACGTTGAACCGGATGAGACTACAAAAATGAAACTTGATCGAGAAGCTTGTGTGCAAGAAGCGACCAAGTAAGTATCCTCAAACAATGAACTAAGATGACTCTGAAAAAGAGGCAACTAGCACGAGGCTAAAAAAGAGCCGTAAAGAGAAGTGATATTGCTAAGGCGGTTTGAACCAAATCAAGCTATGAATGGAGCTTGATAACACAAGCAAAGCTTGCACTACCGAGTCGAGTGTTTGAGAAGAATGATGGAAGAAATTTTAAACCGAGGCCCAAGTCAAGCGAATAGAGTGAATTCAAAGGAAGACCCCGTGTAATCAACGAAATGGTGATGTTGAGCCAATGCGCGGTCAAGATAAGAGCGACAAATCCACATAATTCAATGAAGACCATGCCAAAGAAAAGCCCCAAATTTGTTTAAGGCAATTGTCATATAACATGAACACAAACCAAATGTGCGAAGATCCGAAGTTCAAGTGGTGGCTTGAATGCTCAGGAAGAGGATCACCAACTCATGGATGTTAAGTAAGATCAAGCTCGCATGTTCAAGCTTGGACTTGAGATAATCAAAAGATCGTGAATCGAACAAGACGCTCAATCCTATGTAAACTCTCAACTCGCCATCCGAGCTCAACAATTCGAATTATGGAATGAAACTTCACAAGACCAAGAGATCACAACCGAACCAGAGCTCAATCCAACACTCGCACAACAAGTTAGAACAACCTCTTATGTTCAAGTTGCAGACCCGAGTTAATCAAGAGATCACAAACCGAACAAGAAGCTTGATCAAGTGCAACTCATTATTCGAGCCAAGTGGTCAAGCTACAAACGCGGGTCATCAAAAGACGGGAGATCACGAAATGTACCATAGGCAAGAAACTAGATGACAAAGGGGAGATGGCTGGAGTCACTCATCCAAAGCAAGTCGAGGCAAACTTAATCTGTTTAAGATGTGACCCCGTGTTAGTAAGGAGATCACAAACCAAACTAAGAGCTCAATCAAGACTAAATTCACAACTTGAGCCAAGCGGTCAAGTTGCAAACCAACATCATCCATAGACTCGGGAGATGGCAAAATGTACTACAGCTTGACTAGGAAAAAAATTGAGGGCTAGAAAACAAAGTAAAGATGGTGACAGACTCTATTACTCAATGGACTAAATTTTATGGGTCCCATTTTGCATCAATGTGGCCAACCAACTATAAAATGACTTTATCTATTTTGAGTCATATTAAATCTTTCGAATCAATTGAGTTTATTTATAGTCATAAAGTGAAAATAAATTAATTCATTTATGAATTAATTAAACAATGTAATGTGCAAGTCATTCAAGTGAACTCAAGTTGACCCAAGTTAGGTCTTAGGTTGAGTTAAGTCAAAAGCAATTATGTAACTACTTGGTATGTGTAAATGTTATTAATGGACACGAGTGTCAATGTAAAGGGTTCTTTATTCTCTCAGCTCTAGAGAGGGCTTGCTACACCTTTGTGTACAATATTATACTTTCAAGATTTGTTAATGGAATACAAGCGAAAATATGAAATCATTATGTTATTAGTTTATAATATTCTTTGTTTATGAGATTTGCCTTGTAGTTCATAGATAACGAAATCTATGAGAATCTAATATACTTCATGATTATGTACAAACCTTAAATGTGTACAAACTTTGTTTTCAAGCCCTTGTAGGTGGACTTTGTACCAGGCACCTAATCAGATAATTAAAGGGATTTTATGCTCTCAACCAATCTTCGACTCGGGTTTCCATTTTCATGCTGAAGGAAAAAGTTTGAACTTTTCAGAGTTTGAAAGGGTTCCCTATCTATTTATTTTATGTTTCCTTTGTACTTTACAAGAGAGCTGCCCTCTCAAACACAGGAAAATCACTCATTCATGGGTGATTTCTCCAATGTTGCAAGGTCATGAAGCTGTCCATTGGGCAAGTCTATGAAATAATCGAAGAAACTACAGTGACATAAAATCTTCCAAACAGGTTGATTGTTCTGTTTCCAGCAAAGGATAGCATCCGAGGATTTGCGTGCAAAGTGCAAATGCATCATTCAGAAGTCTGTCTGCAATCCAATAATGACCAACCATTCACCAAGGTAAGACCTAATTGTACTCAAACAACAATAACCACAAACAGAAATTGGTACTCAAAAACAATAACCACAGCTGGCAACCAATGCTTAAGGTTTACGCAGAAACTGAAATGAATCTTAATTCAACAAGGACCAGGAAAGTACCCGTTATCATGCAGGTCGTCTTGTGATAAAGATGAAGCGTACCTAATCTTGAATATATAAATATGGAACCCAGCCAATTCATACTTAGTGGATGCATATGATAGTTGCTAGTAATGTCAGGTTTCGTAAATGACTGATGGTAGATTCAAGGTGGTCGATCACATCCAAGGATTTAAATGCTGAGTGCCAGGTTTGCTTCATTCATAAGTTTGTTAACCATTCTTCAAGATAAGACCTACCTGCATGAAGCGACTCAATTTTCCAAAATATGTAAACCATGGCTGGCAGCCAATTGCAATGTCACAACTGCAATTTTGAGGGCCAATCAATCACAAAAAGTGACAAAGATGCATAAATCCCTGGTTTTGTCATAATAACTTGTCTGATCTAGGAACCATACAACCAGCCTAGTCTTGAATGCTCCAAAAAAAAAAAAACTTATCTTTCTGAGTTGCAGAGTGAAAGGCCCATAGAAGATCATCCCCATTCACATCCTTACTCGCTTTTAAATCTTCTTACTTGACAATGTACCTAAATTTTCTGCAGATTGCAGAACTTGCATAAGTTTCTCTGCAGAAGCTTCCTACATGCCCCTTCCGAGCTACACTCCATTCTAGAGATTTTATGTCTAGCAGGGACCTCTCGCCTGTTTATTGTCACATGCTTTGGCCAGCTTCATGCCTGCCACAGTGTTGCAGTGTTATATTTAGTTGTAGTCCTTGTTTCTACCAGTGAATCACAGCAAGAAAGTTCTCATTCCTGGTGTTGTGCAGGGTATCTTTATGCTGCTCAGTGTCCACTTCATTCTCAAAGTTCAACATTAATTCCAATAGAAAAAGCTCTATCTACATTTTCTCTGATGTGAAATGTTGGCAGTTAAAATTCTGCTGTGTAACTCACATGAGACTGGGTCCTGCTACACAGGTGTGCACTGCAGTCGACATGCCCATATGTCATGTTGCTCTTGTGTGGTTGACTGGTTAGGTTCTTTGCTTGCTGGTTTTTCTCCTTTTGATTGACTGGACCCACCTTTTAGAATCATGTTTTCTTAGACATTCTTTTTGTAAACTCTTTGAGGCTTGGTGCTTGTCTGAACAGACATTCATCTATACTGTGGCATTTTCCACTCTAGGATGTTTGCCTCAAATGAGACCTCCACTTGCCCTTCACCCTGTTAGAATATGCAGAGAGAGAAAGAATAGAGAAAAGGTGGATTGCACACATTTGAGATTGTGTGTCCGTCTATTTATTATAAACGAAGAAGTTACAAAACGGTTGATGTAGTTACAACCGGTTACAACCAACTTGTAAAGAGACCTTATAAATATGCCTTATATTCTTATACCCCCTCTTAAGGCTTATTCTACATAAAGCAAAAACAAACAATCTAACAAAATAGAACTACGCTATCTTCAAACACTTTCACTTTGAAAGCAATGCTATGATAAGGTAGGGCTCCATCAAGCTGCTTCGTGACCTTCGTAAAGGTGTAGCTCCCGAGCTGAATTCTCGAGTTCCCAGATTCCACCTCCCCGAACTCCCGAATCACAGATCTCCCGAATTATTGGACAACCATCCATACTGAGCCATCCACAAGCTCCATCAAGTTGTCTCATGACCCTCGTGAGGGTATAATTCCCAAGATCCACAGTCTCCCGAACTATCTAAGCAACCATCCATACCAAGCTTCATCTACCTTATATCCTTTCTTGCCTTCAAAGTTTAGAGCATCTTTATAGCGCGTATTCGTCACTGTCCTCACTACCTTCTACATCCGGTGGGTCTTCAACCATGGCTATATTGGTTGTATTTGATATGACTTTACCCTTGAGCACATCATTGGCTCGAACACGACAATCCCATGTTGTGTGACCTCTTTTCTTACAATAATGACATTCAATCTCCGATTTATCTTTATCTGATCTTCTACGATATTGTCTGGTTCTAGAATAGAATGCACTTTCTTGCTGGGAATGACCTTCTGCATCCTCTGTGGTTCGTTTTTCCTCAGCTAGAAGAGCTGCTATCATATCATCCAGAGATTGAGATTGAATTTGACTGAGGGTAAAAACTACATTGCTATATTTGGAAGACAGACTATTTAATAGGATAGCTTTGGCATCCTCATCCTCAATCGCAACTTTGACTTTTGCTAGTTGTCTGATCAAGGACCTTAGATTATTGATGTGGCTTGACATAGAGACTCCTTCATCCATTTTGAACCTATATAACTGAAGTTTTAGGGAAAATTTGGCATTGACTGCTTTCGCTCCAAATAATTTATTTAGAGTATCCCAAATTTCCTTCGATGATTTGTCTAGGTCTACATGATGAAGTTCAGAGTCAGAGAGAGCAAGGCCAATAATAGCTTTCGCTCTATCATCTCTTTGCTTTGCCATTCTAACAATTTCGATGCATCGGTAGGTGTTGTCTCTTCCCGTTTACAATGCCTCACAAATTTTTATTCATGAGTTGCATTTGTATTTTCACTCTCCATGTATGAAAATTTAGACCAGAATATTTTTCTATGGGCATTTCCATTTTAATAAAATAGAATAAATACAATCGCGTATTTTGGCAATGAATAAATAAAATAAAATAAAATACCAATTCGCAGCAGTTTCGTGCCCTAGTGCAGTAGTCTTTTTGCTTTTGCGTCTTTCCTGCCTTATGTCTGTGAAAAATGTTTGTGCCCTAGCAATTCGTGAATGTAATAATGCACCATATTAGCGCAAATCGCGACTGTAAAAATGTCTAAAATCACGATTTTTCGTGGCTATTAAAATCTGACTATTTGTGCTCGAAAATATTGTTATTTTCTTGAAAAACGTGCCATTCGCGACTGTATTTTCGTGCTCGAAAATACTGTTAATTTCCTGAAAAACGTGCCATTCGCGACTGTATTTTCGTGACTTTTTTTTTTTTTAACAAAAAACGTGAGTGTATTCTTCTGATTCGCGACTGTACAGCGTGACTTTTCGTGCCCTAATGGCGTGCCCTTGATTTCCGACTGTGCAACAAATCTTCACGAACAAGACTGTTTACTTCGACCCTCAAAAATCTTCTCGTGATTTCTTTCAAAAACGAAAATGTCTTCCTTCTTCAGCGTGCCCTAATGGGACTCACGAAAATATCTTTCTTCCTCCCTCTCTTTGCTTGCCCCACGCTCTGATACCAATGTTAGAATATGCAGAGAGAGAAAGAATAGAGAAAAGGTGGATTGCACACATTTGAGATTGTGTGTCCGTCTATTTATTATAAACGAAGAAGTTACAAAACAGTTGATGTAGTTACAACCGGTTACAACCAACTTGTAAAGAGACACCTTATAAATATGCCTTATATTCTTATACACCCCTCCTAAATTCAGTCTCTACAATATACTAAAGAATGTACATTTAGCATTAGAATTCTGCTGCACATTTCAATACAAGATTGCACCTTATGAAACAATGTGGCCAGCATAAAAATCATCTGGGTGTCCTCTTAGCGGGTATTATCTGATGTAGGATGCAGAACTAATATAGTCAGTTTGTTTTTTGTTTGAGCCGTGGCTGTTGAATATTTAGAGGAACTCTGTGTCTTATTTCTACTGGTTGGGAACACCCAGTTTTTAGGTGCTTTCCTAGAGGGTTCACAAACATTTTGGACATTCATGATGTATGTTTAAGAAGACATTCATCGAGATCTTGGTGCTCTCCACACTTGGACATTTGCCTCAAATTAGGCCTGTAGGTAAGCTCGGACTCTACAAGATGATAAATAAAAACAGCTTGGAGAAGGGCTTTCCTTTTTCCCCACCTATTTCACACTATTTTGAGCTGCAACACACTTGTTCACTTGCAGTTGATTAAAAAGAAAGAGCTACCTTAGGGAAAGGGAGTTCTTATCTCTCCCTGCCCATAGCTCACATTAAGCTACAATGCTTATGAAAACTTTAACTTGCAATATGCAATTTCATTCATTTGGGACTCTGGAAGAAGTTACCTTGGGAAAGTATCTCCCTCGTTTTGACTCTACAAGATGATAAATAATAACAGCTTGGAGAAGGGGTTTCATTTTTCCCCACCTATTTCTCACTATTTTGAGCCGCAACACACTTGTTCACTTTACAGTTGATTCAAAAGAAAGAGCTACCTTAGGAAAGGGAGTTCTTATCTCTCCCTGCCCATAGCTCACATTAAGCTACAATGCTTATGAAAACTGAAGCTTGCGCTATGCAATTTCATTAATTTGGGACTCTGGAAGAAGTTACCTTGGGAAAGTATCTCCCATTGTTTTGCCTCCTCTGGTATCTATTGCCAATTGAAACCACATCAAACTGAAGGTAATTGGTTGTTGCAGTTTGTGGATTTGCTACATGGTTACCACATTCAGTCAGATCCGGCCTAAATTCACCAAACCCAAATATTTTTGATTGGCTAAATATATCTGCCCCAACTTGATTAATTTAGGTGCCAAAAATGTGGGCTAACATAAAGAAACAAAATGTCAGCCCTCAGTATTTTGCACTTCAACTCATCGTGGGCCATAAATCAACTCTTGAATGCCTGTAGATCATCCACTTCTCCGCTGTTCAAAAAAACAACTCCTCTGCGTTGACACACTCTGGGTAAGAGGAAGATTATTGAAGGAACATTGATATAAATCGAAATACTGTAACAGAATCAGAAGTTGATTCATTATGTAGACAGAAGTGACATCAGCAGCCAAGAAGAATTTGGGGCTGATTGTCTACAACCTTTGAAGAAAAAATAAAATTCACTAGAACCAGTTAATTGTCCAAAACGGAGAAAATAGTGGCATTACACAAAAGACTGCAAACAAGAAAAAATGGACCCAAAACCATCTCTGATTTCCAAACCTATTAGGTTTGATGGCAAATCAAATCAAGACCCAACAATGCATTTCTCAAACTGGGAATACTATTGGAGAGCCAAGATATAACGAAGATACGGCAAAGATGGAATATTTTCCCGAACATTGCAAGACTATTGCAATTAAGTGTTTTGACCAACTGCTAACAGAGGAAAAAAACTCCTGGCAGAAAGTTAAAGCTGCATTTATGAAGGAATTCGAGAAATGGCATACTGATGCCCACATCCTTAGGAACTAACCAGTATAAAAAAACAATGAAAAGATGACGATATCAGGGACTACAACAGGAGAATGTCAAATTTAGTGCAACTTCTAGATAATCCAATACCGGATGATTTAAAACAGCGATAGTTTATAAACAGATATTTGAAAAATATTCGAAGAGTGTTTAGGGGCATGCCAACATCAATATACCAAGATACACATCAGCAGATGTTAGATGTTGAGCAACAGAGATTTCTACCCAAGAAAAAGAGGAAGATGAAGATGGACACGAGTCCAAACTAGAAGAAATCACAAAATTGTAAAATGAGAAAGATGACAAGAAAGTACAACTCGGAAAAGTGAAATTTTGGTGATTGAAATGTAAAAACGAAGGACATACAGAAAAAGAATGTCCTGTTAAATGCTGTGACATTTGCAATGTAAGGAGTCATGATATAAGTGAGTTCCCATTTAATCTAAAGAGAAATAACACTGATAATCAATGCATAATGGTGCAGCAAACACAATCAAGTAGAGGTTATAGGTACAGAGGAAATCAACGATGCCTGGGTGATAGCAGAAGTCAAAGTAGAGGTCTAAAAACCTCAATGTTGAAAGATAAAAGCGTAGACCTGTTATACAGTGTTGAATATGTGCAATATGGAGGCACTTTGCTAATGAATGCCCAATTACACCTGCGCAAGTATTGAAATTATGCATTGAACGTGGTCCTGGAGATCATGATGATGACTATCCTAAATGAAAATAAACCAACATGGTTGAAATAGAAATAGAGGAAGATAAGTATCTATTGGCTGGTCACTAAAGCAGCTACGAAAATAGAATCGGATATCCAAGTCGAAAACCAAAGAATTATCAAATCTGTTAAGGACATAAAGTATAAACAATCAAGTTGATCAAGTGGGGTGGGTTTAAGAAAACTGCACCTCCACCAAAAACACAACTGGATAACCATGCACAAGGCAAGAATAAAAATGAGAAAAAAATATTCACATACAACACTTAGTGTCATTAATACATGGGACATGGTTACAGTTTCAATCAAACTATTGATGGATTGGCATACAGTTGGATCAGGCACCACCACAGCTGTTGCAAACACACAAACAACACAGGAAGAGGCGTACTATTATTGGGAATAGAATGGGCTCCCAAAATAACAATTGAAATAGGAGATATGGTCCTGACCAATGCATTAGTTGATGGAGGATCAACTGTGAAGATACTACCGAATAATGTTTGGCAGAAATTGGGAATACCACCATTGTTATGAGCTGATTTGAAACTGAAATTAGAAATCAAGAACGGATTGCCTCCTTAGACACTCTCACCAACCAATAAATTATAATGGCAGGGAAAATATTAAAATTGGTTTTCATAATCATACAAATGGAAAGTGTTCTAAAGCAGTGTGATACAATACCATAACGTCCATGGTTGGAACAATTTAAAGGTATCCATAATTTGGAAGACAACAATTGCAGTAAAATGGGTAATGCCTGTCTAACGATAGACACATTAAGAGACCAAAGCAGCATAAGGGGTACTTGGGTGCATTTAATATGAAGTTGAGCACTAAGTACATTTAATCTAATTATGCTGTTAACTTATTCTTAAGTTTAGTTAGTATAACGAGATAACCTTATATTCATATATAAGTCAATTTTTTCACTTCAGGAAATCATCAAGCTATAACAAGATATATTATTCTATAGAAATCCAGACCTGTTATTTGCATTCACTGTAGACTTGTGCATATTAATTCTTTCTGTTCTATTAATGCAGTTATATTTGTTAATATACATTCCATCAAAGTTATTAAAGAGCATTGACTGTAAGCATGTTTACAAGGTTACAAAATTAAAATCTCCTCCATTGCTGCTGCTGTGTTGTTGCCCAAAGATAATTTAGAAATTTTAGTTGCTATATTTTTAATTTTGTTTTTATGTTCTTCAGATCAGTTTATATTGTACTAAGTATATATAGCTTTGTCCACATTGGTTATATTTAATTTATAATTTGCCTCATGTATAAGTTTTATTGATTTTATATCTTATCAATTTTAGTCTAAAACATAATTTACTACGTTGCACAGAAACGGAAACGAATACAAAACATGGAAATGGCAATTTTCAAAAACATTGGATACTAAACGCTACCGGAAACATCCGTACAATATATTATTAAATATATATATATGCATGCAGCATAATACTCATTTTATAATTGTAGACCATAAGAGATAATTGATAAAGCACTCAAAATATTTTGTATTCATTGAAATTTGAACTTCTAAAGAGTCATGACTCATCATTATATAGCTTTTTGGAAGTGTCTTTAGCAAGTCTAGGTAGGTAGATTAGGGTTAGGGTTATTAAATGCAACTTTTTTTTTTTTTTTTTTAAGTTTTGATGTTTTAAACTTTAAAAAAGCGGTGGAAACGTGTGCCAGATGTTTTCGGAAACGTCTGGCACGTTTCCACCACGCTTCGTTTCTGTTTCCCGCTTCGGAAACGTTTTTGCCACGAAACGTGACCCCTAGGGCGTTTCCGTGCTTCTGAGATAATTTAGCAGAAATGGTTTTACGCAAACACTAAAGTCGATCAAATAACTAGTGTACGGGACAGTGTAGATCCATTCCAAACAGTTTGGATTGATTCTACACCACTCACATACCAGTTATTTGAGCCAATCTAGGCACTTCTCTGATTTTATATTATTATATTTTTTAATTATTGTTTTTATTTATTTTAAGATATATGTGTGTGAGTGTGTGCATGTGTGTGTGAATTATTATTCTTATTCTCCCACTATGGTTTACAGACAAAGCATCTCAATCAGTGGGACTTGTATGAATATGTCTCGTTACACATGCCCTAACATATTGCCCGAATCATATTTGTACATTAACATTATTATTTACATAACATATATTCAAGATATTTCTCGACCTGTCTGTTCTCTATTACTGCCAATATTTCATGGTCATTGGAAATCTTTTCCTCAACTCTTCCCATTTTTAAAATGACCCTTGTAAATTTTCGCACAGCTGTCAACTGTCACATCCATCAGATTGTATGTGAAACCTATCAGCCAGTCCGCTTCATCTATGCCTGTATGCAGTGTGTCTTGTTTACCATGTGTTGCAGTGCTGTATTAAGTCTTGTTTTTGTCCCACGGAAAATTTTGGGCCACATGCGTAGGTGAACTTGCAAATTCCCTTACCACAGGAGGAACAGCATTTTATGGTACAAGATTCTGACTTTCAAAGTATTTCACTCAGACAAAGTGACAAAGTTATTCCACTGGAAAAGACTTCCTGGGATTTAAACAAAAAGATAAACGCAATGACAACAATGAAATGACAAAGACGAACAAAGAGTCAAGCACTAAGCAAAGATGAACATCATCTTGTTTCATTTTAATAGGAAGTCGGCCTCAAATTTTTTGAAGGGGAAAATCTTTAAGCTTAACTTTTACAAGTAATTGCTCAGCCTAGAGTTATGCCTAGTTGTACATTTCTATATCAAATATAAACTAAGGTTGGTTTCTATTCGAAAAGGATGGAACATGCTGATGATTTGTTTTCTTGAGGGTTTTACATGCACAACTCCTGTGCATTTACTCGCCAACGATTCTTATTGAGCATAACTTGTAAATACTAAAAGCCTATGAAAATGTGGCAGCTCTGCATGAGCATGTCTCCTCTCTAATTTCAACTACATTAACAGCATTAATAATCATATAATACAAATTCAAATTGTTTTTGTTCCAATAAATAGAAATAATGTTTTAGGCAGCATTAGGCAATTCATAAGAAGTTTGGTCTACAATAATCAACCATACTTGGAGATCATATTCGTGTATCTTCAAGTAATGCTTTAACAATTGCCAGCTAGAATATAAAGAGGTTTCAGAAAAGAAAAATTGATCAGAAGAGCAATTCTCACTAAATGTTTCCAAGAACGCATTAACAAAGTGATTACACAACAAAAGGACTTAGGAGTGCCATAATAATAATCAAGCAGAAAACCTGGGAAGGATCCTAATATTTCACTCATTTAGCATCAATCACAGTATAGGAGTCACGTTTCCATGTTGTAAACAAAGGAAAAGATAAAATCTCTGAAATGTCACAGCATTATACTTCTGCTAAACGATGAGAAAAATCCTGAACCATATAACCATGTACAATTCAAATTATGCAAGAATCTCTCACCTGATATCCATTAAGGAATATGCTTGCATGTGATCATGATTAAGCAAAATCAGAGGCAAAAGATCAACACGCAAGGACTCTAGTCCAAGTTCCTCCAAGGTTGAAAGAAACCTTTGCCTCACACTATCACAGCAAAAAGGCTTGCACTTAACAACCAGCCTTGATGTAGGAATAGCACACAAGATTTTTGCCCAAACACGTAGAACCCGCGGTGTTATCTACAAGGAAACAAGATGAACATACAATTATTGTTTTTCTGATGATCACAGTTCAATGAGACATAAATAACAGATCTGAAGTAGAATCAACCAATATTGCCAAATAATGATTATTAATTACCAATAGCCTCCTAAGGACTATTATTCCAGAACTGAATATAAAGTGGAACACTAGCTGTCTGATAATGTCCAAGGTAAGAAATGACCAAAACAAGTTTTCTTCTACATTTGTACCTACATTGCCAGGATACGGATACGAGTATCGGTTTGGATACGGATACAATACGCAGATATGTCAATTTAAAAAAACCCTTGGATACAATACGTCTTGGATACGTCCGTACATATATATTAAAAAATTAATATATGTGTGTGTGTGTGTGTGGTTTTTAAATTTTTTATGTACATCCACTCATTTTTTAGTCCATAAAAACTGATAGTGATACAAAATTTGAATCAATGTTCAAAACATTCAATATACTTAAGACTTTGCATTTTTATTGATCATGTGGCTGCCATACATATGATATACGAATATCATGTCAACATGAATACGAACAAAACTTGAAATTTGAAAAATATACTAGGGAGTAGAAAAGTCAACATGAATACGAACGAAACTTGAAATTTAGTGTTTAGGGTTCGGTTTTAGGGAGTAGAAAAGTCAAAATTTTAAAAAAATGAAATAAAACTTAAAAAAGACGTATTTACTGCAGGATACGTGCCTGATACGTACAGGATACGTCAGGATACGTCACAGATACGTCTGTACGTATCCGTGACGTATCTTGGACGTATCCGTGACGTATCTGTATCGTATCCGTTTCCGATACGTATCAGAGGGGATTCGAGGGGGTCTTGGGCGTATCCATGCAACGTAGATTTGTACAATAGTTTCCCAATTAATATTCACCTACAATTATATTAAATTATTGTATCCCAAATAATTCTCTCCCACAATTGACCAGTGGTTATCTAATCTCGCCATCTCTAAACAAGACTAGTTCAAAGGATACAAAAGAAAAAGACAACATATATGTGTAAAAGCCTTCTCTAATAGAATTTTCAAGCCAAGCGCATATTACAAGCTAAAGTACTTCAAGAGACTGATCTTGCCTTTGCGAGGTTGTTAAAGCTTCCAAAAGTAATGAATCCATTTGAAAGAGCTGGTGTTTGTACAACAGGCCCTGCTTCTGGAGATGGTGTATAACAGAGGAAACAGCCAGGCAACCTAACAAGCTCTTCAACATGCCTGCAAACAGGATTATTTAAGAGTATGCAAACGGTGAAATTTGATAAAGAAGCGGTACCTAAATATACCTACAGCATACTTTAAATGCATCTGCAAGTTCAAACATAAATAATTATTATCCATACAAAAATAGCCATCATTTCAAAGAAGAATAGTGGCCTTAATAAAAAAAGAGATCAATCATAAAAACGAATTACAACTTTGTAAATGCAATAGGAACCAACAGGTAAAATGGATATAAACAAGATATAAATTTTACTTACTTCTGTTTTGTGTTTGGAGGGTCGGCCAATGAATCTGTAAATCGATAATCAATGGTGGGAAGACCAGTCGTGTTAGGATAGCCAATCCATGTAGCCTGCATGGACACCATTAAACTAAATATTTACTCAAACAGTAATATTTCAAAAGAAAATCACAGAAATTAACTCGAACGTGTGATGCCCATCATGGTTAGTGCAGCATATTTCAACTAACGTGCAAAAACAGCATCAGCTTATAACATGCATTTTCATCTATTTCTCTTATTAACAATCTATCTGTATACAAATATCCTACATCAGATGCAGATTTTGAAATGCCACAAAAACTGGTTTGATCTATTCCACTAAGATATAAGGTGTTAAAAATTCAGAGACAAGATGTCCTCACACCTGTACTGGAGCGGGCCTGCAAGCCATCATCCCCAACCTGTTATTAGCTGTATGACCAGTCAGCTCCACCAGAATATCAACTTTGTCTTCTCTAATAATGTTAGCTAGCTTTTTCTCGTCAATTCCATATATGTCTCGCCAATTCCCTCCTTTCTTTACTACTCTCTCTCTAAACTTATTTGTTTTTGCATCTGCCTGTAAAATTATGTAATATACAGAGTAATCAAATGAATTGTTATAAACAAATGTAATAACATGTTTCTTTGAAAAAAGTAAATCAAGCATATAGAAAAGGTTTGCTCTAAAGTTCTTAATACAGAGTACTTATACTCCAAAATTCCAAATAGAATATCAGATAAAAATGGCATCCATAGAATCAATCAGGAACTAAAGAGTCGTGATTCCCAGAAAGCATGTCTAATTCTAGAAAGTTAAAACTATTTATAGGTAAATAATTCTACACCTAATTTGAGTAGTCAATACATCCAATCAATAGCTCAGAAAAACAAAACTTTGTATAAGTCCATGACGATCCTGTTAGATCAACTAAAATAAGCCACTGTTATATAATGTTACCACAAGTTTCCAAAAACGCAGGGGCGATGTGAGGACTTCACGCGGAAGCCCATGCGAATAGGAGAGAACACGAGAGCCCCTGAAGATGCCACCAAAAGCTGTGATGCTGTGCAGTTGTATAATCTTCATGAGGGCCTTTAAAAGAGTACAATATATATGAAAATAGAGTAGGAAGGATAAGAACGAGTTCAACTGAAGCAACTGAGAATAAGCATGTGCTGATCCATGAAGACTGTACAAGTTCGGTGGATAGTTAAATATACATGCAAATAAATACAAAATTAAAAGAAAAATAGAAGGATATTTATGGGAAAGATATGTACACGAGGTTTCACATAGACTCCAAACTGACAAACAATCTTAAGCATTTCCCTGCTGCTCAGAGGAAATTGTCTCCAATTTCTGTTGTAAATGACTCCTCAAAAGCAGATAGTCATAATGGCATGGCATCTATTGATAAGATTCTGTTCCATCCATTCATATATGCAGTGGTTTTCTTCAAAAAAATGTGGTCTGTGTCCTAACATTATGCAAGCTCCCTGAGAAGTTTTAAAGTCAGAACGAGTAATCTCAAGGTGAGTAATGGAAACCTCTAACAAGTGTGAAGGCTCATAAAATTTGAGTTGGCTCATAATCAACAATGTTATGTATTTCAAGCTGTGCTAGAAGGGTCCAAACAGAAAGCATTGGTCCAAATGCAAGGATGATAGTAATAGGCACATATCATATAGCCTCTACATTTAAGATGCTATGTTTTTCAAAGCTACAGACCATCACCAACTTGGAAATAATGAAGTCCTTGATGGCAATTATGAAGGAAGAAGCCTTGTCCTGCTCCCTTGGCTGAAAGAGCAAAAGATATGTTTGGTGTTAAATGCATGTTTGGTGCTGAATGCGCAATTGAGTTCTCATAGTGCACAAAAGGCTGGAACCCATAGCATACTTCACAAGGTGGATACTCCAGGGAGATGCACATGGCCCGGTTATAGTCCTTACCTAGAATACACGAAGAGTTGTCCCGTCGCTTGTTCTGTTGATGAAAAATGCAGAGTTCGGACTAAGGTTTGATTAATGAGCTCGGTTTGGCCATCAGCTTGTAGGTGAAAGGGGGTGGATAAGTGCTACTGACAGCCAATAGCCATCCAGAATGTTAGCCAAAAGTGACATAAAATGTTAGAGGCAAAAATGCAATGGAACTAATATGGTATGTGCTGGGTAAGGCTGGCATCACAGGGGCACTCCTTGTTCTGCAGCTTTGCTTCATGATGATCTTATTGCAGCACTGGCTCCAGCCACCCCTGCCTTATTCACGTTTCAGTTTATAATATCTGTTAATTTTCCCAGATAGCATCTCCCCTGCGTGGAGGAACTGAAGGATATTTGGCTGTCATACATGCTTTCGCATCCAACTGCAGGGACTGACATGGACACCAAATTAGGGAAATAGGAAGCCCTCAAGTCTTAACACCAGTTGGAAAGGGCAGGATCAACGCAAAAGACAAGTAGAAGATAGTGGATCGCTCTCCTCCCCTCGAAATCAGAATCACATCTCTAGAACGACAAGGTGTCACTGCTACAAAAGGTTTGTCAAACTGTGGCCCCTGCAATTTGAAAGTGCAAATACAAATGAAGGAATCCCAAGCCTCTGTTTTCGCCAGTAAGGGCCAACTAACAAAGGGCAGCATGTCCACTTCCAATTGGAGGAAGAAGAAAAATGCAACTGAAAAATTAGACGGGTATTATTGGATGAAAACACAAGAAGGAAAACCTCATGGTGATTCATTCATCGTGGATATCATAGTTCAAAAAAATCGTTATCGGCGATTTATTGGCAGGCCAAATTTTTACTCGGAAATCGGGAATCGGCAATTTCTCGGCAATTTATTGGCATTAATCGGCAACTTTATCACTACTTTAAAAAACATTTAAATTCATAAAATAAACTTAAATTAAATGGAAAACTAGAATGCCATAGGCCCATAAGTATATTTTCTATTAAGTTTTGACCAAAAAAAAGTCGTTGGCAGTGACATTAATCATTTTCCCTTTCCTGGTGTGCCAATGGCCCAACAACATGGCTAACTGTTTTGTTTCAAGGTGTCTTGGTGGTCGTTTTGCTTCTCAAATTTCAGTAACAGGTGGCCATAAAGTGGACAAGAGTAGTGGAATTTAGCAAAACAAGCAACTGGGTCATTGTCAATGCAAGGAATATTAGCATGAAGGCACTCAACAACCTTAGCAAGTCTTTAACATGGACACTAATAATCATTTTCCCTTTCCTGGTGTGCCAATGGCCCAACAACATGGCTAACTGTTTTGTTTCAACGTGTCTTGGTGGTCGTTTTGCTACTCAAATTTCAGTAACAGGGGGCCATAAAGTGGACAAGAGTAGTGGAATTTAGCAAAACAAGCAACTAGGTCATTGTCAATGCAAGGAATATTAGCATGAAGGCACTCGACAACCTTAGCAAAGTCTTTAACATGGACACTAATAATCTGTGAGTGATACACGTTCAGCCCTGAATGGTAAAAGTCGAAGGTCGTGGATAATGCATTCATAGGAATAGACTTCGTGTGTAGAAAGATATGGGAAAATATAGGTTGAGAGTACTCGACTTCTCTGAAATAGCATTTAGTTTATTGTCTAAAGTTTAAACTTTACCCATGTGTTTTCTCTCAAACAGCCCTAGCGAAAACGTGAAGGTTCTCGCCTGCTTCGAAGTTCGAACCTGCTCGTCCAGCAAAATACCCTAGGTCGAAATCACGCAGCAAAAAAATGAGTCAAAATGCATTGAAAATGACACTTTTATTTCTATTTTTCGTATTACAGTAAACCCGCGATTTTCCTAGATTTTTGGCACGATTTTTACCCACAAAAACGCCGATTATCGCCAATTAATCGCTGTGTCAAAAATCGCGATTTTTTGGATGTTTAATCGTTTTCCCTGCTATTGGAGATTTATCGCGATTTATTGGCGATAAATCGCGATTTTTGAATCAAAGGTGGATATCATTGCTGGCCCTAATATGACAATGGAGCAGTTGATTGCCACTTATGACATGAGCAAATCTTTTTCTTATTTGCTTGAATGAGTCTCTTTGCTTAGTCGGCGCTTACCAAGGCAAGCTTGGGCTTGCTTTGATATGCCTTGATGATCCCATCCTTGATCCATCTGTATCCATTAGCCTTCCTCATGAAAATAGCATCCCTAAGATTAAAGTAAGGAATTCCAAAACCACATCAAGTAATCACATCTTGCTTCTAACTCATCAAGGCATTGTGGGTTAATACCAAATTAGATTTTACATCTCTAGTCACTTGAATCTCTACACCCTTTTTCACCCAACCCATTGATGCTTTTACTTTTTAAAAGTTAGTATTTTTACCAAAAATATTGAGTTCTAATCCTGAAAGTACCTTTAAAACTTTAAATACAATTTAAACCCCTAAATTTCATTGAACAAAGCTAAAATATTTGAATAATAATTTTTATATATTATTTTAATTGTCGTCTTCCCATCTTTCCGAAATCTTGGAAAAATGTTACCTTCCCAAAACCCCATCTCCGAACTTAGGTAACAATGGAAAAAATAGAATTCTTTTGCCGTGTTGATGAGATTGCAAAATGAAAAGTTGCTCGTAAACCTAAAGAAATGCAATTTCTTGAATGTAGGGTTGGTATACTTGGGCTTTGTGATTTCCCAAGAAGGTTTGAAGATGGATCCGAAAAGCTGCATGCAATAGTTGAGTGGTCGTCACCTAGGATCTAAATCACAAGATTCGAGTTCAAGTTCGACAAGGATAAAATTCAATTGAAGTTCGTCATTAGATGAAGTTCGAAAAAAAAATTGCCATTAAGTTCGACTAATATATAAAATTAAAAATTAAAATAATTATAAATATTTAAATAAATATAAATAAAATTAAGATTAAAAACAAATAAATTAAAAATTGAAAAAACAAAAACAAGGATAAAATATTAATACGTATTAGTAAAGATATATAAAACAAATAAAAAAACTAACCGCATTATACTAATATTAATAATATTAATACTAAATATACATGTACCTCGTGACATATATCTTTACTAATATTAATACTAAACAAAAGTATTACTAAAAACTTAATCCCAAATTGTATATGCTGAAAATTAATGTGCAATGCTTTAAAATAAATTAAAAAGCCCAAAGGCTAAAACTTAAAACATAATGTTTTATTTATAAAAAAACTTAAAACCTAAAATGTTAAATAAACCTAAAACCTATAATAGTGTGTGTTACAATGCGTTGTAGAAGAAGAGATGAGCACAAAACCAAAAACTCGATGTTTGAAGCCGTGTTTCCCTCCCGCGTCATCTTGGCCTTCTCCGTCACCGTTGGTTGAGTTTGAAGGCTCATTCAGGTCAAGTTTTGAAGCGCCTGAGTGGCTAGGGCACAAAACCCTCAATGCATTCCACAGGTAGACAAAACGCAGGTTACCTCGTTTCTAGCATGTGTGCAAATTGTTAGTTTTAGCTGAGCATGTCTGAAGGATTCTACCTTCGTCTTAGGGATTTTTTAACGTTTTGTAGGAAAAAATAAGGAAAATACATATTGTTCAAAATTTTTGACGATTTTGGACAAATTTTGGTTGTTTTAATGGTATTCGCCGAATTTTGAACTTTCACATTGAAATTTGGTGAACCCTGTGACATAGCCTAGAGTACTTTTGAAGCAGGAAGTTTTCACAGATTGGCAAGTTTCTATAGGAAGTTCATTAGGAATTTCAATAGAACATACACAACAATTACTGATGTAATGTGCAACGACAGAAAAGAATTTGTTTAGACCACAGAAGCAGAACAAATTTTTCAGCAGTTGAAGAAGAAAGTGGCAGAGCATCTAGTGTTGGCAATTGGAAATTTGTTTTCAAGGAGACTGTAAGACTACATGGTTCTCTTACAGTCTCCTTGAAAAAAAAGGAAAGCAAAACGCAGGTTACCTTGTTTCTAGCATGTGTGCAAATTGTTAGTTTCAGTTGAGCATGTATGAAGGATGATTCTACCTTCGTCTTAGGGATTTTTTAACGTTCTGTAGGAAAAAATAAGGGAAAATACATATTGTTCAAATTTTTGACGATTTTGGACGAAATTTGGTTGTTTTAATGGTATTTTTCGAATTTCAAACTTTCACATTGAAATTTGGAGAACCCTGTGACACAGCCTAGGAGTACTTTTGAAGCAAGAAGTTTTCACAGATTGGCAAGTTTCTATAGGAATTTCAATAGAACATGCACAACAATTACTGATGTAATGTGCAACGACAGAAAAGAATTTGTTTAGACCACGGAAGCAGAACAAATTTTTCAGCAGTTGAAGAAGAAAGTTGCAGAGCATCTAGTGTTGGCAATTGGAAATTTGTTTTTCAAGGAGATTGTAAGACTACATGGTTCTCCGCATAGCATTCTATCAAACAAGTATGTCAAGTTTGTAAGACATTTCTAATGGATGGTAAGGAGAAAATTGAACACGAAGTTGCAGTTCAGTTCAGCATACATTTCCATAGACAAGGGTCATCAATAAGAGTTTGAGAAAAATTTTAAGATGTTTGATAGATGGTAAGCCAAGAACATGGGATAATAATCTGGCACAAGCTAAGTTTCCTATAATAATTCAATTAATCGAAGTACTAGAAAGACGCCATTTAAGACGAGTTGCGGAATTGCGCAAAATGAGAAGAACAAACATAAGATGTGTTGATGCAGAGGATTTTGCAGAACAGATGAGAGAAGTGCATGAACAAGTATGCATACAATTGGAGAAAAGTGCAGTTCAATATAAACAACATGCATGCTCAAGGAGAAGGGAAGTAGAATTTAAAGTTAAAGACATGGTCTTAGCATATTTGCGGAAGGAGAGATTTCTGAAAGGGACTTATAACGAGTTGAAACTAAAGAAGATTGGATCGTGCAAAGGGGATCAGGAAGCACATGATGGTAGAGGAAGGCAGATTCAGATAAAAATTTAGAGATTGATTGGAAAACACAAATGTCCAAGAAGAAACGCAAAGAGGTGAAGAGAGTACGTGAAACAAGGATTAGTAAAAGGACAAGACACTGAAGATGTGACTTGAATAAGCACATTAAAAGTTACAAAAATATAATACCATCAATAGAGCCATAACCAAGAGCTTATATTTTTTCTATGTTGCACTAGGTGTATGATGTAGGTGCCTCTAGGTTCACTTGCAATCTTGCATTGCCCAAAAACATAATAGTTTAGAAAGTAAGTTAAGTCTAGTAGTGCGCAATGTTTTTGTTTGTGCTAAGTCTTTTATTTGTAATTTCCTAGTATCTTTGTGAATGTATTGTGCAGCCTACAAGTGCGCAATGTGCCATGTTGTTTTGTGCCTAACCCCTAGTGCGTTTGTGTTTGCAATACTCAAGTGTTTTCACAAAAGAAAGGATGCCAAAAAAAAAAGAAAAGGGAAGGAAGACCATGGCAATGATGAAGATAAAGAAAGCTAAGTTGGGTTAATACTTAAAACAAATTTATGTACACAAATTTAATGTTTGTGGAATAAGTCTTTTATTTGTAATTTGCACGAGGTTGGCTTTATGCTAGTATCTTTGTGAACGTTTTGTGCAGCCTACAAGCGTGCAAATTGCCATGTTTTGTCCCTAGTCCTAGTGCACCTGTGTTTGTAATACTCCGGAGCGTTTTCACAAAAGAGAGGACACCAAAAGAAAGGGAAGGGAGACGATGACACTGATGAAGATAAAGAAAACTAACTTGGGTTATAACTTAAAACAAATATTTGTACACAATTTAATGGTTTATGGAATTCAATGATTGCTTTCACTATAAAAAATCATCTCAGTTTCCAAAGCATGCAACATAAGGTGTACATTCATGTTTACTCTAGATACTAACATGTATGTAGTAAAAATATATCATCATGGCATCTTACATGTAAGCTCAACCTCCAAAACACACCTCCAAGTCTTTTCTATAAGCATGCTAGCTTTTGTGTGGTTTCTAGAATGGTAAACTTACTACTCACATGTAGAAGCAGGATTTTCAATTCAAGTCAGCATCAATTCTCTTATACCGATTGTGTGTGGAAGGAAAAAGGACAATCGCTTAATTAAAGAATAGACTCTTGTCTCTTTAATTAAGGAGGATATTCTTTAATTAGTACACAAATTTCTCTCATAACAAGTTGATACAATGAAAGCTGGTGAAATTCGAGTTCTTAAAGAAGCTCTAAACATGCAAAATAAATCAATTAACAATCCACAAGAGAAGAATGTACAAAGAAAAAAGATGCCACAATAAAGGAGCCAAGTCTTGTACCCAATGATGATTAACAAACATCTCAAATAGTGTAATTTCACCTTTCTTACTTTGATTCTAGAGAAATCTAGTTCACTACTAAGCCATCAAGAACTGTTGTTGCTTGATTTGTGCAAAAGAAGGTCAATACTGCCTACAAATTAAATTCAAAACCTTTTGATCAAAAACGATGGTCCCAAAATACTCTTTATCAAAGGAGATAACATCCCAAATGCACACACCAGAGACAAGGAATCAGCCAACAGATCACATCTTAGACTATATTTGTTTTTTAACAATAAATGATATATACAACTATGTAGTACTTGATAATTATGCTTTAGGTAGACTAGCATATCATGTTTGGATTTTCTTCATATTGTGGCATTGATGCTCATTATGTCCATCAAAATCATCTTACAATTACAATATAAAAGTTTGTTCAAAATAATAAACACCATATTACCTTAACAACGGCAGAGTAAACAACCACCTTGTACTTTCCATAATCATGATATAAAAGAGGCGCTTCTATGAAATAGGACACAGAATGTGTGAAATAATCTGGTGATACATAACCAATCACAAGTGACCGGTCTGGATCCTTAAGATTGTCCCAACTAGTGTACTGAGGATAAAGGTTCATAAACCGCTTACCCCACTCCCTGCATGATAGAAAGGATTCAAAGAATTTTAAATAAATATATTTAACTAAATAATATATAAAACTCATAAATAACAAATGATACATGCCAAGTAGAAACAACAGAAACCAGTAACCAAAACCATGAAACTCCAAAGTATACACCCATAGCTGACACAAGGAATTGTTCTATTATAATTAACAAGGACTCCAAAAGAAATGGGCAATTTGAAACACATGCTACAATGCTACATCACAAAATGAATCATTTTAATCAAGCAAAGGGGAATAGCATGACATCCATGAAGTAATCAAATGAACTAGAAATGCAACCAACATTAGGCATGGCAATTCATTTGCTTAAAATATTATACATAAGCTTCTCAATATGAATTATATGATGAAAACCCTATAAGGAGCCTACAAAATTCTAGGCAAATATGTGTACCAATGCACATAAATAGAGGGGGCCTACAAATGTTTAATTTAAAGATGAGTTGGAGAAGCAACTCCGGTACCATGTTCTAGATTCAAAGCCAAAACTATTGTACCAAATTGCAAACTATGTCGACGTATTTCCATACTTAAGAAAGTATTTACTAAAAATTCTAATAATATACATTTGCGTCAACATCACATAATTGGTGATATTCCAAACACTTTGACTTCCTATTGTCCCGACATTACACATTACACATTACACATGACTATGCACTCCCGGATGACCTCGCGCTTGAATTTTGCACGATTGCACGATACACAACTTTATACTTGTGGAATGCGAACTTGGTGATCTGAATCAGAGATTGACATGTAGGCCCTAGGGTTTAACTGGTTTTTTTAATTAGTAATGTGTTCGTTTACGGTTTTTTTATTTTAAAGTTTTAAATTGAATTCATTAAAAATTTAAACGTCTACCCTTTGTGTATGCTCTCACCTCGCACCATTTATGGCAAACTTGGTGATCAGAATCAAAGATTGACGGGTTAAAAAATTAATAATCTAATTTGTATTTGTTGTTCTTAGTAAAATTATTTAGCACTGTTTAAAAAAATATCTCTTATTGTAGGTTAAAACAAATTAAACTTACAGTCATGGCATCTAGTTCAACTTCAGTGGGGCATGGGGGAGCAAACAAGTGAGGGAGAAAATGTTCTAAGTGGCCCAATAGTGAAAATGGATCCTCATTCTCCTTTATGGAGGCATGTGGAAGTGTTAGAGCTCGTTGTCGGTGGTGGTGTCCGTGTTTGGACGTGCCCCCATTGTGCCACCACATTTAAATCCTCGTATACCCATTTGAAAGCTCATCTAACTGCGGTATCAAGGACGGGCATTAGAGCATGTAAAAAGGTGGAGAAGAATACAATAGCTATGTACCTAAAAGAGCAAGAGGATGAAAACTTTGAAATAGCAAGAGCTCACTCTAGAACCATTTTTTTGCAGTAGAGGACTATGGGAAAACCACCAACACCGCCACCACCATTTCATCCTTTCATTGAGAGTAATGTTGAAACCGTTTGATTGATTCTCCTTTTGATGACGATACCAAGAAAACAAAAGGGCCTTTAGAAAAAGCATTTAACATTGAGAAGAGAGAAATAACAAATGAATTGGTGGCTCGGTGTATATATGCATGTGGGCTACCATTAAATGTTTTGAGGTCACCATATTGGCAGCAGATGGTGAGAGGCATTAATGAGGCACCACACGGGTATATCAACCCCAATTATAATAAGGTTCGCACTTCTCTTTTGGCAAAAGAAGAGCAACACATACAAACATCTTTTCTGACCAATTAGAGATTCCTGTAAGGATTCAGGAGTGTTTATTATCTCAAATGGATGGAAAGACTCCGAAACAGACCTCTCATCAACATTATTGCAGCAAGTTGTAAAGAGGCAATGTTTCGACGGTTGTTGATTGTGAGGGGGAGATAAAAGATGCCCAATTCATTGCAAATACTCTCATTGAGGCTATTAAGTCAGTGGGCCCTTAAAACGTTGTCCAAGTCATCACGACAATGCCAAAATTGCAAGGCAACAGGATGATAGCGAGAGGGTAGGTATGAGCACATATTTTGGACACCATGTGCAATACACTCCCCCGAGAACCGATGTTGCAAAAGATTGGGAAAATTACATGGATTGAGAAAATCTACATGGAGGCAAACGAGATTCAGATGTATGTCACCAACCATCACATGTCTCAAGCCATATTCAGAAGATTCTCAAAGTTGGAGTTGTTGAAGGTAAGGGAACAACTCATGAGTCATAACTTATAAGTTTTACTTTAAGTTTTTCATTTTAATATTTAATTTTAAATCAATTTCAATTTGTATTATTGAATTGTTTCCATTTCTTTTTAATAGGTTTATAAGACTAGATTTGTATCTCACACACTCGCCTTGAGACGACTTGTGAAGGTGAGACATGCTTTGAGTAGCATGGTGATTGACAATGTTTGGACCGTCTGGAGGCAAGCAAATACAGAGAGAGCCCAAAGGATAAAGACATGGATCCTTGATGATGATTGGTGGGAAAAAGTTGAATATTTGTTGAGTTTCACGGGGCCTATTCTAAGTATGATCAGATTTGTAGACAAAGATAGTGTTTGCATTGAAGAAATATATGATAGCATTGACTCCATGCTTGAGAAAATCAAAGATATCATACAAGCCAAAGAGCAGGACCTTGAGGAAAAAAATTATAATGAAGTTAAAATTGTGGTCATGAAAAGGTGGAACAAAATGGCCACCCCATTGCATCTCCTTGCTTATGCCTTAAATCCCAAATATTACGGCGGTGAAATAGTTGGATTACAGTAGCAACGACCATATGATGACCAAGAGGTTACAAATGGGACGAGGGCAACATTCAAGAGGTTGTTTCCTGATCCAACTATATCTAGTGCAGTCCGCAATGAGATGGGAATGTTTGTATCTGGAGGAGGTAGCATGGGAGAGGTAGAGGCTCTTTGTGACAAAGCCACCTTGAATCCAATCATGTGGTGGATTGTACATGGCCATGATGCCAAGTACCTACGACCTGTTGCGATCAAATTGCTCTCACAGGTATGAAGTTTGTAACTTGTTATTTGATATTTTAATTACCAATTAAGAATTAAAATTTAAAATGATATCACTCTTTTTTATATTAATATTTTTTTTTTTGTACATGGTGGCTAGTAATTCTTTGAGAATGAGCGAAACCGGAGTACTTATGGCTTCATCCACCCAGCCAAACACACCATGTTGGCATCCAAGAACGTTGAGGATCTAGTATACGTACATTCCAACTTGCGCCTCTTAACGCATAAGACGAGACGGGTTTACTAGAGGTCCTAACAAGCTTTGGGACATCAACCGAAACCACAGACTTTGAAGCCTCGCTGCTTGTTTGTCCAATGTTTCGCTACTTGGCATTAATGATGAACTTCAAGGAGCCCTTCACGAGGGTTCGACAGTGGAGCTAGTCGAGTGGAGCTGCAAGTGCCATCCATGAAGATGATTTTGAGGATCATCTAGATGATATGTTTTAAGCTTTTAGGCCTAGGAAACTGAAAGTGAAGCAAGTTGAGAACTTGAATGTATTATGTTTTGAACATTATGAATCAATACAAACTCAAGTCTCAATTCTCAAAGTATTGGAAATTTGTTTTCATGTTCTATGAATGATTATATGAGTATTAAATTTCAATAAGTATGCAATGTATGAGTATTAAATTTCAATAAGTATGCAATGTATGAGTACTAAATTTCAATAAGTATGCAAATGCTTCTTTAAATTTATAATTTTATATACATATTTATATATTTATATATATATATATAAAATGTACCCAACAGCATACCATACCCAAAGTTTTTAAAAAAATTCGTATCAGCATACCGTACCAGTATTTGTACCCGTACCCGTACTGAAACAGTCTTGATATTATACATTCATAACGACACACGTTACTATAAGAAATCATGAAATTTAGCTAAAATTACAAGGACAAACATAAAACTACTTTATTATTGAATGGACTTACACACATTGCATTCAAACAATGGACTGCATAGACCTTAAAAAGTTGAAAAAATCATAATAATATGTGAGAGAATAGAGAACTCTCTATTGTTATCTATTTTGGGGCGACGAAATATCATGGTAACAACTCCCAAATGATATGAGACAAAATTGTGCATTTTTGGTAACAAATAGGAAATTCGCATTACAGAAGAGTATCAATTTTAGTGATACCATTAATTTCTTCAAAAGATTGAAATCTTGCGGAATTCCATCCACATAAAAGTCAAGCTGAAACCAATGTTTTGCATGCCTCAAGCATGAAAACTATTTGGGCTTCTGTTCTGCTATCCCAATAATAAACACAGCATGAGCTCCAGGTTGTATATTGGTAAGATTGCCTGCCCCTTATTGACGACTACCAGAGTCGATTGTTTAAGAACTCAATGGTATATGGACATTCTTGAATACTTAATGTATTTTGAATAACTATTTACAAGACTGAGCCAAAAGGGATTCAAATACTAACTTGGTTTGAGACATACCATTAATATGCTCTATCCAAATGTTAGTAGTTAAAATCGATGTTGGAAACTACAGAAAACTACTCTATTTTATCCACATATTTTTGGTAATTTTTTTCAGCACGGGTTTGTTTTGTACGTCCATTTAATATCACCTTGACAGTGCTCCATAGTTTCAATATAATAGTCATTTTAATTCCATTTTTCTGCTACTTCCGTTTAGGACTTTACTCCTGCATAGCTTCTATGTGATTGTTCTAACTTCTTTACATCAAACTCTGAAACAACAATCCTGGAACCATTTCAGACAATGAACATTAAAAACAAGTCGAAAATATAAATACAACCATCTCAAACAATTTGTTTATGAAAAACAAGTAGATGTAGATTCTATAGTAGATCAAATCTGTGCAATGTTCTCTTGCGTGTATTTTTAAATAATGTCAATCCAAGAAAAAGTTAAATGTGACTCAAAACCTGTGCGCAATGTAAAGCTTATCATCTTCTCCTTCATAGATATAGTTCATTGCCAACAGACGATTCTGCAAGCACAAAAATAACAAAATCTCAGCTGATTGATTGGAAATATCACTTCATCTTAAGTCATGTATGTGTGAATTGAGAGAAGGCAATCAAAGTCGCTATTGCTTTGAATCCTAAAAACAACCACATATCTACACCAATAACTGAGATGATAATTTTTCAAACCAAAAAAGCATAATTCAAAATATCATCCAATATAGTCCCTGTTAAGATTTTAACAATGGGAGAATATATAGAATTTTCAAATTGGCCCATTAGTATGTTGTTTAAAAGTCAGATAAAAACAAGCTATGCCAATAAATTCCATACATGTTTGTCTATATATAAAATACAAATAGTTAAAATCATCACACAATTGCCTTTTGTCCGTTAACTCACAAGGTTGAAGTTCCCTTCAGAGAGATTTGGGTTAGTGCAAATAAAATTTCTGCTGATCCTTTCCATTTGCAGAGGTACATCAGATAGGATTGGCCTCTGGTACCATAACTTTAGGTGACTAGAATAGATGCTCTTAGTTATTCATGTGATAAAGATAAAGTGCTAATTAGTGAAAATATAAATAGTATATTTTTACTCAGAGGGGTGGTAATTAGTTAATATGCATTTTGTTAATGATTCAATTTCAACTCCTTACGTGACTCAGCAATCAATTCAGCAATCCATGCTCTTGTTAATGACTTTCAGTAGAAAGGTTTGGCATTGTAGAGTAGAAAAACAGAGGAATTTCTCATTGGCCAAGATGAGCCACCATTTTGGTTCAATAAAAAATGGAATCATTTTCTACTTGGGCATCCCTTTTGGTATTCAGCTCTGTATTGTAAACCATGGATAACATCTAAATTTGAGAAACAAAGATCCAAGCTGGAATATACGGCATCTCCAGCTAAGTAGGAAGGTCACAATTGTGAAACGAATCCCAGTAGCAAGGCACATTCATTATTTTTCTTTCCTTTTCTCTTCTCAAGTAGATTTATAAAAGTTTTATTTGGGCGAAAGGAATCTTTTGGTGGCTTCAGACTTCACACTATTCCAAGGGATAAAAGGTGGTCTAAGCATCCCAGACATTAGAGCTCAAGTTGTCATGCTTAAAGGGCAATTCAAATTTGCAGAAAGGACAATAAATGAGGATTCTCCATGTAAATTTCTTCTCCACCGTTGAATTCTTACCATCCAATACTAGACTGCAGAGGTACACCCTGTACCGGCCCGTACCAGGTCTGAAACATACCTGCTACAGATACTGATACTAGTACCCTCCTAGTACGCTGTGGGTACATACCCACAGGCCCCGGGTATGGAAAACTATAACTGGGACATACCTGGGGCCTGTGGGTACATACCCACTTTTTTTTAAGTGAAAAAAATTAAAAAATCTGTTGAATGTATTATGTGAAAAAGTAAAAAAAATAAAGTGAAGCAAGTCGAATGTAATATGTTTTGAACTTTCATGAATAAATACAAAATATTTTAAATCTATATATTGCTAACGTACCCACATCATATCGTACCCGGGGGTTTTAAGAAAATTGCCATTTCAGCATACCGAACCCATACCCGTATCCTGGCAGTCAAGATATAATACAATCAGGGAATTAAGGTTTCATTCAAAATACTTCATGTAACTGGAAATTGAACAGTATTACAGTTGCAAGTACAATACAACCAAAGTTGCATGGATATGGATATGGTAACAGATACAATACGACTAGTTTTTAACACCCCCTAATATGGATATGACATATATATAATATTATAAAAAATTATAATAATGTCGGTTCATATATATATATATAATTATCAATTTTAAATTATAAACTGAAAAAAATAAAAAAATCTGTTGATGTATTTTGTGAAAAAGTGAAAAATAAAAAATAAATAAAGTGAAGCAAGTTGAATGTATTATGTTTTGAACTTTCATGAATGAATACAAAATATTTGAAATCTGTTTTCCATGGATGATGCAATTATGAATCCATATGATTTTATGAGTATTATATTTTAATGAGTATACAATTTTTTTAAATTTTATATATATTTATATTTTTAACTTTTAAAAATATATTCTACAGACATACCCACAGCATATCGTACCTGGGGTTTTAAGAAAATTGTCGTTTCAGCGTACCAAACCTGTACCTGTATCCCTGGCAGTCTAGGTCTAATAAAATCAGGGAATTAAGGTTTCATTCAAAATACTTCATGTAGCCGGCAATGTAACAGCATTACAGTTGCAGGTACAATACCACCAAAGTTGCATGGATATGGATATGGTATCAGATACGATACGACTAGTTTTTAACACCCCTGATATGGATGTGACATATATATAATATTATAAAATTATAATAATGTAGGTTATAATATATATATATATATATATATATATATATATATATATATAAAATTATAAACAAATTTATACATTAGATTAAAATTATACACAAATTACACACTCCCAGCTCACAGGAAGGTAAAAAGATGGGTATTAAACGGATTAATAAAAAATGCAGGTTGTGTAGGCCAACGGAAAATAGACAAAATGAAAGAAAGAAGCAGAGTAGGCCAAAAGAAACAGATCAAAAGAATTGCAGGTTGATCAAAGCCAATGTGAAAGTTTGAAGTAAAAGAGTGAATCAACACTCTCACCTCCATGTCCTCAATTGTTGCTGCTAAAATGCATTATAGAAGATCATTTGCAGTTTTTAGCATCTTTTTAGCCTTTTGAAGGGGTTTTTTTGTTAATTTTTTAACTTTTAAATCAGATACGGCTATAGTTGTCTGCATACCGTATCCAGCTGTATCTGATACAGCCTGATAATGGGTTTGTATTTGGATACAGCTTGGTACAGTATCCAAGCCGCGCCATACTCATATCCATATCTGACATGCAGATATGCATGCCCTGGCAGTAGGGGTGGTGTATCCGGAAACCCTGAATACCACTTAAGAGAATTCAAGCTACCAGATAATCTGTAATTCATCATCTTCGTTGGCATTAGGAGGGTTATGCAATGCTTCGGATTTAGCATCTACACCTAAACGAACTTTCACCTCCCCAGTTTATCATTTTCACCGGTATTGAGGTCCATGCAACAAGTGGGATTTTGCATCTTATTCATTTTGCTGGTAAAAACACTGGCAAGGAAATGGCTGTTTTGTTGGGGCAAATTTTGGAAGCAAGAGGTCATTACATCATGCTCAAAAGAAATTCAATCCAGACATGCCATCTGTCCAAGAAATTAGTAACACAGTCTTTACAACCTTTCTTTTCAAGTTGCAACTTCAAGGAACAGATCTTTGTTGGATTGATTGGACATAGAACAATGGCAAGTCTTTATATAACTATGGTTCTAGAAGGAATGATTATAAGAAAAAGGGAATCTGCTGCATACGTTCCTATTCCAGCATCTTCACTTAGTACAAGTTAATAAACACCAAAGCACATAAACAATTCTGCATATGGATGGATCATGATTTGCTAAATTCTATCACCTAAGCTGTAAGTAGTCTTTAGACATCGAATACAGATGATAAATAATTTGAGTGACTATGAGCATGGGCGATAATTGAGTCAGGTGGTAATTCAGGGCAACTCCCCCTGAGATGGTCATCTTGCCAGGGTAACAATTTGTTTGCCTATGATATCGAAACAGAGACTGAAATACACCCGAAATCTTAGGATGTAGTCTTAAGTTTCCCCTCTTTGCACTTGGATTGTCAAAAAAATCTGAGAATGCTCTGAAAATCCCTGAAAGCGTAAAACATAAAAATTGTATCAAAATCACAAAAAAATCAGAAGCCAAAAAAATGTGTTTTAATGAGATCCACTTCAAAACAAATCCTTTTCACTTCTTGGTGGACTCTTGTCACGTCAGTTTTCAAATTCTCAATCCAATTATTCCGTCTTTTAGTTTTGGAATTTTCATTTCCTGCTAGAAATAGCTATAAAGGAATTGTCAAGCGGATGTAACAAACAGTGTGTTGTAACTCCACATCTCTTCTCAAAGATTGCTACCTTTTTGTAAATTACTCAATTTCAATAAAGCATTCATTGACATTGCAGTATCATCTGTGTTTATTGGGTTCATTTCCTTCACTTTGGTTCATCACTTTTATAACACATTATGTTTTTGCAATTTGGCGTGTTGTCCACCTGATTGCAAATCAAAACAGTATCACTGGTATTAAAGTTGTTGTTCCATGGTGTTATGACCATCAAACGAGCTAGAACTTTAGGAAGTACAGTCTCGAGACACGTGACCCTTCTAATTATCTTCCTTGTCATTTCAGACCATCTCAAATGGAAAACAAAGAAAGAACAGGGGATCTTTCAAAAATTGGATTGTATAGCCAAGTCCTAATAGCAATAACCTCTAAACCATTTTACACACAAGCAAGTAATAAAGTAGATAACTCCAAACAAGTGAAAGAAGAAATGTTGACCCCATAGAAAAACAATAAATAGAATATTATAACTCCCAAGATTTGAAAAAATGTGAGAGATAAAAGCTTTATAAATAGACTATTAATTCATAAATATTAAATGTCAGCTACATAAAGCAGGCCATTATAATATTATAAAATATTATAAATAATAAGTAGTACCAACATTATGAAAAGATTATAAGCTAATTTTATTTCCAATATAAAAGTTTTCCTCAACAAAGCCCTTTAGAAGCAGAAAAAAGAGATAATGTAACAGTTTCCAAGTATCCTTTCGCATGCTGCACTTGAAGCATCCACCTCCTTGTCAAGCATATCCCCAGGGCCGACACCATCTAACATATAAGTGAATTTTGATATTCCTCTTCGTGGAGACAATATCGATGCAAATGAAATAGACAAATAGCTCACCCAATTCAAATCTTATTTCCTTGTGACAATTTTCCAGCAATGAAAAGGTCATTTGAACTTCCCGCCTTGATAATGGGGAAGGTACAGGCTAGCCCTTGTGAGGAAATCTAGAATTGGGGGTTACAAAACATGGAATTATATTAAGCTAATTCCCTAAAGTAATTATTATGGCTGTCATGGAGTGAAGGTGATTAATAATAAGGTTTTTAAATCTTTTTAGTGGTTTTGTCATGCAAAAGGATTAGTGTAAAAGCAAAGGAAAGGGATGGAAACCAACTCCTCAAACCAATGGGCCAAGTAATTCAAAATATCCTCCATTTTCTTCAGTCCAATCCAATGGATACACCTTTGTGATTCCACTCATTCATTGGGAAGATATTTTAGGTGTGATGGGTTGAGAAAATATTTCGGCATTGCTACATTTGCTTGAGTGAGAGATGTCTAAAGCTTCATGAAATGCCTCATCCAAGTTAAATCCCTTATAAAATAAGGTGTATCTATCTCTATGGTTTTCTTTTGTATTGTGGCTTGACGGGAGGCATAGATGAGGGAAATGCAGCTAGCTTTTTCACCCGTGTCCCCTCAAAAAACCCCATGTAAGGATTGAAGAAACAGGTTGGTGATGACTAAGAGTGGAAAAGGTGGTCCAAATGCGGGGAACCTCATGAAAGAATTAGTTGACAACCTTTCCCGTTTCATTCATCGTGATGATGTCGGGAGTTGGTTGATGGAGTGTCTCAAATTTGGTCAAGAAATGAATGAAGCGGATATAGTCACAACTCAAGAATTTGTACACAAGATGATGAAGGATCGAGCACTACTTATGGCGGGAGGAATTCATTTGACGTGGTGCACGACATAGCTTTCTTCACAACGATTGGAACTGTTAAGACCTCTAACAAAGTCGATGGGAATGTTGTGGTAGCAAGTGACAGACGGGGTTTAGAACTACAAAGAGCTTAATGAGAGAATTAAGCACCTTCCGACATGTATTAAAAATTTGGTTGTTGGTATCAAAGCGGTGTTCTTGTATAACATCTATTTGATCAATAAATAAGATCTTGCTATTTTGCATCAGTTCTCTTTCTTCCTATAAATGATTGCATTTTAAGATTCCATCCGTGGCGGTTTATACATCGTAAGTCGGGCAAAGAGGTGAGCCTCCTTTGTAAGTCGCCAAGGTGAGCGCGATCTTTTGTTGAGGCCGATACCGTAAGACCTGTTGAATCATTGCCAAAAAGTACCAGCAATGGAGTTTGATGACTGCACTCAAATGCATGAGGAAGAAGCTGAGAAAGACCTAGTAAGTCTATCTCGCGTTTTCCCTTAAAGCAATAGATGTTCAAGAAGAATCTAATCCACTCCCGGCATGGAAATTGCCTAAAATCCCATATAATGAAGTATATGATAAATTGTCTACATTTCATTTAATAGTTCGTTACTACTCTTAAGACCCATGAGTCAATTATCCAAGTTTCTCAGTCAATAATCATGAATATGATATCCCTTTAATAGATCATGTTGATATAAAAGCCCTTCAAAAACAAAACACTTTCAAATTTGCCCATATTGGTTGTGTGCAAATAGGGATTACTCCTTTGTTTCGAAGAGGTCTAAATGCCTCTGCCTTCTTGTGTTTAATGGATCTTAGATTTGAAAGTTTTAAAGATTCTTTGTTAGCTATTATCCAAACTGGTCTGCATAATGGCCCCATTTCTTTTGAAGTATTTCCTAATTACCTTTTTAGCTTACACAAGGAAGATCTACTTAAACAAGTCCTTCGCTTACATCTTGCCACTATTGGTCTACATATGAAGCCTAGATCATGTACATTATCCATTCATTACAAGATCATCTACCATTTGGTCAATACCATGTATCTAGTAGTCAAACATGGTATCACTAAAGGCAACAGCTGCGTGGTGAGTCATGCCAGTCCAGAGAGCCACAAAATCGAGCCAGAACTCATATCCTAGTCTCATATCAGAGTCCCAAAGGAATGGACCCTTTCTAAAAAATCAATAGATAAAATCAGCCAAAACTTGAAAATGCTACAACAGTCCATGAATCCAAATCAGATATAACTTTGTCATTCAAGTCCAAAAATTCTCTTCTTGCATTATCCAAATCTAGTTCTTACAAATCTAATATTACATACTTTTCTATAGTTGAGCCTTCGAATAAAAATAAAGAACAAATTTATGTATGTAGCCATAATAGTTTGATTCGTGATTCGAACATTGATTACCTTTGGTGTAAAGGCTGTGAACAAATTATTAAACAAAAATATATTCCTTCAAATGGACCCACTATTAGTATGGCCTCTAAGAAAGTTGAAATCCCTGCACAAAGTCCTTGTACTCTACCTCCTCTAGAAAGTAGTGAAATTCTCTCCTTAGATGAAAAGCAAAAAGTCATCTTCTAGTATCAAAAAATTATAGATAGACAAGTTGATCCCTCAGAATCCTCCAAGATGTTGAATTGGACCAATAAAGTTGTTAAAACAGTACATGATAGGCTTAAGAACCAAGAAGCCTTGTTGGCTAAAATGGAGAAAAATCTAAAGGCCATAGAGTTACACCAGAAAGGTGATTTGCAATCTACCATCCATTTGTTAAATACCAAAGTTGATTCTTTATCCTTTTATGTACAAAATTTTGATAAAAATCTTGAATCTATATCTAAATATGTGTCAATTTGTCCTGAAATTCCTAAATTCGTGTCAAGTGAAGTTGTCAATATTGTTCAACCTCTAGCATCCCAATCTAATGATAAAAAAGAAATATCCTCAAAGATTGGAACAAGCCACAAGCTTCATGCAAAATAGCCTACACCAATTACATGAGTCCTCTATAGAGGTAAGCAAAAAATTGATCATGTCCAAAAATTGGTAAAACCAATTCTGAAATTGTTCCTCAGGTAGAACAAATACTTGAAAATACAAAGAAAACTGAAGAAATAGTCCCAGACTGGTCTAAAAAGGTTTCGTGGACAGATGTTGTAAAAATATCTGATTCTAAAGAAAGAGACAAGATTGTTCTTCCAAGAAGAAGTAAACCTGCTCTCCCAGATAAAGGTTCTATTGGTATGGCTACTATCACTCCTAAAGATGCAAAAAGCATGGTTCTTATGGATGAATCAGTCGGAGCCTCTTCTAGTGAGCTACTACATAATATTACAAGGACTCAACCTTTGTAACCAAATTGATATAAGTTGGATTGTTCTACTCTAGCACAAATCAAGGAAATGATCCATGGGATAATAGGATGGTTTAATACTTAGTTGATCCTGTACAATAAAGATCCCAAAACTATTGTTGAAACAATAGCCAATGGATTTGTTGGCATTACTAGAGAATGGTGGGATGTCTATCCCCAAAAAGAAGCAATCCTCAATGGAGGTATTATTGCTCTTTCTGTTGCTCTCATTCCTGAATTTTTAGGAACTGTGGATAATGATAAATATAAAAATAATAATTTATTTCTCAAAGAAAGAATATGTGATATGAGTAGGATAAAAGAATATCAGTGCTATATGCAGAGACTATATTATAATTCAAGAAACATAAATGATCCAACAATGAAGGTCAGATATGTTGAATCTTTTCCTGCATATTTTGCTACTAAATACAAAAAGGCTATGCATGGCAAGACTCTAGAAGAATTAATTTTTGGAGCTATTAACCAAATAATTGATGTGACGAATGCTCATCTCTACCAAGAAAAACAAGATAGAAAAGAGGCTGCAAAAGCCCAAAAAGCCCTAGGAAATAAATCAAATCATGGATAATGATCCATTTGGGTGCAAGTCATCTCATACTTCTCCTCATAAGAAAAATCCTACAAAGAATGTTCATCTTTTCAAAGGGGAAGGGTAGATATAAGTCAGAAAAGAAATATTTCAAGAAAAGATTCTCTTGAATATTCTCCTAGAAGAAAGAAATATTTCAGGAAAAGAAATACCTTGGTAAAAGAAGAAATTTGTGCCTACATGTTTTATCTGCAAAGGAAAACATTATGCCAATGAATGTCCTAAAAAGGACACTAATAAGGCTAAAGCTAAGATCAATATGCTTGAATCTAGAGGCATAAATGATCAAAAATAATGTCTAGTCTCTAATTCAAATTACTATTCTTTAGATATAAGATATACATCATCTAAAGATATACTGAAGTTAATATTGTGGAATAGTCGATTGATTCTAACAACACGAGAATCGAGATATGATTCATTCCCGTCATTTGTAAATATGATTGCCAGTTTTCCTCATCCTCTTATTCCTCCATCTGCAGAAGTATTACAGAAATAGCTTGAACTCAAGCAAAGTGAATATGAAAGATGTCCCCATGGGATACTTCTAAGAAGACATATCTACTTCAAAAGTTAGAGAACTGGAGATAGATATCAAGCACAACTACGTGCGAACTTGATATACAACAAAAAGAAGAAGAAAGAAAGAAGTTAGCAGATCAACAACAAAACCACAGAGCTTCTTCATCATCCAAACCCATTATACAAAGGCAAGTACAACAAAGACAACTAGCCGTGAGAGGTTGTGGATGAGAAAGAGGAAGAAATTTCCCGAGAGAAATTTCCCTTTTCTATTTCTAGAAGAACAAGGTATTGAAGAAGAATTCCAAGTTGTTGATTCAGAATCAAAATTTGAGTTCCCCAAGTAGAATACAAAGAACATGGCGAATGAACATAATAGATTTTCTCCAAAAGGTCATTGCAAAAGCAACGAGAAGAATACAAAAACTAGTTGAAGAAGCTTTGGATCAAAAAGAAACAAAAGAAACATAAAAGTTTCTAAAAGAAGCATATCAAGAAGATTCTAAATCAAGAAGCGAGAACAGAACTTCCAACACAAGAAATAAACATTAGGTATGAACTATCAAAGTTGCTCAAAATCCTTTTATCTCAATTAGTATCTATATTCCAAACATCAAGTCATATTCTATAGATGCTATGATAGATATTGGAGCAGATATAAGTCTGCTTAGGACTAGAGCCATCCCTCCAGACTGCTGGATAGAAACCTACCTCAAGATTAATTTTGATAAAAAGAAGTCATATCCAAATATACTGCCTATGTCCCTGTCCAGATAGAAGGTTACCGAGAGAACATTGTAGTTCTACCAACATGACATGCTCTCCTATGATTGCTTGCTAGGAGTAGATACCCTACAACAATGTGGAACCTTCAATTTAAACAAAGATTTTATATCTTTATTTAATCATGATATCCAGAACCCTAGAAAATACTAATTCAAAACCATAATTCCTTTACCAGACCAAAAGAAGGAATCTAACCATGAATGGATTCATAAATCTATAGCTCTTTGTAAAAGAGACATTGATGATATTGTAGAGAAAATAAAATGGGATCTATGTTCAAAAAATCCTCATGCCTTTATAGGAAGGAAAAACACTACTTGCTCACTTGATTTACAATTTTCCAAGGATGCAAATGGGAATAATATTATTCCTAAGTTCAAGGCCCATCATAAAGGAATGATTCCAGAGAACATAAAAAGAGTGCCATGAAGAGATAAAAAAGCTACTACAAGGTGGTTTTATTCAACAGTCTAATTCTCATTGGGCTTGTGCGGTGTTTTATGTTAACAAGAGAAGTGAGCAACTAAGGCAAAAGAAAAGGCTTGTAGTTGGCTATAAACCTTTGAATAAATATGTCTAGTTTGTACAACATCCAATACCAACAAAGGATGATTTGTTGTCCAGAATCAAAGGATCTAAGGTCTATAGTAAGTTTGATCTTAAAAGTGGATTTTGGCAAATCTTCTTGAGACCTAAAGATTGCTATAAGACAACATTTGTTGTACCAGGAGGATAGTATGAATGGAATGTACTTCCATTTGGTTTAAAGACAACTCCGTCAATCTTCCAAAAAATAATGGACAATATCTTTGGTGAGTTGTTTGATTTCTTGATTGTATATATTGATGATATTCTTATATTTTCCAAATCTCCTAAAGAGCATATTGAGCTAAAGAGCATATTGAGCATCTGAAGTTTTATGATGCAAAGTATACCAAAATAGTTTGTGTTTATCTCCAACAAAGATGGACGTATTCGATGATGAAATAAATTTACTAGGTATTATTGTAAAGGACGGATCACTAGAGATGCAATTTCATATTGTATCTAAAATACAAGAATTTCCTGATCATATAATTGATAAGTTGCAGTTACAGATTTCTTGGATGTGTTAACGATATTGCAGGATTCTACAAAGGAATTGTTGCTGATAGAATTCTTCTCAACAAAAAGCTAAGAAAAAATGCTCCTAGTTGGACACCGAAATGACTCACGCTGTGAACAAAATTGAAAGGCAAGTCCAAAATCTTTCAACCATGTCCTTACCAAAAAGGACAAAAGCTTGTAGAGACCGATGCCAGTGAAGAATTATGGGGAGTGTGTCGAAAGAAAAATTAGAAAATGGAAAAGAAAAGATCTGCAGATATGCATCTGGATCTTTTCAAGATTCAGAATTGAAATATCATTCAGCTCACAAAGAGATTCTTGCAACAAAGAAAGCCATTAAAGCTTTCTTATTCAACCTACAGATGAACACTTCATTTTGAGATCTGATCTCAAGGACTTCAAAGCTCGACTTAATAATGGTGACCCCTCTGACAAAACAGCTTTCAATAGATTGCAAAGATGGGGAATGTGGTTTGATAATTATAGTTTTGAAGTTGAATTTATTAAAGGAAAAGATAATTCTTTGGCAGATTTTGCAAGCAGAGAATTGAACCAATCCAAACAAATCAATATTACCCAGGTAATTCATGAATTTGTTAGCCATGTTTGGTCATGTTCAAATTCTCAAAGATCTATTGATGTGCTAAGAAGAAATGATAATCAAATGTCATTTGAAGCACAACAAATCCTACTTAGTCGGGATATTATTTTTGTTTCTCCATACTCCATGACTGAAGTTGCAACCAGATTTGTAGATCTAGAAATACTAGCTAAAAATTTCATTCTCTTCAAGATCCCATGGTATTTTGTACCTTAAAATGGAAATGGAGACATTATAGGTTTGTGGAGCCACCTCTAAAGATATTAACTATAGAAGGAATTCGCTTGAGACAGCTTGTCCCAAGAACAAACACATTCTAGCGGTTTGAATTCTCTCGAGATGTGGCTTGATGGACATCCACTACAAACTGATATTTGGAACAAACCCAGTAGAGCGGGAGATCAAGGATATATTGCAAATCATTTCAAATATTTTCTCCAAATATCTTCCTACTAAAATTTATGATCCTCCTCTTCTTCAGATGCATCCTGATATTACCAGGAATATTCTAAAATATCCAGATGGACGAGGTTTGGAGAAAAAATTTCTCCACCATACAATGAATCTACATCCTCCAACACCTGGTCACTTCTTACGGATACCAAATCAATATTTTTCCCATCAAGAAGACACATAGCCATAAGCAATGATGGTAGCTCTTCCATTTCAAGACTCTAGTACAAGCGCAATACAAGGGACCTATACTCCGCCGAAAGAGAGGAATCATCCAGCTCATCCGATGATGACAATAGTCCTAGGGTCCATTACAATCCTTAGGAATCCTAGAAAGAAAAAAGTTGTGATGGCAGGCTTGTTGCCATCTGTCTTAGTGGTTCTTTAGGAATCAAATAAAGTTTTGGAATGACATACTTTATGTCACATTGAAGCATGGTGGACGTCCCCACTTTTCTAAAGGCGTCAAGATGAGTGGCATGTACTCATCATTTATGTCTTCCACTATCTCTTAGTGGGAATCTTTTGCTAACCCGAGTTTCTAGTTCCGGTCTCTAAGTTATCCGATGAATGACCTCTCACTCTCTTCTAAAAAGAGGTTTAAGACTCATTCACTGTAATGTCCCTCTTTCTCGAATAGTCCGGTCGAAGACCTTTGGCCTGTTTTGTCTACCCGACGGCCAAAGGGTGTTTTCAAGGGTGACTTCGGTTTATTATTTTTATTATATGGTGCTCAAAATAAAGTAAAATATCATTAAAGCACATATAATGAATTAATAGACTGTTTGAGTGACTTTGACTTAGGAAAGTGCATTTAAATAAATTAATAAATTATTTAAATTGCCTTCCTAGCCAAAAATGCGACTTGTTTGGGTAATGGTCAATTAAACCCAAAAATGCGACTTGCTTAGTGAAGCAAAATAATTAATTAAATATTAATTATATGGTTTTAGCCAAAAAGTGCGACTTGCATCTTTGGAGGACTTTTGGCTATATGGGGAAAAATGCGACTTGGGGAAGGGCATTCAGATAATCATTATTTTTACCCGGCAGTTAGCACTGAGCTTTGCAGACAAAATCCAAGGACGGAAACCCTCTGGATTATTCCTCTTGCGGACGGAAACCCCAAGAGCAGTGAGAGAAGCTTCCATCCAGGAATCTTCATTGTTTACACAGGTTATTCATCATTCCAGCAGTTTCAGAGAAAAGAATAAATTGCAGCAGTGGGCATTTGTACAACTTCCAGAGTGGGGCGACTTCTTCTATAGTTGTTTATTGTTGTATCAGAGGTATTCTTCATGATAGATATTTATTGTAATTCCCAGCAGCAAATATATCAAATCGATTAGGGTTTGAATCATTTACAGTGGGTTTTTGGACAATCTTTATTATTAAATCTATCTGCAGATTTATATTTGTATTGCCGTAATATTTAGCATCAGAAATCATTATTAAATACACGGCTGAAATGTTTATGAAGAAATCTGCCTGTTAAACCCTAGGCGCCTTTTCTGTATTCACCCGGATTGCGGGGTTTTGCTTTATTTAATTTATCTATGCAGTTTTAGTGTGGTGTTCTATGAATTCCTTTGATGTTATCAGTTCAGATTTGAGCCAGAGCAATATTTGAAAAAAAAAAAAAAAAGTATTCAGGCAAAAACGGGTTTGGGATCTTTCATTCACTACATCGGGTAATGAAGGAGCAAAAGTCCTTACTGTGTCTAAGATTAGTCTGCATCGTCCATTGTAAGTTTGATCCTTGATCAAGGGTACTTTGGTCTTGTTATCAAAGATAGCCTTCTTGGTTAATGGACGTATGTTTGTGATATTATGTTAAGCTCTATGTATCTGTATGAAATGTGCCGCTGTGCACTTTGAGTTCTTTTTGTTCCCCATCCTCCCCCGTTTATTAGATATCCAATTCTGAAGATGAGGAAGCAAGGCTGGACTAGGTTTGGAACTACAGAGAACTTAATGAGAGAATTAAGCACCTTCCGGCATGCATTAAAATTTGTCTGCTGCTTTTTCTGTTCCCCATCCTCCCCCTGTTTATGAGATATCTGATTCTGAAGATGACGAAGCAAGGCCAGTTGATACTGTGATAATCAATAAGTATGTGGAAGATGATGTAGCCCTGAAGTTGTAAGTCAAGACCATGGTAAATAGCTGGCTTTCCACCAAGTGGTGGCAGAGTTTTTGTATAAACCAGCAGTAACTGAACAGTGGAACTTCATCAACATATAAATATACATATACATAGATAGTTTGGTTGGAATTCCCTGTTATCAACTTGCATCCTCAAATATTATGATAATACAGTAAAATGGAAAATTACATATCTACATCTTTCTTCTTCCTAGGTCTTGCTATGCTCTGAATATGTCGAGATGGAGTTGGTTAGTATTCTTCTTGAATCTTGTTTGGGATTTGAGAATGATGATACTTTGTGGTCCGCATGTTTGAAGAATGCAACCAAATCGGTTTTTCGTTTGATTTGCAGTATCAGGCTGTCCTCAGCTATGCTCGTTCTCTTTCAGTTAAAGAGAAGGATCGAGTTGTTTGTAGGACGGCTCACGGAATTTTTTTGCAAATTGATAAAACTCTAGCAATGGAAGTTAATATCAGTATTGCCAATGTGTAAGAGCCATTGCACACACTCATGATGGAGATATGAGACATGTCATGTCGGTCTTGCATTTGTAATAGCTCTATGTAAATTATCAACCCGTGTATCCCTTTCTGGATTGTTTTAAAACTTGACTCCTTTTCTTGTGAGTAGAGGTTCTTACTTTCAAAAAAATCTGAACTGATATAACTACTTCAGTTTGAAAGAACCAAGGTGGCAAAATTTGGATGCATGCACAATTCCACGAATGACTAATTCAGACGAGTATCAAAGCCTCGGTGGTATTTGTTGAACAAGGGAGATTTTGACAGAAAGGAAAGGGAGCACACACTCATTGTGATAATATGGAAATTCAGACCAACAAATATTTTTTTCAATTAATGGAATCTCTGTATTCCTTCTTTGAATGATGCATTGTCAATGATGGGCAGGTGGGTTAGTGTTTGTTTGGTCTCAATTGTTTGATTTCACTAGTGAGGAAATTGTGGAAACTGAATAGAAGAATTTGGGACAAGGATCAAGTTTTCATCGAAACGGATTCGATGAAATTGTTCTAATATTGTAAGAAAGTAAAAGTTGTCTGAATTCAGTTGACTTTCTCCATAAAATCTGTGATATACAAAGAGCGGCGCATGGTATATGCAAGCTATTTGCACAATCAGTTGATGGGGATAAGTCGTTCTAGAGTAATAACTATGAAGCATGGATATGCCCAAGACCCCCTCGAATCCCCTTTGATACGTATCGGATACGGATACGATACGGATACGTGCCTGATACGTACCGGATACATCAGGATACGTCACGGATATGTACAGACGTATCCGTGACGTATCCCGTACGTATCAGGCACGTATCCTGCAGTAAATACGTCTTTTTTAAGTTTTATTTCATTTTTTTTAAGTTTTATTTCATTTTTAAGTAAATATGTATCCTGCAGTAAATATGAAATGTAAAATCTTAAGTATATTGTATGTTTTGAAAATTTGAACATGGATCCTAGTATATTTTTCAAATTTCAAGTTTTGTTCGTATTCATGTTGACATGATATTCGTATATCATATGTATGGCAGCCACATGATCAATAAAAATGTAAAGTCTTAAGTGTATTGAATGTTTTGAACATTGATTAAAGTTTTGTATTACTATTTCAGTTTTCTATGGACTAAAAAAATGAGTAAAATGAGTAGCTGTACATAAAAAATTATATATATATAAATTTTCTTAATATATATGTACGGACGTATCCAAGACGTATCGTATCCAAGGGTTTTTTAAAATTGACGTATCCGCATATTGTATCCGTATCAAACCGATACTCGTATCCGTATCCTAGCAACATAGAGCAATAGTCTAAGGTGGTATAGATCTGCAAAAAGAGTACTGATGTTCCTGATGAGTTTTTGCTATCAATGATTGGCATTTTGATGCAATTTTTGCTAGGCTAAGGCCCTTTCCCTCGGTATCTTTACAAAAAAATATTTGCACTTTCAAAAGGTGCTTTTCATTGCAAAAACATGGTGGGATTCAAATTGTTTTCTAAACAGACATGAGGAGGATCAAAACAATGATAATATACATGCTTGGCTGTTGGTGTGTTCACACTAGGCTAGTTGTGGTCTTTAGCTAACTAGCTTAAGTTGTTATTAGTTGAGAGATATTTGTGAGATCTTGTTGTGCACATAAGAGTTGATCTCCAATGCATAATTAGACATTTCTCCAACAACTTGTAGTTGTGTAACAACCTCACCTTGGTTATTTGTTCTAAGGTGGTTCTTGTATCATTCAACACGAGAAATACAAATTGAGAGACTTAGACTTATTGTTGCTGATTGTGATAATGGCATGCAGAAGTAATCCTACATGAGAGTGTTCTCCACTCTTATATCGACAAAAGAGATGCTCCAATCAAAACTTGGAAAGATTTTGTACGGTCATCAGGGGTGTACAACCATGTAAAGAACTATGATTACAGGCACAAAATGTTGCAACACTTGCGCTGGGGACTACACCAAATAGTGCAAGATTATAAAAATACAGTTCATGCAAGATTATTGGAATATTGCAATGGCTTGTGCTTTTGCATCAACAAAGAAATGGAATTCTCAAAGGTCTGGACACTAGGAGAAGCCTACTTGTATGCAGCCAAGGTCAAGAAACAAGGACCTGTACACAGGAAAAATGACAAGGGTATCCCTTTGCACTCGACTTCCCAAGCTCGGGCCAAGACAGCCGAAATGTGGAAGATGAAATGAAAGTGGGGGATATAGTGTGATGATGGGATAATAGGTAATAATGAATGCGGTAAAGATGGAAGCAACTAATGATCGAGATTCAATGGGCGGGCAACTATCAAGTTATCAACCGATCAACTTGCAGGTATGAAACCTGCTCATCAAGGGCAGCAAAAGCTCTCCCTATCTTTGTGCGTGAGATGCTAAGATCAAAGATAATCGTTGTGCACAACTCTTGATCTATGTCGATTAGGCCGAAAAAGCTTCGACTGGGTTGACGAACTCTTGGGAAATGTTTGTTTGTCTCCATATACTCCTTTCCAATGAGGTTCATGCAAGCATAAAGACAAATATAGAATGAAAGCAAAATAGGGATTTGGGTTTTCGATACGGTTTGCTTGATCAGCCCAGGATTGTTCAGTTACGGATAATTGCTTGTTCAAAGCGTCAAATTGGTTGATAATCTGTGGGGGCAACGGAGTAGAGAAAAAGACTAACACGTGTAGTCCTAAGTTTATGTCTCCTTGATATCGATCGATACCCAGAGGGTTGATGATAGGTTCAAAGATTCTCCTACAAGGTTGAGCCGGGCCAAGAATAGTCGTGTATAGACGTCAACTTGTAAGAAAGAACTGAAACCAAGAGGGGCCAAAGGAGAGGCAGAGGCTAAGTAAGGGTAGCATGAATTCCTAGTGGTTATGTTTGTTGTTCGGATCTTGATTTCTAAATTACTTTTAACTTCTAACAATGAAAAAAAAATTATGAAAAGAACTTTAAGCAAACCAAAATGAAGACAAACGACTTCTTTGATTTATTCAAATCCTCTTTTAATTAATCTAACGGCATACACGAAACTACTTTAATCTTTCCTTTTTCGTATTTTCATATATTTAAAACTTGAAAAACATGAAATTAAACTAATAAATTAACTAATGTTTTTGATATTTTTAGATATTCAGAAAGGCTAGAAAGCACAAAACTTGAAGAAATGATTATCTGGGCTAAATTAACTAAATGCTTCTTTTAAAGGAAATAACCTAAAAAGGGAATAACCAAATGTAGTTATTCCTTTGTTGCAAAGATTTTAATTAACTAATATAAACATAGAAGCTCCTAACACGAGGTATATGGCATCAACAATTAAATAACAATAAAACTTCATGTGGCAGAATTCTTGCATCGGGCCTGTCAAGAAGGGAAGCTTCTCAGAAGCTATATCCCTTCTTACGGAAAACTTTCCTGGCAACACAGCTTCTACTTAAAATTAAAATGTGACAGGTTGTAGAAGATTTAAAGATTTCTTCCCTTCTAGCTCTGACTCTTTCCCAGGCAAATCCACAGGGATAGGCTGGGAAGTGATCATCCACAATAGAAGATTCTAGAAGAAATATAATAGAATGAATCCACGTATAACATATGTGTGAAAGCAGTAGTATGATCTACTTTTCTAAACAACAATATAACTAACTTTTCCAAATTCTAACTAGCTTTTCCCAATTCCAAACCCCATCGTCAAAGATTACACCAAGCAAACAGAAGATGCAACCAAGCTATGCAAAAACTTCATGAAGAATTGGTCCCTCAAGGAAGGAATGTTGGTTGATATCCAAATAGAATACGAAGAGCAATAGACAAAGCAAACTTCAAAAAAGATGGCCAAACAAAAACAAATGAAAGCATGGAAACTCCTATTTTTCAGCATCTTGCTTATCCATCAAATTCATTGGGCAATTTTTTAAAAGAGAACAGATTTCTGGCTTAAACCAGGTGATAATTTTTGGATCAGCCTTTCGGATTATGCTCCATGATCCATGATTTTTTCATTATCATTCTGATGTGGACCATGGAGCACATTCTGAAACGTTGATCCAGAAACTCTCACACAGTTTTAGACAGAAATCTGTTCTCTCTATTCTTATAGACCATGGAAATAAACACTATCTCTCTTATAATTTTTAAAAAGTATAGCAAATGAATTGGTGTCAAGTTGTCATTGAAAATTGGATACTGGTCAACGTCTTGTCAACCATGGGCAAGGAATTTGAAAACCACTTGAGGTAGAGATGAGGCTCAAGAACTTCAATCTCGGGCACACCAAGAAACCCAATCAACGCTGGAAGTGGAATCACAATAATGTGCGGCAGCTCCAATTAAGACGGTCAGTCACCTCATTGAAGTTGTAGTTTCTTTACAAATGCTCAAAATTCAAAAGAATAAGGTACATTAAAACACTTAAGATTTTCTATAAGTCAGTCCTCTTCACTTCTAAGAGCAGCAAAAATTCAAAATACAAAAATGTATCCAAAAACTCAAAAACTTCAAAAGCCAAAATATGAATTTTAATGACTGTCACTTTACAACAGATCCTCCTCGCTTCTCTTGTGGGGAAGCACATCTCACGTGGCTATTCAAATTCTCAAACAATTTCATTTCCTATATTTAGACTTTTCATTTATTGATAAAAATGGCTATGTAAAGGAGTTATCATCCAAATGCAAAAATTCTTGGAGTTGTAGCTTCACATCTCTTCTTCGAGATTTGCTAACTTTTTGTAAATTAATCTCAACTTCGATAAAGCTTTCATTTACATTGAAATATCATTTGTTTATTGGCCTCATTTCCATAGTTTCCGCTCATTGATTTCATAACATATTAATTTTCTGCAATTCAGTGTGTTGTTCACCAAATTACCAATCAAATCAGAATCAGTAATGGGGCCGCCTCTAGACCCATAAGCCCTTAGGAGTAGGAAGTCAAATTCCAAAATTCATTCTATAATCTAAACAAGATGAAACACAAATTCTAAGGAGAAATAAGATGGAAAGTATAATGTTTGTTAGCTACGTTTCAGGTAAACTCCTAATAAATATCTTGATGTATATTAAATAATTTGGCAGTTGTGATGGTTAGAATTTTAGGATTCATATGGCATTTAAAGGTTTAGCATTTACAATAAATGAACAAACAAAACCAACCCAAAACATACTTGACCGGCATTTCGAGAGTCTGGATCTATTTGTAAGCATCTCTCATATGCCTCGATTGCAAGCATGATATTACCCGCATCCCTGTGCAAGACCCCTATAAACATATAGCCACATATACACACAGTTAACAAAACTGAAAGATAACTTTACGAACAAGGAAAGAGCTTCTACAAAAGTAATGATGCATGAAACAATAATAAAGATCCAACAACAGGAAGAACTTAGTACGATCATTCAATGAACATAAATGATTCAAAAGATGCAGGTGGGTTTGAGAGCATGATATTGTTTACCATCTACAAATGTGCAACATGAAACTTTTTCTTTGCTTAATAAAGTCTATTACCAACCAAACAAACCAGGATATGCCTTACATCATATTGAAGGCACACACAAAATGCAAGTATTCGCATATCGGCTAAATATTTTTAAACCTAAATAACCTAATCAAACTATATCAAATTGTTGTTTTCTACACTACAAAGAAAAAAATTGAAAACCACTTTTTGAAGTTTGTCAAATAAAAAAAGTGAATTTTACTTCATAACACTAGCAAAGAAAATGCCAATTTTACTTCATAACACTAGCAAAGAAAATGCCAAACTTTGCCATCTTGGTGTGCTGAAAACAGTGCAATGAATTGTATTATGTTAAGTTAAACTACAGAGCATACTATGATCATAATCAAAAAATCATAGTTGTGACTCCAGGTGGAGAGTGGCCCAAGACAAGTCAAGATGGATTGACTCTCTACGAGAGCAAGTTTCAGAAAGACTCTTCAAGTTTTGGCAAGATTCTTTGAGTCCAACTATAAGACTTGGCCACCTTAAAAACAAAACATAGAAGGCCTCATTTGCAGGTCAAAGGCCTTAGTTGGAGTAGTCATGTCTTTTGTCGAGTTTTTTATTTGTTCTTTTGTCAAGTCCGGTTCACCTACCATTCTGGTTTGCTGAGTATAGTCCACATCTGGCTACTATGCACAAAACCATAAAAGGGAATACTAAAATATACTCTGCTGGAAAATATAGATACAAATATTACCAAAATAGATATTCAAAAGAAAGCAATCAAATCACGTTAGCATTTTGGAAAAAATGCTTGATTATGGAATGGAGCTTGCAGAGTAAACTAGTCCAAAGGGCAGAGAAAAAAGAAATAAAACTATATTAACAATTATGAATGATAAACCTGGTCAATGGGACTCAAAAAAGTAAAACGAATACCTGAGAAAACAATAAAAGAAGGTTTAATAAGAAAATGTAAATTCTAGATGGAAAGCAATCTCTACAGGAATACATGACACCAGCAATATGTATGAGACACCAAAAAGATTCAAAAAGGTGAGTAAAAACCTCGAATTCCTGTTAGCCTCAGAGGGTGATGTTCAATCAAACATTATGGAGTCACCAATAATGAGTCTGCACGCATCATTAAGAAGGTGGGCTTGGGCTAGGAGTTATCAATAGAACTATCTAAGGAGGCATGGAAATGCTCGTCATTGGAAGAGAAACAGAGGAAGGCCTTCTGAAAGAAATAAACATACTTAAAAGTTAATACAGTCCCAATTGCAAGCCCTAATCAGGATGCAGTAAGAGGTAGCTATTACACTATGCTCTCCACCAGATCTAACAATGTGAATTGCTCTTAGACCATCCATGGCATTGGCATATACAAAACAATTGGTACACTACTGTCTACAACAAGATATACAGGAACTGAAGGCCACTTGATGCCCAAACTAAGTGAAATGGGTTAAAAGAATGATGCAATCAGCCCATGGTGTTCAAGAAAACTCGACAGCAACTATCACCTGAAGGTCACTAGTTTTCGGAGAAAAAAGCCAGAATCTTCAGTAGAAGTAAAAGAAGAATAAATATTGACCTAGAATATCTAGAGGGTAATAATGCTCCTACGAATCTTATGGTAGAGTGTGCATCAAAAAAAAACTTCCTTGATCTCTACTTCTTGAAGATAGCAAAGTCCAGAAATGAAATTCATGTGATGATTTATCTTGACACGCATCTAGAGAAAATGTTGTCTGAGCAGCCCAAGTAGGAATTAAGTATGTATGAACAAAGATTTAGCAGATTATATGGGTAGACAATAAGGCAATCAAAAATCTGCAAGAAATTTCTTGTACAAAGGGTCAACTTTGGCATGAGAGGCCATGAAGGAGAGAACCAAGTCTTCTAAAAGAATTGTTCACAAAACCCACCCTAATAAATTTATTCATTATTCTTTTGATGGGAAGAGTTGAGGAGCAACCACAAAGGATAATCTATCAGGGAGACAAGTTAATTGTGCTGTTCATTAACTGCAGAAGCATTTAGGTACTGAGGTTGCCAATATGATCCATGGCCCATCAAACTGAGAGTGGAGACAAAAGTGAGTTTTTCAAAGGAATGAAGGAGAATCTATGAGGGAGACAAGACAGCTGTACTGTTCGTTAACTGCAGGAGCATTTAGGTCCTGAAGCTTCTGTTATGATCCATGGCCAATCAAACCAAGAATGGAAGAAAATGCGAATTTCTCAAAGGAACAAAAATCCAAATGAAGATTCCAAGGATAGAATGTGGGGTCCAAACTCATCACCCAAACCTCTAAAGCCATAGAGAATAGGTTCAATACAGGTATCAAACACTCTTATCTTGAATGTCTGAAAAGAGTGGCTGGAAACAACGTCACTCTAGCACTGCTAAAGAGGCAAAGCTGAGGGACAAACTCATCCTAGATAATGCATTAGGAGAAGATCCAGTAGTAAAGGTAAGACTAGGCACCCAAACCTCTAAAGCTGTAGAGAATGGGTACAATGCAAGTATCAAACACTCTTATCTTGATTGTCTCAAAAGCATGACTGCAAACAATAACACTTGAGCACTGCTAATGAGACATAACCCTCTATAAAGGTGACATTGTCACCAAGGTCTCAAACTAAAGAAAGAGTTGGTAATCTGGACTCTCAAGTAGGTGTAAGAAGGGGCGATCAGAATCAATTTTCCTTTGAAGAAATTATAGAGGGCCTCTTAAGTGGGTATTAAAAACCATAAACTTTATTTAACCAAAAATTATCAGCAGTCACCAAAGATCATTAAGCAGGCCTTGGAATCTGATGAGTTCCAAAGCCCCTACAGTAACACTAGGGAACACAACCAACATTAACTTTGGGTATAACTCCTTGAGGAAGTACTCCTAATTTTTTTATATGGAGACCAAATAAAGTGTTAAGAATACAGAAAACCATATTTAACCCTAATGGCTGTGCGAAAATAATCTCATAGCCCTGGAGCCATAACAAAACAACACAAACAGACTCAAAGTTTCATGACGGTAGCCACTAAAAACTTCAGTACTCCGATGGTAGACATTAGTTTAAAAGGAAACTAGAGCAGAGTTCAGGTCTTTCCTTAAATCAAATGATAGGCCCTCTTACAAGTGGTATATTGGCTCCTCAATGATGGCTAAGAGTTAACTCTTATGGCTGTACTAACATAATCTCATTGCCCTTGAGCCGTAACAAAACAACACAAGCAGACTCAATGTTCTGTGACAGTAGCCAACAGAAACTTCAGTACTCCACTGGTAGAGATTAGTTCAAAAGTAAACTAAATGAGAGCAGAGTTGAGGTCTTTCCTTAAATCAAATGATAATCCCTTTTACAAGTTGTATATTGCCTCCCAAACGATGGCTTAGAGTTTATGATCTTTCTGATATCTAGCTTGGACTTAGGATCTGAGCTTCCTCTCCTCTAATAATAAGAAAAATGCATGTCACTGCCCATTACATAAGCCTAGAAGAGGTATAACAACTGTGATTGAACAAAAACATTTCAGATTGGCAACCAAAAGAAAACCAGAGCAGACTAAGGCATTGAACAATCAAGAGTGTGACTGGTCCAAACATCCTGTCCATGTTTGAAGGACTTATACTTCCATGGTAACCTACCACTTGACTAGTACTTAGCTTAGAAATGGTTCACCAGAAGATGCTAAAGAATTAATAATAAATATAAATATAGAGAGCTGGGAAAAATCTGCAGAGTATATTGGCTAGAGATATCATAGAGCTCAGTTGACACATATGAAGGCCAGGCAAGAAGATAAATGTTCGAGGAAGGAGGTCCCTTTGAAAAAATGGCCTGGCAAAATGTCTTAGGGGATCTGTAAAGCGAGGATTAAGATTATTTCCTTTAAGCTCGCATATAACAATCCAGAAAATTTACATACTGACCTGCCTTGTATTGTGAGCATTTTATTGGTGTTAGAGTGCCTCCAAACAATTTCTAGATATGCTCTTAACACTTGCAAAAATTTCCTTGCCAAATAAGTGTGCAGACACAACCACACAGATTTGAGAGTCACAAGATTAGTGGAGAAAACAAGATTTGTATACTTGCTCTAATGAAGTAGAGTCCGAACTCAACTCGCTCTTCCCTTCCCGACTTGCTCTTCCCTGTCCATTTCACCCTCCCACACCAACCCTAAACCATATTTTCTCCATCATCAATGTGTTAGCCAGAGCCCCCTAACCACCTCTAGTTTGAGTCGACCTTGGGTTTCTCTGAAGAGGCCATGGCCTCATCTCAGAGCACTCCATCTGTAAGTCCAAATTTCAGATCTGCAGTTTCCAATATGACTAATCAGGTCTGCAAAGAGGACCTGCTGAACTTTACTCATCATAATGATAAAAGAACTGTTAGAAGACATTCCTTCCCTTCCAAGACAGACTGGATGCTTTCGATATATTGAAATTCCTCCCCAAATCTGCTTCTCCATGGAGTAAGTGGGGAACAGACTGTAACTCCGTAATGAAAAATCTCTAACCTAGATTCATGGGGCTTCTCTGAAGAGGCCATGGCCATCTCAGAGCACTCCATCTGTAAGTCCAAATTTCAGATCTGCAGTTTCCAATGAGACTAATCAGGAATGCAAAGAGGACCTGCTGAACTGTTAGAAGACATTCCTTCCCTTCCAAGACAGAATGGATGCTTTCAATATATTGAAATTCCTCCCCAGATCTGCTTCTCTATGGAGGAAGTGGAGAACAGCCTATAGCTCCGAAATGATAAATCTCTAACCTAGCTTCATGGGAGCCTTTCCAGGGCCAAAAGACATTACGTGTCTGGGTTCAATAAAATTGTAGGCCCTTTAACTCTGTGAACATTTTAGTGATGCCCAATGGCTATTTATGTCAGGTTTATCCACTACACCAGAAGGATTAGGCTTACAAAGGAGGAAAATTCGAAAAATCAAGATTGTTCATGTAGTGCTGGTCTCCTGCTTTTAACCCGACAGAGAAACTTCCCAGCACTGTTGTTGTCTGGTAGTACTCCCCCTCCTATCAAGTGTATGCTGGCAAGAATCATCTCTTATGAGAATTCAGAGGAGCCATAGGGGAATACATCACTGCCTCAGAATTCACCAGGATCCCAACGGTTCTCAACAAAACCCACATTTGTGTCAATATAGATCTATAAAAGCCCCTCCTCGACAGAATAATTTTGGACATGGGAAGGATTGGATGGGAGCAGCCAATTTATGTTCTTCACAAATTTCCAAAGACTCAAGAGCAAACACCTGTAAGCAACAATACAGAAAAACAACCAAAAATGCAGCAAACTGACCTTCCAAAAGAGGAACAACTATCCAAACACAAAGCCAAATCCTTACAGGCTGAGAACAACTTCCAAAGGGTGTATGCATACAAAGGACAGCCTCAATAAACAATAGGGAAAAACTGAGAATCACAGACTCTTTCCACGCTCTGGTCTCACAGAAAGACAATGAAGTGGAAGACAGAAATTTAATAGCCAAAGAAGTCATCAAAAGCCATTAGAACCAGCTTGAGACCAAAGAAATAAATGCTCTAACTCAATCAGGTAATCTCCTTGCACCAAACTTAGAAAAATGTTTTCCCATCAACAACTGGGAAAAACATGAGAAAAACATTTTTTCTAAGTTACTCCAAAATCAAAAGTTAAAATAAGAAAGCCAACACCAAAAGTTAAAATAAGAAAGCCAACACCAAAAGTTACTCCAAAAATCCACATGAGGGAAGCACTAGGAAGCTCAGAGAGGACAGGCTGCACATGGGTTGGGATGGTTTCAAAAGAACATTCGTGCACATTCTTGGGAGGGCCCTTGTTGATAGTTCTGGTACAGTTGCTAATAATGTTGGGTCGAAGATCAATGAACTCTAAAGGCCAATGCCACATAAAAATCTGGCAGATTTAGATGCCTAGTAGTTTTTATGATTTTTGGTATTTTTGTGGATATGATTAAACTTCCAAACTTGAAATCCATTTTGCAGAATCCCTGGGACTAATATCTGGACATTGTAGTAGTTGGCATTGCTAAAAAATTCAACAGTGGTAGGAGCTTGGCGCAGTTCTTAATGCAAGATGGATATCCTCCAATACTGAGAGCAGATGGGTACAGAGGTTGCACAGTGTTTGGTCGGTGAAAGTGTCTTACAAACTCCGGGTGTTTGCTTGGTTAGTAGTTTATCAGGGGCTTCCTACTAAAGCGCATTTGGCTAGGAGTGGTCTTTCTGACACCCTTTGTCTGTACTGCCACATTAGAAACAGTTAAGCACCTGCTTCGGGATTGTTTGTTTGCCAGGTCTTGTTGGAATCATGTGCAGATGAAATAGTCCGCTATACTTTTGGGGAACCTTCATTGGCGTGCTGTTGTGTATGGGAACTTTGGTTCTCTAATTTGGTTTCCTCTTAGGGGCATCTGGCACTGTTTGAGGATCGCAGATATGTTCATTATTTGGAAGCTTTGTTGCAAGTATGTTTTTCTCAATGAGGTTAGCTCTTTGGATGATTTTTGCCCTATGTGGAAAGAGGAGGTTCGTATGCAGTAGTTGGCTAAAGTGTATTTAGTGATGAAGGAAGCCAAATTGTTTGAGCCTAATGAGTATTCTGAATTTATCTCTGTCCTTGTTGCTTTGAGGAAGAGATTGTAATTTTTGTATATACCTGACCACTGTATAGGTTTTCCTTTTTGTAAATATTTTCTGTCAATTTATGAAGTATCTCTTCAATAAATAAAAAAATTCAACATTTTTAATACCGTACTTTTGACTTTTATCAGAAAGAAATAATACTGTAGAGTCGACAAACAGTCTATTTCAATATTGTATAAACAACTCGTTATTCAAAGTCTGAATATTATTTGTCTTTGTTCATTGGTTACAATTTCAGCACTCTTTTTTAGAGAAATCCTTTGGTGTTCATTGGTTACAGTCAGCTTTAAGTACACAAAGAACTATACATCAGCTTTTAGGCTCATCGCAACCAAAACCATCTGGAAACAGCTATTAGAACTGTGTTCATTGGTTACAATCAGCTTTAAGTACAGAAAGAACCTTTGATACCAATACGGCAGTGTACAGAGCTGGATACAGATATGGTATGTAGCTGATGCAGATGCAGTACAGATATGGCCAGGACGGCCCAGATAAGGCTAGATACAACTGCAGACATATCCGGACCGTCTAGGCTGTTTCCATGGCCAAAACCAAGTATTGTTTTACAATTCTAATTTTTTTCAACATTAAAACATAAAATGGCCCAGTTTTTAAAAAACACTATGAAACTCTAAAAAACAGCAGGGTCTGATCTTGGGAACAAATCTGACCAGGAGGGAACAAGCACAATCGACCCAAATACTCTTTATCTGATCACTTACAGGCAGATTCAATTCTGGACAAGGAACAATTGTGACAGTAAATCTAAATCCCACCACAAATCTGATTTTCAGTTTTTGCTGCAATAAAACCAGAAAATAAGATCAGTAGCTCTTGATATACATGCATCTTCTGTTTTAATGATCACGTGAAGATTCAGACCCTGCTGCATTTTTATGTAATAATAAAATTTAATATTTATTATGATTTGTGACATTTCATTTGGCATTTGGTTGGCATTATATAGATTATCAGTAGTGTTTTGTGGTTATTTTTTTATATGCATATTATGTGGTTAATTCTTATTTATGAGGCTAAACTTTGTATGTATATGTATATATATATATATATATATATAGATTATCAGTAGTGTTTTGTGGTTTTTTTTTTTATATGCATATTATGCGGTTAATTCTATTTATAAGGCTAAACTTTGTATATATATATATATATACAGATTTTAGAAAAATTGTACTGCCGCATATGGTGAGGGAATTTCGCTGTATCCATGTATCGGATTGTTCATATCTGTACCTGTTTCTGAGACGTATCGGCCATAGCAAAGAGCTATACATCAGCTTTCAGAATCATCACAACCAAAGAGGCTCTCAAACATTACAAAACATCCACTCAGCACAAAATTTATGGGTGGATAGAGTTCTATAGTTACTCCATGGATTTCCACCTTTGAAGGAGAGAAAAAAGGTATTTGCAGATTCAAGTAAAGGAAAAAACCATCATGATGGCAAAACCACATCCACTGCCATTTCTAAACTGATATATAATTTCCTCCAAAGATCCAATAATTATGGTTTTCTGCTGACTACTTCTTACAGATTGTTGATGGCTTCATTGACTGGCGAGACTATCTCCAACATCATTGGTCACATGGCTTAAGGATCCTTTGGGTCAACTGAGGGTATATTCTCACCAATTACAATTTGAGTCAGAACACCATAGTCTTTCTCAAGATAGGATCTATTGTCTTTGGTATCTCTGTCTCCATGAGGTTGAGAATGAGTAACATTTAATTTTCAGATGTCTTGCTTAATAAGAAAGGTTGTCATCTACAAGATTACATCGGAAGTCTAGGACAAGAAAATTGATTAACTCTTCTCAGTTTGAGTCAGAGATCACCAATTTTCTCTCTACCTCTAGACACTGTTCAGCAACACAAATGAGAGCTGTCTGCTAGCTGATATCATTGATCAGTGCCTTGGTTGTGCCCACAAGACTAACCAAAATATATTGTCAGCAAATGTCCTTGATAACTAGAAACTTGAATAGATTATCAGTAAACATCTTCCTTGACAACCATATCGATCACATACTTTGGGGATGAAGATGGTATAGGGCATCCTAGAATTATTTGAATGGGAGCCAATCAATATAGACCCAAGAATGCAATCCTTGGTATATATATGTTGGCATCCATGAAGATCAAAGAAGGCAGTCATCTCTACCAAGAAAGGGTGCCTCTCATGGCCATAGATTGGGTCACCTAAAGATCTAGGTTTGTAAAGAAAGAAAGTGAGCCTAAATATATTCAACAATGAAGGGATTTAGAAACAAACCTTGCTTGCACAATGCACTGTGGAATTTTTTGCACTGGATCACTCTGAAACTCTTTGCACTGTTGAACTCTTTGGACCTGAGTAATCGCATTTGCTGAATTTCATCCCAGAAATTCGAAATTCGCCGTATCTCAAACCACAGCAAAAAATCGCCATGATTCGCGAATTTATTCGCACAGCTAACAGATGGTGAATTTTATTGAAATTTGTATTCAAAATTCGTGTAAAAAGCGCTGAAATTCGTGTTTTAGGGTTTCGCACGTTTAAGATTTCACTTTTGTCGTGGTTTGCCTATATAAACAGCTGACTGTCGCCGTTGACACTCATTCAAGTCCCTGTTGCATGAAGTTTAATTGTGCACTCATGGTGTGAATCTGAAGCGTGAATCAACACAGAGGAATCATTACTGGTATTGGTAGCAAGTCGCTTGTGCGTGACAGTGAACCTTTGTTGAACTAGAAGCCAAACAAGCCATTTTCGAGCTGTAGGAATCACTGACAAGGCTCAAGCGATTTGGTGAACACAGGTTCAAGAGGCCAGTCAGTAGTTAAGACTCCACGACTTAAGTTTAGGGCATAACTTCTATTTTTTATTTAATAAATGTTTGTAAAAGCCTAAGTTTTTAGTTAATGTTTTACTTTTTATTATTAAATATGGTTTACACTATGTAATATCTAATAAAATCGTTTCTTTTTTAATTAAGAGTTTATTCAAACTTATCAATAATTAATATTTTATCATTTTTAATTTTATAGCGTTAAATAGAAGTTAATTTGTTAATGTTATTATTTATATTATATACAATATTTATTTAAATCATACATTTAATTTAAGCATATTTCTTATAATTGAATTTTATCATTGATTTTTTTGTAACGAATTTTATCTTTGGCAAATTCGAACATGAATTCGAATGCGGCAACTTAGCTTTGGACAAGGAGCAAACAATTAGTATTTGAATGAAAGCAGCTAATCAATCAAGACCCAAGGATGCAATGCACATAACAGCAAGTCGACATCCGAAAAAGACCCATGCAGACAACCCTCTCTACCAAGTAGGGGCATCTCTTGTGGCCAGAGGTTGAGTCAATTAGAGATGTAAGTCTGAAGAAAGAAAGTGAGCCTAAATATATTCACCAAGAGAAGGGGTTACGAAACAAACTTACCATGGACAATGCACTATGGAACTCTTTGTAACAGATTATTGGATGAGGAGAGACCAGTAATTGTCTGAAAGGAGGCAGCCAACCAATTGAAATTTGAGACCCAAGGATTCAATCCTCAAAATAACAACAAGGGCATCTAATGAGAGCCAAGGTGGCAATCCTCTTTTCCAAGTAGGGGTATCTCTCATGGCTATAGGTTAAGTTACCTAGAGATCCATGTCGAGCAAGATTGAAAACAAAACTGAAGATAATCACCAAATGAAGGGGTTCGAAAACAAACACCTACACAATGCACTATGGAACTCTTTTCAACTAATCATTATGGAATGTTTGCACTGTTGAAATATTTGCAAAGAATCATGGGACAAGTAGTGACCAATTACTATCTGAATGGGCACATCCAGTCAGTATAGTTCTACTGATGCAATCCTCAAAATACAAACAGTATGAACATACAAGGCCCAAGTAAGGCAGCCTATAAATCTAAGCCTATACAGAAAAAAGTGAGCCTAAAGATATTCACTAAACAAAGAGGTTGGGAAAATAACTTTGCCTGGAAAATGGAAAATGGAAATTGGAAATCCTTGCAACCGATTATCTAACAAAGGGTGACCAATTAGTATCTGAGAGGAGGGAGCTAATCAATTGAGACACAAGGATGCAATTCTTATAATACTAACAACATCAACATCTGGTAAGACCTAAGTCGATGAAGAAAGAAAGTGTGCCTAAAGATATTCACCAAACAAAGGGGTTGGGAAACAAACTTTGCCTGGACAATGGAATTTGGTACTCTTTTCCAACAGATTACTGGTCAAAGGGCGACCAATTAGTGTCTGAATGGAGGAGCAAATCAATTGAGACCCAAGGATGCAATCCCCATAATACCAACAACATTGACATCCAACAAGACCCAAGCAGGTATCCCTCTAGGCAAATCGATCTCTCTCATGGCCAGAGGTTAAGTCACCTAGATATCCGAGTCAGTGAAGAAAGAAAGCCTAAATATATACTCCACACAAAGGCGTTAAGCAACAAACCTGGACAGGCCAATGCATTGTGGAGCTCATTGCAATGAGTCAGTCATATGCTGAAGCTGTAGTGTAGATCATCAATACGTGCCCCATTCACAACCCTGGGCTTATGAATTGTAGGTGAATCCTTAAGAGGGATATACTTGAAATTTATATGAAAGCAAACTTGCTTCAAAATAAAAATTGAGGCAAAACCCTTAAAAAGACATGATTGAGAAGCATGTTTAAAATTAAAAGATGGTGAACAAACTGACATCTAGAAAGCACCTGTTGGGAGATACTGCAAATCATAACCTTAGTAAACCATCAAGTGAACAAAGGCATCTAATTTTCAACACAAATCATCAAGTGAATGGGAAAAGGCCATAAAACCAACAAACAAGCGATTAACAATCATTACTTCATGTATAGCCAAAAGAGTTTTGGCACAGAGGGCGTCCCAAATCGACACCAATAATAATCTTGCAGAAAGTATTGAATTCATGTGGAAACTGCATCTAGACAACCACTCCCTCATTAAAAAGGCAATCAATGGCATGAATGTCCTTCCTAAAACCTGCAGCTGTGTGAATAAATTTTAGAAAATGTTTATGCAATTGTAATATTCATGATATGTTTCAGGACTGTACTATCTCCTAACTTGTGAAAGGGATGAATGATATGTTGAGACCAAAATCGTGGGAACCGCCAGCAAATAACCTCGTTAAAAACCTTTGCTTAAGAAAAGGTGGGTGAATACCATATTTGAGGAACTCGGTTCAAAGCCCCTCACAATCTGCTACTATGTTAGTACATAATTTTCAAATAGCCCTCTTAATGTCACCAAAGCAAAAGTATGTAAGACCCACGCAACAAGCTGATACGGAGCATCATTAAGTGAACTTGCATAGGTGACCCAATATTTGGGGTCAACGCCTAGAGGGGAACTTTCATCCAGAGAACAATCCACCAAAAAAAACTTGGAGTAGTTAAAGGAGGAAGCAGATGTCAGGCCATGACATAGCTCATGTTTCTTCCTTCAAAGGAGAGAACTATGCCCACATGGAGGAAGCAGAAGGAATGTTGTGAGCTCCATGACATAACAAAGTCTCTGATGCAATAATTTGCATTCTTTATCATAACAATGATAATTGGGTAAGAAGCACAAGGTCAAGATGATTTGGAATAGTGAACCATATGCAAAGGAGTAAGCATTGTGTGTCAAAGAACACAAGAAAGGCATTCACAATTCATCGCGACATTGGAGAGAGAATGTCAATCGGACAAAAAGTGGGAAAATAAGGCAATCATAGGCATATATCAAGCATCAAAAAAATTCATGGTAAATGAATATTGGAAGATCACGGAGGAGAGGACAACATGAACTAGAGGTCATATGAAAAGCAAGAATTAGAGCAGCATGATATGTGAAAGGGAGCTGATGGGAGGAGAAAAATATGGAGTGTCAAGGAATGAAATTCAGTAAGATGTGTGATGTGAGAGCTATATAGGCATAAAAGGATGTGTGATATGTTATATAGGACTGTCCTCGCTTTCTCCAAGTGCCTTACATAAGGCCGTCACTCAATCTTGAATGTCTGAGGTCCTTTTGGGGCTTTGCTGAATCCACGCACCCCTTGCCAGGTTTGCGGAACCCACCATCTAATTTGTGGCTCCTCAATTTGAAGCCTGCACAATTACAAAGCTATGTAGAATTTAGTCAGGTGTGTCACTTTGTAGATAAGTTTGTGTTTAATGTTAGTCCCTTATGTCTATTTATCATTTTCCTAGAATGGCACATCGTATTAGATTCTCATTTTCTCTTTATTAATGAATTTCTCTACACTCACAAATGTGGACCACCAGATACTTGAAACAAATGAGTGAAAAGATCTCGTCCCATTTGGAAATAAATGCCACTTTTAATCTCCAAAATTCTTTGTTGGTTAGTCATCAGAATCCAAGTGTTAAGGTTGGCATAAAAACTCTAGTCACAGAAGGACTGGAATTCTGGTGAAAGAAACTGTGCTCCATGTCCTTTGGATTGGCAAAAGCCTTATTTATGGAATGGGTTATATGTATCCCCTTTGAACAAAATGGTGTTGATATATAATTGGATAATCTGATGACTCTAGGACAGAGATATCTGGAACATATCCAACTTATTGCTCTCTCATTCTGGCACCGATCCAGGTGCAAAGCAACTCCTAATCAAAACTCTGCAAGACTCGCCTATGTTTGGAGAATATTTATCGATTAGTTGTTTAATGGCCACTTGTATTTATTATTGTGGACTTAGTGATTTTTATGCAATATAGAATTCATGATAAAAATCTAGATAATAGACATCCTTAAGGTTCTCCCCACTAATTACATCCAACACTTTGTCCTTCAAGCTTTTAAAAGTCAATTAAAAAATTAGGTTTAATTTCCGAGAAGACTAGTACATCTATGTAACTGGTTTTATATTAGGCTTGCCTGGTCTCACAAATTCATTTTTATTTGTGATTAAAAAAATCAGATGAAACTTCAAACTTTCACAATTTAGATCCGGTGGTGATATGTGTAAATTCCTTTTGTTACCAATCCTGGACAAATTTAATGCCTAATACCGATACCAATACAAATTGAATGGCTCTGTTGCAGAATCGTCAGGGCTGATATTACAATTTTAGGAATGGATTCTCCTCATACCAGCAAAATGTTTCTGCAGATCTTGGGAAGTAATGACTGCTCGAACAAACATAACTTATCATGGTATGAACATTCATTAATGCCTAGGTGCCTGCTAAATCCAACAACAGCTTTGCAAGGCAATGTCCAAGAAGGAACAAGTCGTATTTGAGGTATTAAGAAGAAGAAATGTTCTCATTATTATTGTAGCCAATGCCTAGAAAACCAAAGGGCATCATACAGTCACCTAGATTATTATAAGCTTCCGCATATGTCGGATTTGCCATTATAGCCTTTTCAATCATGCTAGCAGCAGCATCCATTTTTCCCTGCATATCATAAATGGAACTAGCTTTCATGAGTATTTTCCCTTTCAATGCATTACTCAACATGAGACAGAAATACACTAAAATTATAGCGCAAAGGAAGGACAAACCTGAACAGTGTAAACCACACCAAGATTATTAAGGGATTGTGAGAAAGAAGGTTTGATTGACAAAGCCATCTGTAAAGTATTGGAAGACTCTGGAAATTAGATCAACACCCCAGAATGCAATTTTGACTTATAATAAACAAATGAGACACGAGATGAATTATTAGGACATTACTGATTTATAAATCAAATCAACCATCAACACACCTGACAATCTCAATCTTGAGTAACACTATTACAGAATGAATTTTATGTTACAATCAAAAACAGAAAAAGTAAGCTCACGTGCAATTCACCTGGTAGCACTCAACAGCTTTATCAAGATTATCCCTATCTTTGTAAATGACTCCCAAATTATTGCATGCTTCTGCACAATGTGGATTGAAGTGCAAGGCAAGCTCATACATCACTATTGCCTTCAAAAGACAGACAAACAACAAAAAAAAAAAAAAAAGCTCAGTAGACACACTAAGCTCATCCGCGCCAATATTTAAAAGACAGAACACATAACAAGCATTAACGTCTATGTTCAGGTTGAAGCAAGTGAAAAACCTGCCCCAACCAGTTAAATGAAACACATTCTTAAATATTACATGAAAAAAACAGAAACACGCAGGTAAAAAAATGATCAAGTAAAACCTACTAGAAACAAATTATGCAGCGACATCAGCATAAATAATTACAGATACTCTGTTCAAACTCACCATGTCAAACTTCAGCAGTTCACCATATGCCACACCAAGATTATACATTGCATCTGCATAATGCCAATTATAAAGCAATGCCTTCTTGTAATGAGCTATACCCTGTTGTATATCTCCTTCAAGTTTCACCTGCATTTTATAACACGCATTAGGCCTCTCAAAATTATCATTGAACAATGAATTAAGAATATATTCAAGGATAATGAGTTATAACTGTCAAAGCGAAATTTCCTAAAGCACCCCATAATAAGCATAATAAAATGAACCCTATATAATGCATGCCCTGAAAGATGTACAACATTGACATGACATCCAAGAGTAGAAATTTGTCTATGTGTGTCGTCATATTTTCCACAAGCCACCTGAGTACAAGGGGAGCCCTGCATTGATGATGACGATCGGGAGAAGCAGCAGCGATTGGTTGGTATCCCCTTACAAGATGAAGATAAGGCTGATAGTTCTAGTGAGGAGTGGTTTGTGAGCTTCACGTCTCAGTCTTAACAAAGTGGTCACCGAAATTCAAAATAAGCAAAATTGGAGACGATTACTCAACACTAACATCTGAAAACAAAATCCATGGCCCAACAACAATCGATTCAAAAACAAGTAGAGGAGCAAGGCTCTTGGGTACAAGTGGTAAAAGAAAAGAAAGCGTCTCCAATTGTTGAGATGGCTATCTGAGCAAAGCTTGAAGAAAAAGGGAGTGACAGGGCAAGGCATTTAACTTCCACGTTCGTGGCCTCCCTAAACCAACTGCTCCTTTATAGGCAGGTCATGCATTCTTGTGTGAATCCTTGGACTTGGCGAAGCTTGGACTTTATCATACATGACTTTGATCATCCAATTCCAGTATGCAGATGAATGCTTACATGCTCTACAGGCTAAAAGGAATATCTTCTCTCTCTCCCTCAAAAATTACCTACATACGTACCTTACAAGACTCCAAGTGGAGGAGCTTCATAAAGTTCGTGCTCAAGTTATTCGGGATCATAGGGCCATTATTTATGACTCTCTTCCTCCCGAGTGGTCATGCCCTATATCATCAACATGACGACAACCGTTGGTCTGGTGGGTGGTGGTGGTATCTCCATTGCTTGTTAGAATGACAATGGCACTATATGGTCTTTCTCTACGTACCTTCCAAGATGTTATTGTTTCTCAAGATCTCATCTTCTTCAACAAGACCCATAAGAATCCCAAACGGCGGTCTGAGTACTCGTTGGTTTGGCTTCTCGGTTGTGAAGCCCACATATTAGGTGGTGATTGTAGTTCGGGTGGTGTGGCTTGCTTCATTCATTGAACAACCTCAGGTCCATAGTTTCACCTATGTCTTCTAATGTCTATTTTAGATACATGTGACTATATGTTTAGAGGGGTCCACCTTCTTTTCAAGATGTCTTCATGGTTATATGCTCCTTCCCCTATGCCACATCTCCATTCATCATCCATGTTGATGGGGATACGTAGTCTTGACCCCTATCTAGAAATCTCAAGTACTCCACTATTGGTGATATCATTCTTTTGAGCGATTTTAATGCCTATATAGGGAACCACCAAACGCCTATTCATGATCTTGTATAGAATAAGTTGTGTTTATGAGTTGGATCTAAAGAGTTTGGTTTACAACGAGCCTCTAATGACAAAAATTCTACTGCTACGGACAATGGGAAACACTTTCTTCGGTTGAGTGAATCTTAGAGCCTTCGCATTCTCAATAGGATTCCTCACTTCCGCGATTGTGATAGATTAACTTGTTTTCCACATGGCACTTTGGTGCAAGTGTCGTGGACTATGTTCTCACCAATAGATCCCTCCCCCCACATTTGTGGCTTCCTTATTTCTCCTTAGCTACCAAATGTTGACCATGTCATATTGATGTTCACCCTCCATCTTGGATCTCACCCTCCCACCCCCATCCCACCCCGCCCCACCCGCCCCACAATTTAAACATACCAAAATCCACTTCGACAATGACTACATCATTGACTATGTTGCCCATCTCTCCATTCTTATGTTTGGGTTCTAGTTGCTCCCTCTTGCCACTAATGATTCCATGTATGAGGTCTTACGTCTAACCCTTTCGAACACTTTACCCTTATCCCCACACTTTGTACAATATTCTAGATCCCCTTTCCACCAAGGAGTACGTTGTCTTCTCTAATGTAAAAAAGGGAGTTTTTGCATCTAAATGATTTGAACTCCTTGTGGATCTCCACCATCCACCTAAGACCTTTTGGCGTACTCTTCTCCTAAGGAAAACCGCAATTTCTAACATCACCCCTAAAGCATGGATCTCTATCCTAGTTCCTTTTATGATGTTCCGGACCATCATGTTGTCGCTGCCCCCACTCCTCTACCATCCTCCTTTGTTTTCTCCACTTCTTCTATCAAGAGAACTATCTTGAAGTTAGCACTAACAAAGCAAGCTGATTGAGAAGGTCTCGAGCTAATTCATCTAATATGTTGTGGATTCCCTTGCCTTTCTCCTTGCCATGCTTTGTAATGAGGTGGTGTTCAAGTTTTCCTCGGTTGTGGTTCGGCTCATCATTCACCCTATTCATAAGTCCAAGCACTCTTTGTCCACGGCAACTATAGGACCACTATGGGGGCATACATTTTCCAAACACTACACCATGATGATGGGCATGCAATTGTCAGAGTACTTGGAAAGGAATATTATCGAGCTAGGGGTTGGTTGTCTTTGGGAAGGACTACTATACTATTTACCCATCTTTACACTCCAATATATTATTCAAGAGGCTCATCACAGGGGGCTTCCAAAGTCTTTTGTTGTTTTGTTCACTTCAAGAAGGCCTTTGACTCGGTTCTAAGACACTGCTTTTCCAAAAGTTGAGAGATAGATTGACATCCCATATTCTTTAATTATTATGCTGGAGGCTTTTCGAGAAGATAGTATTGGGCAATTTCTTACTTCTCACAATTTTTTTTTAAGAGTACCATTGGGGTCAAGCAAGGATGTCCTCTCTCACCAACCCTATTTAGCATTTACATTGATGAGTTAGAGGAGTTTCTTCAACAACATACCCATTTGGATGACGGTTGTATTTTGCATGAGGTGGTTATAGTTATCCTTTTTTTGCCAACAATGTTGTCCTCTCACACTCTGTCGAGGGCTTACAGCAACAACTTGATGTCCTTGCTCGTTTTGTGAACTTCGACAGCTTGTGGTCAACCTTAGTAAAACTAAGGTCATGATTTTCAATATCTCCAAGTGCTCTCTCAACAAATTCCAATTTTTCTACAAAGGGGAAATTCTAGAGATCGCATCGCCTACACACACTTGGTGGTCCAATTTTTGGTTCATCCTTTAACATGAAGTTTGCCTCGCAATTGTGCCTCTACAAAAGATATGCCTCTCTTTCTGTCTTCGAACCGTTGTGTTTTCAAATCCACTTCCAAAATATTCCTTCCAAGTTATGCCTTTTTGATACAATCATCAAGCATGTAAGCAACAAATCAAGTTTGGACCTTCCCAATATTTGCCCGGCCCAATGGCCCTCAAGCTAAGTCCCAAACCTCAATACATTGTCCAAGCTGAATTTGTCACGTAGCCACTACACTTTGAGACCATCTTTAGCCTTACTTTCTACATCCACAAGACTCAGATCCATGGGGGCTTCAACTTCTAGCCATGAGAGATATCCATACTTAGCACTTTTCTCTTCAAAGAGGATTGTTTCACTTGTCCTCACTTGCTCCACACCACATGCCGACACTAATGGTACTTTGAGACTAGGTTGCTTCTTTCTATTGGCATCTCTATTGATAGGCTACCCCTTTTCATGTAAGTCCATAAACGCCCCTCGGGATCCTACCCACAAAAGACTTCATCACTAGAGCTACCAGAGGACATCTACAAATAGTATATCCAAGCCACCTAGATCTCCCCCTTGAGCCGCTCAACACCAAGCATGTTTTTACATCAAGTATTTCTTACAAATAGTGGATGGTATTATTTGTCACCCTCACTATCTTGAACACCCACTAGTCCCATGGCTTGAGATTTACCCTAGGTCAAATAAAAGTGTGCTCACACCAAATATGGATTGAAATTGATCATCACATTCTCCATCAGGACCGGATTTGTCATCTTTGCTCCCTCCAGGAGGTGGAGACCGAGGAACACTTCATTTTCAAATGCCCATTTACTATGAGATCCAAGGAAAATATCACTACCTCTATAAGGACTCAAGCAACACTCTTATCTACTTTCTTCAAATATCAAAATCAGCGATTGCCTGCTCTTTATCTTCGCAAGGACACCACCCTCGACAAAGATCCCTATAAGGGGAGTCTAGATGCTGCTCTAGAGCTCACATGTTGATCACCTCTTTTTCTAGCCCACCCAGCCGACAAGGAACACTAAGCGTCCTTTGGACATCAGTACTTCATATATCAAAGTTGTTAGATCAATTAGGCGACACATCTCTTAGCACAACATTACTACTCAAATTACTCAACTCCTTAACCTGCTCTCCTCAACGTCATGGCTCTATTCCTTCACATTGGTGTGACTCTACCCCTTTTGGACGACATGGATATACTACTTACGGGCCACCCCTAGACTACGGGGAAAAATCATATTATGAGTTTCTTTTCTACTAAGGGAGCTACACCAATCTTGGATGTTAGGGGAGATTCTAAAAGAAGCAATATACTTCCTCGAGGGTCCCCCAACCTGGCCTCTCCGAGCTTTAGATACCAAACATATCATATCTTTCACAATGATCATTGATGGTTCTAATGACTCCTCAACTTCAAGCACCACTAGGATATTCGATGAGGTTTCCTTCCAATATTCATCGTTAAATGTTTTTGGGGCTCTTGTTCACCCTTCATTGCTATTAGTAATATTGCTGCTTTATTTTGTCATTTGTACTTTTACTCCTTTATTTTGCTTCTAGAATTCTCTCTTCCTAGAAATTTATATTCTTAATTGGTGTAACCCCGAGTCCCATTGACCTACTGTTGGTTATCTGTGGACATTTATATAATTTCTTTAATTCTTTCTTCAGATGATGACTATGATTATTGACATGTGATTTTTCTAATTATGACATATGTACTCTTTTCATTTTACTTTATTGTATCATCATCATGTACTCTAGTTTTCCTTCTTACTATCTTGACTCTCAACTCTATGGTGGCATGTTTATTGTTGATGTATCTCAAATCTATGTCACTAATAAATATCGGATTTTGCATTATCATGCTATGAATCGCGATATTAACAGTTTACACTTATGTGATGGAATTTGGATTAATAGTTTCAGATTATTTTAGCTTGCTTATGTTATTTTAATTTATATGTATATTTTAAACATTTATATAGTATTTTAATAATTGTCCCCCACTATCCCGAATATACCATAAAAATTTTGTCGTCCCCACGCCATCCCGAAATACTTTATCATCCCAAAAACCCTGTTCCCACATCCTCATGTCCTAGAGTCTTAGGAAACTATGGGATTAGTACAATATATTTGTGAAGTCTTCAGATTAAGTGTCATACAATTTCAAATCCTAATGTTGGAGTTTAATTAATTATTTTCATAGTTACCTAAGTCTTGGGGACAACAGGACAAGGTTTCCGGGATGGCAAAAAAATTCCAAATTTTGGGAACAGCAAGGAGACGACTTTTAATATAATATAAAAAATTACTATTTGAATATTTTAATTGTATTCAATGAAATTTAGGGATTTAGATTGTGTTTAATGTATTTTACGTACTTTCAAGATCATAAATTAATGTTCTTAGTAAAAATAACATTTTAAAAGTAAAAACATCGGAAATGTTTTGAAAGACTTTAAAAAGTAGGGGATGTCCCCTCCAACTCCCCAAGTCCCTGAAACGCTTGAGAAATCCGGGACATCACCAAAATGTAGGGGATGCGTCCACGGATAACACTGACTATTTTGTATTAATTAGGGGTACACTTATTCCCACTTGATGTGGCTATTTTTGCATGCATTATGCATTATGCATTATGCATAGAGGGAGGAAACTAGTAAGCTAGAAAAAGTCGAAAAATAGACAGCCCAAGATTGCAGGAAAAGGACAATCAACCCTATTTTTTAACCAGTCCAAAAATAGACTGCTCAAGTTTAAAATAGAACACCCAGATTTAGGAGTTAAGTCATCATAATTTGTGAAAAATTAGGGTGCCTATCTTGCTCCTATTTGTAGCACGTGCAATGATTCTATAGAGAAGGTATTTGGGAAAGAGATTTAGTGATTCTACTCTCTTGGTGATTGTAGGAGGATAAGGAGCCTGTGCATTTCCATCTGTGCTGGTTGTGGCTGTAGGAGTGTCATTGTATTGTAACCGAAAATTGCTAATTACTGAATAATACAATTAAGTGCTCCTTGCTTGCTGGGTTTTTCCCAAGGGGGTTTTCGCAGAGTATATGTTGTTTCCTATGTGAATCTTGTGGTGTTGCATGTTGCTGTATGTTGGTATTTTCAGTTCTGCATGTTTCAATTTCTTACTGGAATTGAGAGATCTAGGTCTGTATGGCACTTCTTTCCTCTAAAGATTAAGTGGGAAGTTGTTCCGCATTCATCTAGCTTCCTTTCGACAAGCCTATCAAGGTTTGATGTTCCATGTGCACTTGCAAAAAAACTTGCTATGACTTTGTCACAAGTGTTCATTTTCTTTAATTTCAGACAAGATGTGACTCATCTTGTACAAGATCATCTAGAGTGTGTGGAATCCTCATCCAGCTAGTACAGTTACATCCTAGATTGACACGCTCAAACTCTCTAGGTATATCTATGGTTGATGGAAAAAATATTTGATGGCGGAAATTTGGTGAACAAAGTGCTGCACAATAATTTCAGAATGATGGACCAACAAAATAATTGCTACTGGTAAACTTTCTTGTCTCTTACACAGTCAGTACTGGATTCTTAAATCAGTTGGCATTAAACGGAAATTAACAAAGTGCTCAATAGCTGCGCGGTTTACTGGAGAGTTTGTGTGAAAGGAGGACGTAGAAAATATTGTTCGAATAATCATGGATGACGCTGCAAATTACATGGTTACATGAAGACTAATTTGGAAGGCTCCTCACCATATTTTGATCAACTTAAGCGGCCCACTGCATAGATTTGATAGACGGCCATCGGAAAACTGGGATGGGTTACCGTTAAACTAGTTGTGAAAAGAGCAACATGCATAACTAGGCACATCAACAACCATCAATGAATTCTCAACTTGATGAGGACTCACATGTTCAGAAGGGAGCTTATTTGACCTTCATAATGAAGTTCATTTACTTGAAGGATATTTATGAGCAAAAGGCAAATCTTGAAAGGATGTTTTGTTCCCTATAATTGCAAACCTTCCATTTACGCTAGGAAGAACAATGACAGTGTTGAACATGTTTTTGATGAGATATTTTGGAGGACAGCTCAGGCAATTGTACATTTGTCAGAGCGTTTGAAAAGATTCCTCATCTAGTGGATGGTGATAAGCTCCCAATGGGCTATCATTATAATGTCTATAATCTATTGATACTAGGCAGCAGCATGAAATTCATAAGCCGTTACATGAAGTTGGATACTACTTGAACCGCATATTTCTTTAAGAATGGTCCTTCAATGTTGATGATTAATTGATAGAATGCCTCTACAGCTGTATAGAGAAGATGGAGGATAACACAGTCCCTAAAATAAGATCCAAAAGCAGTTGCAAGCATACAAGATGGCAGAGGACCTCTTTACTGAAAGCCTCTCAAGTTTAAATATTTTGATTTTTGTATCCCAAATTCTATTTAATAAAACGTGCATAATAAACATTATAGTATTTCCATCTAATTCATAATAGTTCAATAATTATTATAAATAAATATGATGATTTCATTAATTCCGCATACTAAAACCACTGTGATAAACTAGGTCATTACACACAGCAAGTTTAGACTCGGAATTATGCACAAAACTCTGAGTATACATCCGTGTATATGTCTCTCATCTCAATGATATTTTACAACAGGATCCTTGGAATAAATAGCCAAGGTGTGTTTGTTACACAGCTACAAGTGGTTGGAGGAAATGGCTAATTATGCACAAGAGAACAACTCTTACGTGCAAAATAACAAAATGCCACAAATAACTCTCCAACTAATAACAACTTGAGCTAATTTAAGCTTAACCCTATTCTAGTGTGAACCTAGAAAAAACCAAACTAGATAGCTAAACACTACTTCTAGCCTAGAGTGAACACACCAACATGAACAGTATTGTGCACTGCACTACATCCCTTCTAACATTCAAGTGACTCACTTCATTCTACTTGGAATTTGTGCCAGACATACATCTAACTTCTCTCAAGAGTGAAAGCGCCAATCCATCTTTCAAATGAGGAAATCTCCAACATCTTTTGTAGGAGGACAAAATTTCAATCACAAGTTGAGAAATGGAGCCAGAACAACTTTCAGAGGAAGGCAAGCTTTCAATCCCTATCACACCATCTCCAACAAAAACATCTTCCCAAGTACAATCTCCCAAAATCGAGCATGAAAATTTTAAGACGGTACTATACAATACTTGACTGTATTGTGCACCACACTTGGTCCCTTCTACCATTCAAGTGACTCACTTCATTCTATTTGGAATATGCACCATACATTTAACTTCTCTCAAGAATATATGAGCCACTCCATCTTTCAGATAACAATAATTCAATCACAGCTCTAGCAACAGAGCTGGTACATCTTCTATAGGACAGAATTCCAATCACTAGTTGGCCAATGGAGCTAGTACAATTTTCCAAGGATGGCAAACTTTCAATCCTAATCACATCATCTCCAACAAAAACAACTGGCCAAGTACAATCTCCCAAAAATTGAGCTTCAAGGCTTGAAGAAAGTAATATATAATACTTGAACAGAATTGTGCACTGCACTAGGTCCCTTCTAACATTCAACTGACTCACTTCATTCTACTTGGAAGTTCCTACATTACTGATTCTTCCCTGCCCTCCCACCCGATACCAGTCCAGGTGAGAGCAATTCACATACATGTTTGTCCTGAGTATTCCCATGACAACTTGGGTATGGTCAAGTTCTTTTGCTGAAGAAACCACGCTTACGCAAGGTGAACCCACGAGAGTTTTTCTTTTTTACAATTAATATCAAAGTAATGCAAAAAAACACTTAAAAACCCTAAAAGTTGTTTAACACTCAAAAAGATAACAACACTTGCCTCTCATTATATCAAAAAGTAAAACACATAACAAAACACCCACCTCTCATTGCTCATTTAGGATTAAAACTTCATCAAGTAAAGTTCCAAATACATTGTAATCATATGCCTATGCTAGTATGAGTGCCCATTTGCTACCAAGGTGTTGAGAAGCTTCAAAGAAGGAATCTTGAATTCAATGAATGGTTTTAGCTTTTTCTCTTCTTTTTTCAATATTCACAACCTTTTTTCTTTTCTTTTTATTGTTTTTGTCATTTATTTAACAAGTTGTCAAGTACATAAGAACATGTAGGCTATGTCATGGGGTTTGTTTTCTTCATAAGGTTAATAATAATCATTGTGTTGGTTTTTAAACTTGCAACTACATGTACTATGATGGCAAAAAGTGCTAGTTCCATGAGCCAACCCCAATTAAAAACCGGTCCCGTGCCACTTTGGAAGTATGTTGTAATGCCCCCTTTTCAGAATTTAATTAAATCTGAATATCGGAAACCTATTTTTATTATTTTCCTAGGTTGCCAGGAAATGGGCACGTGTACGAGTTCGGGTATGGATTCAACACACAGAAATGCCAATATTTAAAAAACCCTTGGGTACAAAATAGCACAAAAACGTCCATACAATATATGTATGTATGTATGTATGTATGTATGTATGTGTGTGTGTGTGTATGTGTGTGTGTGTGTGTGTGCGTGCGTGTGTGTGTGTGTATACTACTCATTTTTGTCCATAAAAGATAAAACATTGTACTCATGAAAGTTCAAAACATTCAAGATGCTTAAATTTCTAGATTCTAGAATATATCATCTCGATTCTCCTGAAGTACTGCTGAAACAGAAGTAACTGGTTTTTATATTTTATTTTTGGCGTTTAAAAAACAGCGGAACTGCTGAAACAATACAAAAACACCCCGGTACAGCCTAAAATGGTATAGAAATGTCTGGGGTATGGCAGATCCGTACTCCGGGACACCTTTGGAGTTTCGGAAACATTTCAAGCAAGTACTAGGACCAATACCAATACCCGAGTATGTCAATGCGCGTGTACGTTGCCACTGGTTGGAGTTTTCGGGAAACATAGTTTTCTGTAGGCTAAGGGAAAATTAAAAGACAAAGATAAATTAATTTAAGTGGTCCAAGAATATTGTTATATTTTAATTGGAAAAGGACACTTAAATTATATTTTAATCTAAAAAACATTATTAGAATAAAATAATAGTAGAAGGTTGACTTCTATTATTGGGCACCTAGTTAGAATTAATAAATAAATAAATAAGTAAAGGGGCGCCAAAGTTGAAGAGAGTTGCATGTTGTTGTAAATCCTAATTTTAGGATAAGGAGTGGAAAAAGTATTATTTAATATGTTTAATCCTATTCTTAGGATGGGGCGCCAACATGGAGGTGGATAAAGTATTATTTAAAGTGTTTAATCCTATTCTTAGGATGGGGCACCAACATGGAGGGGGGATTTATTATTTTTAATGGTTCAAAGCTTGTGGGCACCCATTTTGGAGAGTGTTTGAAAGTTATAAAGGCAGATTTGGGGTTCATTGTAATACATCTTGGAAATTTATGAGTTATTTTCTTTGTCTGCAAGTAGCTTTTGCTTCTGCAACAGCAATAGAGGATGAAATCCCTCATTTGCATACGGATTTGAGGACGGAATCCCTCACTTCTCAGCTGGGCAATTCCATTCAGGGGTTGCAGTGGTCATTCAAGGTGCAAGTGTTCTGCCAATTCAACTCCAGACAATTGTATTCAAACACTGGTATTTTTATTGTAGCTGGTTGGAAATAATTAAATAAAAGACTGATTTTTATGCATTATGGTTCGCTGTTTTTATTTATAAAAATCAGATTATCGCTGTTGTTATAAAAGTTAATTTTATCAATACTGCTGCCCTAGGATTTAACAGAAATATCCAGATTTGCTAGAAGTATTTTTTCAGAGATATTACATATGTCACAATGCTAGAAAAGGTTCCAAGTGGTGCAAAGAAGCATGCACAAGTGCCAACATCAACAATTCGTGAGTACATCAACAAACAAAAAGAAGCAAATGCAATAGTTGCTTTGAAATCAAGCCATCCTTTGGCAAAGAAAGGATCTCCATCGCGGATGCCTTTGGTTCCTCATCTATTACCAGTTCCCCAGTTGTGGTCTCAACGCATGAAAGATCCCCTTTAATGGGAGATAATTTTCTGATATTTTCCAATAAAATATCCTAACAATGCATAACTAGAAAACACTTGAAAACTGAATTTGAATGCAGATCTGTATTTTATTCCAGAAAATGCGACTAGGGTAGGAATAGAAAATTGGTATTTTCAATCACACAAAATCACCTTAACCCTTTCTGATGCCTCTTTTGTAATTGACTGAAATTTAGCAAGCAAAATGATAGTTTTCAGGCCACAAAATACTGAATCTTTATAAGATAAATTTCAGATCTGACCTGTTTATTACAGCAGCTAGAAAACAGTCTGAAACCTTCCACAAAGTGCTGGAAATTATGTAGAAAAATATACCAAATAGTTCCCACATACAGCAGTTCCAAAACAGTACTTTAGTCTTGCTAAGATCTTGCAAATAAACCCCAGAAGAGGTCGCTCCAGCCTGTTTAGATCAAGTAAAATACTCAGAAATATTCTTGAGTCTTTGTACAACTTGGGGATGAGAAAATCCTAGAGGGTTTTCGTCCCCTAAAAAATTCATGTAGCTTGTGACAGCTCCAAATATGCAAAAGCATGAATAGTAATGATCATCGAATGAAATGCCCAAGTCGCCCCTCTCCTTTTTATAGGAAAAATATTATAAAATCACCTTTCCATCATCCAATGAGAAGAGAGTGCCAAAGTGCCCTAAAATCATGCCCATACCAAGTCGCATTTCTCCCTTGGGCAAATAAACATTACATAATATTTTTATTATTTTCCTAATGTCTAATTTGCCCACCATGTCAAGTCGCACTTTTTGCCTAGAGTGAAATAAAATCACTTTGGCCACTTAAAAGTCACTTTATTAAGTCATAATAATATTATTATAAGTGCTTTATAATAATTATTTTTAAATTGGCACTTTATAATAATTTTATGACTTAAGTCACCCTTAATCTCCTCCTTTGGCCATTGGGTAGACTAAATGGGCCAAAGGTCTTCGACCAACAACTATCCGAAAAAAGAGGGACATTACAACGCATTCTTCTTGGCAACGCCCTCCACACACGAAGAGGATTCTCCTTCACATGAGAACAAAAGGACCATTTGAAAAGTCATTTCAAAACAAGTCCAAAGATATCACTATTGAACTCATCCTATAAGCGTAATTCAATGCATTGTCCTTCAATCTTGTTAGTCACCATTTTAGCAGGATACAATGAGAGGGATCAACGAGGCCACAAAAAGGAGGCAAAGGCGTGTGATGAGAAGCTTTACACCATCTTATTGGCTAAGAAAATAATTGATGAGGATTAATTGCAGTCCATTAGGGATTAGTGAGCTCAAATAGGGGTGTCCATCCTTTGTGATGGATGTATAGATGTTAGAAATTGGCTTTTGATTAATGGGTTTGTAGTGTGCCCTAAAAGAGCAATGTTTTTGAAAGCCATTGATTGTGAGGGGCATGTGAAGAATGCCCAATTCACTACCAACATCCTTTTTGAATCCATTAACACACAGAGCCTCAAAATGTTGTCAAAGTCATGACAACGCTAAAAATTGGAAAGTTGTAGGGATGTTGGTAGAGGCAAGGTATTAGTACATATTTTGGACACCTTATGTCGTCCATTAACTCAAGCTAATGCTGCAAATTTTGGGCACCAAAAATGAGTGGATCAACCAAGCATATGTCAAGGCCGAAGAGATCCAAATGTTTATCACCGGCCATCACATGTCACATGCCATCTTCATGATATTCTTGATGTTGGTGCTATTGAAGGTAAGTGAAAAGATTTTTTTAATTTTTCTTAGTAATTTTATTTTACAATTTAAATTTTATATCATCCATTTTGTTTTTTAATTTAATTTTTTTAAAAGTAGATGATGTTGTAAGTTTTTATTCTAGTACTTGTGGATTTTGGAGCATTTTTTGTTTTGAATTCCTAATAGGTTGTTGAGACTTGCTTCGCCTTGAACACAATTGTCTTGAGACAACTTGTGAAGGTACAACAGGCATATTGCAACATAGTCATCAATAAGTGAAAATGTTGATACTAGATGACGAGTGGTAGGCCCATGTAGATTATTTGCTTGGGTTCACTAAGCTCATCATTAGTATAATCCAATTTACTAAAATGGAAAAGTTATGTTTCAAAAGATCTATGTTGGAATCAAACTCAATGATTGAGAAGATAAAGGCCATTATCAATGCAAAAGAGCATGATCTAAAGAAATTTTTCAAACAAGTGCAATCACCTCTATTGATTGGTGGGACAAAATGACCACCCCACATTTGCATGTCTTTGCCTTTGGAGTCACTCCTAGATTCTACAACACTAAGAACATTTCTTTGCCCGGGAAGGCACCGCCATTCGGGGATGTTAAAGGCGATGAAGGATATAAGATGGCATTCTCTAGGCTCTTCCCTGAACCTGAGGTAGAAGACATGGTCATGAGCGAGTTTAAGAATTTCATAGCCTCCACAAGTCACAACCTTGGCGCTCTCTAGGACAAGTACAAAGCACTCATTCGTGGGGATACCTCCGGGTCCAAGGATCCACACACCTCCACCTCTTGAAATTATAATCTTATCATAGGTAAGATTTTTATTTTTGACTCTCTTTTCATTTTAACTTTCAAATTTAAGTTTTGAGTTTTTAATTTTTTTTTAAAAACCATTTTGCATTGACTTTGCCTCAATATGTTGTGAGTTAATCTTCATCTGAGCGAAACTGAAGTACATACACCTTTATCCACTCAATAAAACACAAGTTGGCAGCAAAAAAGGTTGAGGAGTTGGTCTATGTGCATTCTGACTTGCACCTTCTTTCACACAAGTAGGTGAAGTACAAGGAGCCACAAAGCAATGGAATGTAGACCTAGAGAACATTTACTTGAAAGCTTCCATTAAACAACTTTCATTATTTGGCTTCTTAGGACCCACAGCATAATCTAGTGGGAGTGTCGTGGGATTGCTAGTGGGAGTGGTTCTAATGAACCAAATAATGAAGTTGATGTTGATGCTCTCAATGAAGAGCAATAGATTTCATAATTAATATTTATCATGACATTTGACATTTGCTTAGCATTATCAATTTATCAACAATATTTTTGTGGTTAATTTTTATTCTATGCATACTATATGTTTAATTAATGTTCATTACACTAGAATATTTATATTTTTGTATCTATTTTTGTACGGCTATTACCATAGTTAAACAATCGCAATACCCGACAACACAATTCTCCATACCCGAAGTCATACCCAAAATGTACTGATAACATAGCTTAGAGCTTGTGTCGTACAAGTGAAACAAATGTGTACTTAGCAAGAAATATCAACAAACACCCTATACATGGTGAAAATTTGTTGGAGACCTAACCGTCCATTATGAAAACTCACGCTTACAGGATACAGCAAGAAGAAAAGAGTGGTATTGGTGGAATCGGGATGTACATATAATTTCATTGATAAAATTTAGCAACAAATCTGAATTGTTTTGCTTATCCAATAATCAACTTTTAAGTCTGACAGCCAGCAATATTTCTATCCCATGTGAAAGCAAATGTCGGCCTCGAACCCCATATCAGCAATTATTTCCTTGATTCCAAAATGTGCCTATTCCTCAAAAGCGGCACGAAATTGTTATGGAAGTGCAATGGCTTAAACAATTAGACATCTTTCCTAGTACAGAATTTAAATCCCGAGTTGCACAATGCAGATGGCAATATTTTCACTGGATGGCAAGCTTTCAATCCCCAATCACATCATCTTCAACAAAAACAACTTTCCAAGAACAATCTCCAAAAATCAAGAATGAAGGATTGAAGACAATAATATGCAATCGTTGAACAGTATTGTGCACCACATTGGGTCCCTTCTAACATTCAAGTGACTCACTTAAATCTACTTGGAACATATGTCATGTATCTAACTTGTGTCAAGAATGAAAAAGTCAATCTATTTTTCAGATGACAAGTTCCATCAGAACTCTCATAACGGATCCAGTACATCTTTCATAGGAGTACAAAATTTCAATCGCATGTTGGCAATGGAACAAGCATAACTTTCAAAGGATGGCAAGTTTTCAATCCCAATCACGTAGTCCCCAACAAAAACAACTTCTCGAGTACAATCTCCCAAAAATTAAGCTTGAAGGTTTGAATATAGTAACATACAATAGTTGAACAATATTGTTCACTACACTAGGTCCCTTCTAACATTCAAGTGAGTAGCTTCATTCTACTTGTAACATGTGCTATACATCTAACTTCACTCAAGAATGAAAGAGCCAATCCAGCTTTTAGATGACAAAATTTCCATCACACCTCTAGCAATGAAGCCCAAACATCTTTTGCAGGAGCACAGAATTTCAATGGCAAGTTGGGTAATGGAGCAACTACAGCTTTCAAATGATGGAAAACTTTAGATCTAAATCACATTGTCACAAGTGAAATAGCTTCCCAAGTACAATATCCCAAAAATTGAGCTTGAAGGTTAGAAGACAAGTAATATACAATACTTGAACAGTATTGTGCACTGCATTAGGCCCCTTCTACCATTCAACTGACTCACTTCATTCTACTTGGAACTTGTGCCATATAGGTGATATAAATGGGCACTTAGCAAGAAATATCAAGGGGCATCCTATAATGAGAATTTAAGTTAACTATCTCAATATAAAAATATAGTGAGAATTTGTTGGTGACCTCATTGTCCATCACGAAAACTCAAGCTTGAAGGATACATCATGAAGAAATTAGTAGTATTGGTGGATTTAGGAAGTACACATAATTCCATTAATAAAAAGCTAGCAATGAACCTTAATTGCTTTGCTTATCAGTAATCAACGTTTTCAGTCTGATCACCCACAGAAATTCTATCATATGTCATCCTCAACCCCCATAGCTGTGATTTTTTCTTTGATTCCAATATGAACTTATTCCTCAAGGAGACATTGAAGTTCTTATGGATTTGAAATGGCTTAAAAACTTAGACAACTTTCATAGGACATAATTTCAGTAAGTTGGTCAATGGAGACAATACAAATTTTGGAAAATGGAAAGATTTCAATCCCAATCACATCATCTCCAATAAAAACAAATTCCCAAGTAAAATATCCCAAAAACGAGCTTGAAGATTTGAAGACAGTATCTCCAATATTTGAACAATATTGTGCATTGCACTAGGTCCCTTCTAATATTCGCGTGACTCACTTCATTCTACTCACAACCTATGTCATACATCTAACTTATCTCAAGCATGAAAGACCCTTTTAACATTCAAGTAACTTGCTTCATTCTATTTGAAACTTGTGCCATTAATCAAACTTATCTCAAGAATAAAAAAGTCAATTCATCTTTCATATGACAACATTTCCCTCACAATTTTGGCAACAAAACTCATACATCTTCAGTACGTGGACAGAATTTCAATCACAAGGTTAGTAATGGAACTGGTGCAACTTTCATTGGATGGTAAGTTTTCAAACACAATCACATCATCTCTAGCCAAAGCAACTTTCCAATTACTATCTCCCAAGGTTTAAAAACAGTAGTAGACAATACTAGAACAATATATTTGGAACATGTCTCATAAATCTAACTTCTCTCAAGAATAAATGAGCTAATCCATCTTTTGGATGACAAAATTTCCATCACAATTCTGGCAACGGAGCCACTACATCTTTCAAAAGAGGATGAAATTTCAATCACAAGTTGGGTAAGCTTTCAATCCCCATCACATAATCTCCAACTAAAACAACTTCCCAAGTACAATCTTCCAAAAATTAAGCTTGAAGATTGGAAAACGATAATATACATTACTTGAACAATATTGTGCGTTGCACTAGGTCCCTTAAACATTCAATCAACTCACCCCATTCTACTTGGAACTTGCACCATACAAGGAATATAAATGGGTACTTAGCAAGAAATATCAAGGGACACTCTATACGTGGTGAGAATATGTTTATGACCTAACCTTTGCCTTATGAAAACTAAAGTTTGAATGATACAAAAACAACAAAATAGTATTGGTGAATTCACGAAGCAAACATTGTTAAAAACTGAATTGCTTTGCTTATCAATATTCAACTTTTTCAGTCGAATTGCCAAATAAATTCTATTGCGTGAGAAGGCAGATATCAGCCTCAAACCCTATTGGCAATTATTTCCTCGATTCCAATACCTACATATTCCTCAAAAAGGTGCGAAGTAGTTATGGAGGTGCAATGGCTTAAACAATTACACGCCTTCACTAAAAATGGAAATACTTATCAACTCAAGGATCTCAGAAGCTCTTCGAATCAAGTGATTAGCTCTCACAAAATGGGGAAACCCCTGTAAAAGGTGTCTCGTGCTTTTGACCACACAAGTTTACTCCTTAAAAGTTCCTACAAATTCCTATCCATTACATAGGAATTAGCAACATGAACAAGAATTCCAAGATGTTCCGCATGGCTTGTCCCTAATCATTGAATGAGGCCATGTCATAGAATTGATTCCAAGAAAATTGCCTTCTGACAGCAAACCTCAGTGCTACAGATATGATCGTAATAGCGACATCAAGTAAATGGTTTTAACATGTTGGGTATCTACATCATATGCCCAAACATAAGTGTTTTTTCTGCCCATGTGATCATGGTATGCCCACACATTTTTTCTACCCTTATGCTCACGGTCTAAAAGACTACAAGGATGGATCCTGGATACCACAGGCCATAAATCAGAAGCTGTGAGCTTTATTCTAGTTTTAGTTGACAGATTCTCCAACCATGGAGCATCTTTGTTATTTGATGACATCGTTTATAAAGCATCTCTAAAAGCTTCATGGGGATCCAAAATCATGGTCAGTGATATTAGAATATTAACATCCATTTAGTTTTATGCTACATAGTCGGTTTATTATAGTAAGTTAGTAACAGTTTAAAATAAGTGAGGTTATTAAGAAAGGATGTTATTTGTTGAATGAGTAAGATTGGGTTACATATATAACATCAAAGCATGTCTAAATACAACATTCCTCAGTAAACTTACCTCTCATTTTGACACTTCGTTGATTTCCCTCTTTATTTAATATAAATTAAAATCCAATATAACATCAGGGCTGATAGTAGGTCTATGAGGATCTGATGCAAGAAAGTTGAAGTCGGGACAATAGAAAAGAGAGAGAACTGGTACATACAAGCATACAAGCATAAATGAGAAGATAAAAGTGAGATGAGGGAGGAGGGAACTAATTAGTCTTTGTTATCCTTCTCTCTTTCATTGTTTGTGTTGGATTGAGGAGTTGATTTTCCTCTATACTCTTCTGCACCTATGTGGTAGATGATTGACTGCTATTTTCATTTCCATCAATGTATGTTTTGGCATTGTCCCTACTTATCTCCTCACTGAAGAGTCGGAAAGGATGATGTGAGGTTTTACCGTTTGTGCAGGCATATGTGATATTTTTTTGTAGAGAAACAATCTTGAAAAGTATTGAAGATAGCTCATGTAATCAGCTCACAGAAGGCCTTTATGAGAATTGTTGGCAGAAATAGAGCTAAGGAAGCTCGCTATCAGCACTCGTAGAGATTCTACGAAGTCCTTAGAAGTATGATATCCCAGTTGGACTATATGATCATCTGCTGATTATGTTTGGTATGGTTGCTACTGATCCAGAGGTGTATGATCAATGTATTAGTTTGTTCGAACTATATTGTCAATATGCCAACCTTCTATTATCTATGGCCCCGTTTAGATATTTTATATATCAGCAGTTCACATTGTAATTCTATTTCTTGTGGGCATATGGTCCATAACCATGGGTATCTTTAGCCAAAAAACATACAACATATACATGGAAAGAGAGGAAATAAATGGTAATCAGTTTAGACATTTGACAAAGAAAGAATGAAAAATATCCAGGCCCTTCAAGCACAAAGCATTTTACAATTGCACATAAAATTTAAGCATCTGCAAACATATGTACTTCCAGTGCTCAAAGCTGGCAACATAGTCACTCATTGGTAATCAAGTCAAAGCTTTTGCCGAATTCATATTCCTATAAGATTTATGACTGAAATGCATTTTAGCTGACACAAACAAAATCTAAAGATAAAGATAACTGAGAATAAATAGAACCAAGAAAACATCAAACTGTACCTTGGTACCAAGATCTGTAAGGGCTATAGCCATGTTGTTTTTAGCAATTTCAAAGTTGGGAGACACAGCTAGACATCTGTCCAAAACATATTTCTGTTACATCAAAAGCACTTCTAGTCTACCACAGGAGCAATATTTTCACAAAATGATATGACATGCAAAAATCATACAGATTCCTACCTCTCATAGCATGCAATGGCAGCATCCAAATCCCCACGATTCTTATATATGACTCCCATGTTGCAATATGCTTCAGCATACATAGGCCTTTGTAAAGCAGCTTTTTCATAGCAGCTAAGGGCCATATCATATTGCATCATTTCCGAATACACAACCCCCAAATTATAATAAGCAGGCTGTATTACAAAACAAAAACGGCACAGATTACATGCCTCCATATTACATGACACATACCCAATATCAATCGTGCTCTAAAATTCCACTAAGGAGAACAGATAGGACAAAAGTGGAAATGCTAAACTTATTTCAGCACAATTAAAAAAATAGGTAATATAAGGATTTGAAAATTCCAACTTACAGCATAGCGGCTATCAGCTTTCAGCGCTTCATAATATTTCTGAATCCCTTCTTGAACATTTCCAGCAAGTTTCAAACTGGTCCCAATATCCGTCAAGACAATTGCTAGGTACTCTGCAGCAGGCTTGTATGTAGGATCTACAGCAATAGCTTTCTGATATGCCTGCAACCAATAAACAGATGGCATGCAAATCCAAATCAATTATTGAGGCCTTGCACAAGCAAAGAATTGTATATGCCACATACTAGATGATAACAGCCTATATCCATGCTCTATATGTGATTGAATTAGCAAATTTTGCATTTATTTAAATGCTATCAATCATAGTTGCCAAGTGGGGAAGATTCGTTATAGTTTGGGATCCCAGAAAACGTTGGAAAATTTCAAAATATCTACTCTCCAACAAAACATGAAAGCAAAGCTAGGCAAATAGTTATAGAGGGTTGTTTACTGGTATTTTTTCTGTCTTTACATTTATTTAAGCTTATAATTTTTTTTTAAAAAAATTAAATCAGATAGCATATTTGGAAACCATCTTCGTGGAAGGAAAAGCGTCAAAAGGAATGACTGTAAATACTAAATATCGAATGAGTCACTGTCAAAAGATCACCATAAAATTGTACATAATTGGCATATAAATATCATGGACAGGCTTTGTGATATTGTGTCACCCTTTCATATTATTCTATTTAATTTTATAGATATTGATTAAAATAACTATTGATTAGGCATGTTTATGCCCTCTCCTAATGAGATGCTAAAACCTCATACCATCATTAGCAATGAAATTTCATTGTGTCATTTACAAGATGTCGTAAATCTCAGTCTTCATAAGCTCAGAAATTTCCGAATAAGCAAGCTGTTCAAATAGAATCGTCTATTAAAAAGGCTGTTGAAGTGAAGTACGCAGGAATGACTTCTGCAATCTGTATTCATAATTTGATTAATTACGCATGTTGGGCAAAAGCATTGCCGAGATTGAGGTAAAATATGAAGCGCTTCTTGTTGAATGAGCAGGTGATACTAAGCACTAAGGTACGCTTATATACAGGTTTGTTTCATTTGCAGTAATCATAATCAAATACCAACTATCTTGCATTTGTATTACTTTGTCTCATATTGCTGGCAATCATCAATGACTGTAGTAACTTTCTGACACCAAGAGCAGCTACTGCCAGAGTATGATGTCACAAAAGATTGTCCATTGTGATGATCTCTTTCCATAATCATGCTGTACATCAAGACACCATTGGTAATTGTCAAGAATTAAATGTCAATGTTGCCAAACTTTATTGCCAACATCACCAAGCATTTGGACTCTGATGTGGTTTATATTGTAATCCTTGTAATCCTCCCAAGTTAGATCTGAAAGCTGCTCACTCAACATTATTTTAAAAGCTCAAACACGGCAGATTGCTGATATCCCCACAGATAGCATGGAAAGTCCTCATTGCCAATTAAAAAGCCAGCAAATTTTAAAGTTAATGCTCCTCTTAACCCTGAACCAGATGTTTTAAATGTTAATGCTTATAAAAAAAGGGTGCAATTGTTATCATGCTCTGTAGTCATAAAGTATTTTGTCATGTCTCCCCTCTAAGAAAATGATCCCTATGGCATCAGAACCTCGCAAAGGGATTTAAACATTGCCAATTTGGAAGAGTTAAAGAAAGATATATCAACTTATAACAGTTGTCATAGGAACGTGAATAACAATCAGAAGTAAAAGAATTTTTCAACAATTTCCCAAACCCAAACAGAAATGGGAATCAATCAGTATGTGCTTCAACGCTGAATTTCTCAAGGATGGCGAGCTTGATTGCAATTATGGTGCTTATTGTTGATGAAGTATGTCCATGGCGGTCAAAATTTAGCATTGCGTCAATTTGTGTTTATTCAATCTCATTTCATTCTAATTGGTCACTAAGTTTATTGTTGATGGAAGGCAACCTACAAAATAATTATATTTTAGGCTTTCATAAGTTTATAAATTACTACTTTCTCTGGCTAATTTTGGAATTTCATCCATGACTAAAAGCTACTTTTATTCAAAAATATTTTATATTTTTCAACACACTTTAATAAGGAATGTTTGACACACATAAAATACTTTTTGTCAGTTACATTTTTAGATTTTTGCTTAACTAGGATCCATACAAAGTTCGCAGGATGAGAGAGAGCCTGCTGAAGAAATTTTGACACGGCTGTTTTTGTTTTGGATAAAGCTATTGGGGTTCAGCTTTAGCTGTTTAGTTTTTGGACACTTCTACACTCTATGAGCTATTCAGTTCAATTCTTAGTGAACCTAGAAAGACTTAATTTGCTCATTGCTGTACTAAAAGGACATTTATATATATGACCTCTCGTGGTTCAAGATTTTGTTTTTTTAGTTTTAAATTTTTATAATTTCAGCTCAATTTAAGATACTAAAAATACCCAAAAGCGATTTATGCCAATTTGAGTAATCTATTTACTTGTTTTTCTGGCCTTTAGTGATCTCACCTTGCTTTAAAGATTTGAAACTTCAGAGCACATCGACCAATATTGAAAAGTGTTACAAAGTACTCTTTGAAGAATTAGTTAGGATTTGATTGGTGGCATTCATTAAGGTTTGACTGGAGGATAAAAAACACGGGATTTTAACTTGCTAAAACAAATAAGCTAGTGTGGTACAAGTTACTACTGCTTGGCAAGTGCATGGACAAGGAAGCTAAATCATCACAACCAACACACATACCCTAAAAATTAATCCAAAATTAAATGTGCTCCTTTTATTTAGTTTCTGGCACCATTTTGTCTTGTTTTCTGGCTTATTTAATCTTTGATTGGTGGCATTTGTTAAGGTTATATTGACTGGAGGATGAAAATCACGGGATTTTAACTCGCTAAAACAAAAAAGCTAGTGTGGTACAAGTTACTACTGCTTGGCATGTGCATGGACAAGAAGCTAAATCGTCACAACCAACACACATACCCTAAAAATTAATACAAAATTAAATGTGCTCCTTTTATTTAGTTTCTGACAATATTTTGTCTTGTTTTCTGGCTTATTTAATCTTAATTATAGAACGAAACCAATTCACTAAGAAGTCTGCCTGTTGATGCTACCTTCAGCTGAATTTTGTTGTAAGCAATCAGATGAGGCAGATTGGTATTTTTTTATTTCGGTGAGGCCCAGGGCTCAAATACTAATCCTTAATTATTAATTTAAATGCTTAGGACAATCAAATTCAAAGCTCCTTTCCAGAAAGTTTACACTTAGCAACAGTAGGAATCATCCCAGCCCTGTGAACAGTAAAAGCGCCATAGTATCACCTGTCTGCACACCTGGCAAGAGTGTTTGAGCTACCTGTCATGTATCGGCTTATCCAGTATATTTTTGCACCATTTTAACTGTCTAGGCTCTAGGTGCTATTTTATGTTGCACAAAACATTAACTTACAAGAATGGCACCAAAAATTAAAAATAAAGCTATAAATTTCAATGAGTGCAATATGATTCAAAAATAGGAACCGCTAGTGTTAGCCCTGATTCCAAGTAATTGATTTAGGCTACTTTATAGATTACCAATTGGTCAACAAGTAATATGTTTGCCATCAAAAGGAGCTCAAATGCTGTATCTACAGGTGTCAATTCTATAAATATTTGGTAAACTCAAACAAGATTATTTATCGCAAAGTTCTCTATCACATGCATTTTTACAAATTTGTGTGACATAAGTTTGTTTCTGCCCACAATCTGCTAAATAATAGACTATTCCCATGTCAGTGTGGTTCACTCATAAGATGGACATGGAGCTCTTAACGTCCCTGATACATTCACAATAAATTTACAATGGTTGCTCAAATTGTCCTGCACATCATTGCTTGGTATGAACTGTTTAAGGAATTTTGTTGCTTATGGTTATAAAAGTGCTCTCCATAAGTTAGGAAAATTAAATCTATAATTGTTTTTTTCTGAAGAAACTTACGGTTACAAGAGTAACAATTCATTGGTCACAAGCACTTTGTAACTGAGTATATTCAAAATTAAAATTTCAGCATGACTTCGGTGAGTAAAATGTCCACGTGATTGCCGTGTAGGTCTCATCATAACAGACACCCTACTTACCACTCACCCATATACACATAAAGAATATGCTCAATGAAAGTTGTTTTAATCTAGCAAATAAAGCTTAAACAAATCTGGTGAATATTTAATGCATTGAACTTCCAAATCAAATCAAAAGCACATGTACTATACAAATGATCATATCAAGCATGGTTGAAATATCTCTCAGCTATGCTCAGAAAAACTATTTTTAAAGGAAAAACTATATTTGAAGGCTGGAAACATAACATACCTCTGCTGCCTCTAACAAGTGGCCTTCGTCCTTGTACAAAACCCCGCAATGTGTGAAAGCACAAGCATTCTGAGGATCCAGTGCAATAGCTTCTGCAAAACTCTGGAAAGCCTGCTGAGTCATACCTTGCATTTGGAGACAAATTCCCTTTCCAATGTGAGCCTCAACATTGCCTGCCTCTGTTTCCAATACAGTTTCATATAGAGACAGGGCATCCACAAACTTGTTCCTAGATCGCAAAATATTGGCATACGAAAGTGCATCCTTGCCTTGAAACTTTCTTAGTGGAGAGTTGGCAGGGAGAGAGGACGTATGACTAGACACAGAACTAGTAGTATTCACTGCATGACTCATTGTTCCGTCAGGTCCTCTCTTCAAGTTCTCATTATTATTATCAGTATTGCCAATTGTATCCTGCTGCTCCCTTACACTATTCACTACTGGGGTTGGCGACTGACTGATTTGGGATTCTGTCCATGCCATAACTGGACACTTTCCGCTCCTCAATGGCAAAATCCTTGCATCCTATACAATACTACTCCACAACCCTGCACTGGAAACCCCATAATTCAAATTACAAACTCAAACAAGAAATACGATAATATAGAAACCCCAATTTAAGCTCAAAATCACTAATAACGAATAACAAGTAGGACAGTTTTAATGTGAACAAAATCCTATCAAAGGGATACGCTATTATTATACAACTTGTAAATCATGAACATCTCCCCTGCACTGTTTTTGTACAAATGTAAAATTCAAACAACACCCATCCACCCTTGTACTGAAAATGTCCACAACATAAGTTATAAACTTAAACAATAAATTCAACAAGAAAGAAACTCCAATTTAAGCTCAAACACCCAAACCAAACACTGTTTTGCAACAACATAAAATTCAAACATCACCCACCAGCCCTAGCACTGAAAATTCTCTCAGCATAACCAGTCCTGGCACTGCAAAATATCCTCCACATAACTTGTAAACTTAAACTAGAAAACTAACAATACCAGAAACCCCAATTTAAGATCCAAACCCAAGGCAGAAATTTTTTTTGCATTAATGGAATTTTCAAACAGCCACCATCAGCCCTAGCACTGAAAAATTTCCTCAACATAGCATCACTTACACAAAGCTCTTAATACACAAACCTCTATACTCAAAACCAAGACTAGACGCTGTTCTGTATCAAAAATAAAATTCAAACAGTGATCATTAGCCCTAGAACTGAAAATCCCTTCAATACAGCATAAACTGCAAAATTACACTAGGAAAATTGATACGGATATCCCAAGTTGAACTCAAAATGAGAACCTGTTTTTCATCAATATAAGATGCAAACACTAAGCATAAGCCCTTGTACTGAAAACCAATCAACATAACATAATTTACAAACTTGCACATACAGAAACCCTAATTTAAGCTCAAAAGCCAAACCTCACAATTGCTTGGCATTAATGTGAATTTCAAACAATAACATAAGCCTTTGCACTGAAAATTCCCTCAAGGCAACTTAACTTACAAACTTGAACTAGAAATCTGATGATACAGAAATCCCAATTTGAGTTCAAAACCCAAACCACCACTGGTGTTGCATCAATGTCGGATTCAAACAATAACAATCAGCCCTAGCACTGAATATGGTTACCACATCAAGTATAAAGCTAATGATACAGAAACCACAATTTAATCTCAAGACCCAAACCAGACACCGTTTCTATTTAATCCATCCCTCAACTATAGTATAACTTCCACACTTGAAGTAGGAAGCTAAATGATCCATAAACCCCAATCTAAACTCAAAAGACACCGTTCCTATTTAATCCATCCTCGACTATAGTATAACTTCCACACTTGAAGTAGGAAGCCAAATGATCAAAAGCCAAACCACACACCATTTTAGCATCAATGTAATATTCAAACACTAACCACCAGCCCTACTACTTAAATCCCCTCAACCAAGCATAACTTACAAAATTTAACTAAAAAGCTAATGATGCAGAAACTCTGGTTTAAGCTCAAAATTCAACTAGATCACGTGCTCTTTTAGCATCAATGTATTCAAAAACCAGCCACCAGCCTTAGTACCGAAAACCCCCTCAACAAAACATACTTACAAATTTTAACTAAAAAGCTAATGATTCAGAAACCCCGGTTTAGACTCAAAATCAAACTAGACCCTATTTTAGCGTAAAATTCAAACAGTGACCATTAACCCTAGTATCAAAAGTCCAGTCAACATGACATAACTTACAAACAGAAAATGTAAACCAAATGATACAGATACCCCAAATTAAGATCAAAACCCAAACTAGACCCTGTTTTTGGAAAGATGTAAAATTCAAATAGTAACCACCATCCCTAATACTGAAAATCCCCTCAACTTAACTTGCAAAATCAAACTATAAAATATAGTAACACAGAACTCCCAATTTAAGCTCAAAATCCAATATAACCTCAAAACCAGACACTGTTCTAGTGCCAATATAAGATTCAACCGGTGAACATAACACCTTGCACTGAAAACCCCCAACATAGCATATCCTACAAATTTAAACTAAAAAATTAAGAGAAAGGAAATCCCAATTTAAGCTCAAAACCAGACACTGTTTCTGCAATGTATACTTCAAAATAGTACTCCTTGTCCCTAGCACTGAAAAATCCCTTCACATAACATATTGTTTTTCGTTTCAAAACTAGAAAAAAAAATCACAACACATATTTACTGAATCTGATGCTGAAACTTACACAACGACCATTAAACTAAACTGTCACAAATGGCCCTAACTACAAATTTTTAAAGAAATTGTTCAGCCTTCCTACAGTAACAAATATTAAAACCCTAATTAACTCTCGGACAAAATAAATGCAAGGCTTGAGCGAAAACATTTCCTTACCCGCGCAGAGTATTCAGACAAATGCTCCTCGCTTAAACCCCGGAATAACCTTAAAAAACGAGGCGCCTGGAAACCATACGTACGTATATATAACATAAATAAAGAAAAACGAAAAGTTGACGTAGACAAAACAGGTAGTGAAAAGACGGCCGGAACTGCAATATATATATATATATACTGTGTATATTCTCTTTTAAAACAAAATCAAGAACCTCCCATTTGCCGCAATAAACGGCTCTGCTTTTCCCTTCCACTAAACATAACGGCCGTTTGAACGGCGTGCCGTTAAGTTCCTGTGTTTAATGTTTCTCCAATTCCAATATGGTCTCGTTTTTATTTTTATCCGAAAAGCCTCAATTATTTAATTTTTAAGCGAAATTATTGGTGAGTGGGCCCCGTGGGTAGTGTACGTTTTTGCAATTTTTAGCCACAATAATAGTAATGAAAAGGCTAGGGATTATATTTATTAACTCTTTTCCCATAAAATATATGATACTTGTATTTCCCACTATTTAAGTGATTTTTTTTTAAATAGTAGGTATAGCTTCCTCCTACCCCTCATTAAACGACATTTCTTTCGTTTAGAGGCTTCTAACTATGAATTAGAGAGATTTTAATAATGTTTATGATACTAAAGTAGTTAATGGGATTTTGAGTTCTAAAAGAAAAGTGAATGTACAAAATCACTTGCTTAAAATAAGGGTTGAAATGTCCATTCTCTTTTGGCTCATGGATTCTTTATTATGAAAGTTGATTACCAACTTTGTTACTTTACTTTGTCTCGCTTCCTCAAACAAAACAAATGGATTGTTTGCTTTCATATTTTCGTCGCATTTGATTTAAATATCATTATAGGATTTACACTCGTGATGTAGGGTCATTATGTCTACACTAACCCCCATAGTGTGAAATAGGCATGTTCTCTTATCTCTCTCTTCTTGAAGTTTTGTCCATTAGTCGGGTTTCACGCCTAAGATGGTGTGAGCTAGTCCTTAGTTAACTCGGTGTCGTCCACTGTCGGTTTCACACATAAGATGGTGTGAGCAAGTCCTTAGTTGACTCGGTGTGGTCGACTAGTTGATTTCACACATGAGATGATGTGAGCTAATCTTTAGTTGAGCTACCAACATTTTTGCTTTCCACTTGATTTCTACTCCTGTGTAGGTTGTTTCATCATGATCACATGTGGGATTAATTCTTTGACATTTGAAGACACTCAAAAATGGTCCCTTCATGTTTATTTCGCATTATTTTATTTTATATATGTTATGCATATTTGTTTATATACGAGTTATTGGGCCCAAATTTGGTGGTATTACATTGTTATGGCGACTTCTTTTATTTTAAACTTATTGTGTATGTTTTCATGCAAATTCTCATATTTGCATCATGAATGCCTTATCTCGTACTACAAGCATTCGTAAAAGTATAGCCCTTATACTTGTTAAGTATGTATATATAGTCATGGCATGTTTTCTCATTCCACCTTTTAAATTAAATGGGCTCATCTATCTTTTTGCCTCTCCCATTTTCAGCCGGTAGAGGTTGGTCATGTATGCCAATTTCGCCAAAGTTTAAATTCAAGTCATTTACAAATATGTATAAAAATAGGTTAATTTGGTCATCAAGTACTTATTTCATATTTAGTGAACATTTTATCATGAGCACTTTTGGAGTAGTTTATTAGAGTAATTTTTGTTATGTAGTTTGTGTTCAACTTGTCATTTCTTTGTTATCTTTAAGGGATCTAGCTAATTGGAAAGGTGAAGGGCCACTATTAACCCTATCAACACAAACCCCTAACCAAACTCGTCCATTTTAGATTTGTTAATTCTAAAAGGACTTCAAATTCAAAGTGCACAACTAGGGAAAAAGGTGACCAAAAGAAGTGAAATGGGAGTGTTTTATCAAAGTTTATGGATCTTGTCTAGGAATTTCTAGGTTCATTAGGACCTTTTGAATTGTCTTAAAAATGATCAGGACTAGTTATGCAGCCTTCGTATTGTTCTTTGTAGGGATCACATCGATAAGTGCATAAACTTGGACAATCATATATTAGAATGGATAGTTCAAATTGCAACAAGCCCATAAATAACTAAAAAGCACTTACTGCAACATCAATTTAAAAGCTATAGAGACCTTCATCTCTTTATATGTTGCGTTGAGGTTTTTATTGGGGATTATTTATTATGTTTGCATGTTTTATGATGTTTAATATGAAATAAATGTATTTATATTCTTGCATTTTGGCGAACCCCAACTCTCTCTTGCACCTCCTAAGGGTTCATCTTTTAATAATCCCTCTTTTTGCATGTTCCTAGATCTAGAATTTTTACCGTTTTCATTGTCGTGCCCAAAACTTTTCAACACCTCACTCCTTACTCCGCATGCGACCACCAAATAGTTTGGTCAAAATGGCGGTTTTGTCCCAAACCACCCGGCAGTCATTTTCTCTATTTCATATATTTTATAGGTTGGTAATTTTCCTATAGGTCATCCTTAATGCAAAATTAAACCAACAAAACCTTACATAGGCAAATCAAACGCACTCATCGACATTTGTTTGGCACTTTCAAGAACACTATTTACAAATATTTCCAAAATCACTCAAAAGCTCTTCTAAATCTCATGAAATTAGCAACAGACATTATGAGTATTCCCCACATAGGTTTGAAGCACTTCTATCTAGGTTCAAGAGTTTAATTGCCTAAGTTGCAAGTCCTCCAAGCCAAGTCCGGCCTGACAAGGATGTCAAGCCATTACAAAATATTATCGAGAGCAAGTTCTAAATCTAATTACATTTGTATAGATATCACATCGCTATGTGGAGAGCTACATGCGGTTTGAGGCCTCCTCTTAGTAGTGTCAATGTAGGTTGTGTACAACTTGCACTTTCAACCCAAACACTAACCTTTACGGGGTTTCCACCTATGGTCGAGTTTGAAGTTATTTTGAGGTCATACATAGGGTTTCACACATTTTCAAGACCTAGGATTTCATAGGAAGGCATATTCCACACTTACATAGGCATAAAAAGTTACAAAATGTCAACATCTCACCATATTAAACTACCAAATGGTTTTGTACATAATTAATGGTTTCATCCTTGCTTGTCTTACACCTCCAAAAATAGAAATGAAGCTTATGTAGATCATTTATAGTCTTTCCATCCTTCTACCACAACCGAGATCAACTTCTATACTAGCATTATAGCTAAGCGCATCTCTCCTCTTATGTTGTGTTTCATTTAACACTTGTTTCGATTGATCTATCTCGGACATTGTTAATATAGGTGTGTTATGATCTGCACATCAATACTAAATCTATTAGTTTGAATATACCCCTTGTTTTTAACCATAATCTAAAATTTAAATAAGAACCTTCACACTTATAATTTTTTGGGTTAAATCATTTGGTGAACACACTTATTGATCGAATTTAAGTTTCTCAGCCTAGGTTTTCCAAATTGACATCTTCTAAGGTTTGTATTCAAAGTTAATTCTAATTTTTATCTATTTCATGACCTAGATTTGGTTTTCTGAATTTTCCATAAGGTTTCATGCTTGCTCCTCCTACTAGGGCATCTTTCTATGATTTTATATTGGTCAAAGAACCTCTTAAGGAATACCTAAAAATATGTATAATTATTTGAAAATCCCTTGGAGTTTTTTGTCCATCACATTGATGTCTTAAAAAAACACTTTTGGTTTCCTAAAATTCTTCATATATTTTTAGAAATGGTTATTTTATTAACGTGACATATATAATTTTTCTTTAAAAAAACATTTTTTGGGCCTACTCATATTATTTTTGCTTTCATGGATTCTTCTATTTGATCCTTCTCTTATCCAAACCACTAATGCTACAATTTCCTTACTTAAGTTACTTAATAACATCCCTTTATATAAAGATATTCTTCATGGATTATTTCAATGAATAATGCTCCCTACCAATGTAGAACCATAATATATGGCATTCATTCTTCATACTCTACACTCGCTGAAGAAAGCATATCCTCCACAAATAGTCATTCTTATGAAATCTCTTTTAAGGTTATCCTAAAATATATTCAAGCATTACAAGTTGATTTTCAAAATCACATTCAACCTATGAGTATCGAGATCCAATCACTTAAGAATGATATTACATATCTAGGAATCCCCAATATGCCCATGTCAACCATGTCTCTATGCATAATCTTGGGCCTTAATAAGGTGCATCTCAACCATGGTTTAGAAGCACAATCAATCCATGCCTAAACATAAAGCACCTCTTTATTTCAACAATATCAATCATATATCACATGACACTCTTCAAACATCACGGGAAAAACATTTTACCAAGTTGTTACCTAACTATTATTATCCCCTTCATAGGATTGATAAGATCAGAGGAAAACCATTTTGTAATTATCATGGTATCAATAGACATCATGACAATGATTATTATGTTTTAAAATAAAATCTAAACAAAATTTAGCATAAGGGTATTATTTCTTTCAATATATGTTATCTTGTGTCTCCTCTTTCGATGTATCATTCTTTAGAGAATGAGATCTCCCATGATACCTCTTTAAGAAAGCCACTAATCTCTCAACCTCCATGAGTGATGTTCCTTGGAGATGATTCTCTCCTATGTGGTCCTCTCAATCATCTAGATCTATGTGAGTGCATAAAGCTAGCACATCTATATCGAATGAGTATAATACAATAAAAAATAATACACCTCTATCTATAATGCAAAGGAAATATACTCATGAAAAGGATCTAAAATAAATACATCATTCAAAATATTATATCTCAATGTAAGAACCACATCAAAATATTATACAAAAAGAAAGAGAAACAATATGAATGGAACAAGAGTGATTTGTTAAGGAAATATTACATGAGGAGCATGTCAAGCAAAAATGGCTATATCGAGAGTAATTATGTATAGGCACGAAGAAATTAGAGCATACACAAACACAATTAGTGCGATAAGAGGAAGGATTCTAATTTTTTTCCTAATATATCATTACTAGTTTATTTAGAGCAGCATAATGCTACATAAATCAATGGTATGATAGTGACAAATATAAAAATGACAGATCCGATGAATATAAAATGCAAGTTGAGTATCAATTCCATCAATGAAGATGATTTGATAGTTATCCCTACATGTCGTGGAACATGTCGAATTAAATTTTTAAGGTTAAGGCCATAAAATCCTCTCTCATTAATGAGGATGGCAAAAAGATAAATAAATCATAGTACAAAACAAGCAAAACATTGCTTTCAAGAATGGGTTTCTCAATACAAAGGTGTAAAAACAACATATACCTACAAAGGATACACAAAGAGCCACATATAGCTTCCAATATGATACTTTAAGTGTATATTCTTGTGAGAGTACCCTCGTATTGTTACATAAAAGGTCACAAGTAAGTAGTTTCCAACCCTTAAGAAATTTTCATTCCACTCATCCATTAATATTACAACGGGGTGGCCAATTAGTTATCTCCCTCCAATCTACGAGGATATTCAATCATGGGTTGATTGAAATCTAGCACATTTCTCCCCATCATTAATGATAAAATCATTTTATAGAAATAATTTACCAATCCCTTCTAAAGCTACTTGTTGATCTCTTGGACACGTCATTCTCCCTCTTACAGTTGGATCCACTACTATGACTACACATATCTTGGTTATTGATACTCTTAGGACATGTGACATACTTTTAGGATACCCTTGGATTCATGAGCATAGGGCTACACCTTATGTTCTTTATTACTACATCAAGTCTACCTACGACAATCAAGTTGTTATAATTCCTAGTATCCCATATGAGACTCCTTTACCTTGTCCCTTTACTAAGAAAGCACTTATTTCTACACCCATGCATGTTGCACATATTCATGTTGCATCTAGAGGATATATCCCTTGCAAACTTCCTCTTAGGTCTTGTATCGTATGTAAAAAATCTCCTAAGTATGTCTTACAACCCCAACTTGACACAATGCATCTTATTCCTAGTGTACATGCTACAAATTTAATTTTCCAAGCCTCCACACCTACACGTTTTCTCCTCGCCCTCTTGATAGTATCATAAGGTAACACTTTCAAGTTCAAGAAGATAAATATTATAAAAATACAAAAAAAAAAAAAAAAAAATCTACTAAAGACAAAAACATTGAAATATTCTCAAAATATAAATTTAGGACATCCATATGACTCGATTTTCCAATTCTTTAATTTTCGTATTTAATTTGTCACATGGTTTGATAGATAGTGTATTCTACATACTATTTACATATGTGTGCATAAGGTACTCGAACATGATATATGATACACAAGACTATACATGATGATAGGTGTTGGCCTAGTCCCTTTCCTAATGGTCTTGCTAATATGGGGGCATCTTCTACACTATCAGGTGTTATTGTTTCATTACACATTATTTTTCACTTCCTCGTTATGTTTATATTCTATACTAGTATATATGTTGTTTATTTTTACTAATGCGGCTAACACGTGTTCTCTTGTATCGAACCGATATCTCTTGATCTATGTGCATATGTGCTATTGTTTACTATTATGTTCACTTGTTTACTTGTATGCTCATTTTCAAGTATGCGGCCTATGGAATTTTTATGTAGGTGTGTGACACTTTTGGCATCCCTTTTTGTAACTTTTGTTGCCTTTTCTCATGCTTGTTTGTGCGTGTGACACTTTCGTGTCCTTGTATGTGGCCTTTGGAATTTTCTATGCATGTGTGTGCGACACTTTAGTGTCCCTTGTTTCTAACCATTTTTCCTTTTCTCATGCTTGTTTGTGTGTGCGACACTCTTGTGTCCCTTATATGTGGTTGTTGGCCTTTTTATGACTAACATATGTGACATTGATTGTTGTACTTCTATGTTTGTATACTTTCTAATTTTATGATTTTATCATGTTTCTATGCTCGTATGCTATGTTGCAATGTCTTCATGTCATGGTTTATGTCATGTACTATCTTGTAGGAACATGATCTCTATGCTTTGGCCACATACAACAACCTTCAAAGTGATAAAAATTGAATATATGATACATCCAACATCGACACACTTCACTTATTTTGATCCAAGTAATCTATTGTACATATCACTCGCTCAAAATAAGGGGAATTAAATGGGTGTCATCACACAAATATCTATGTAATACAAGCACACAAACAAGGTGCCTAAGAGGTGTCAAAGATTTCATGCGCTTCTTTAAGATGGTATGAAGAAGGTTAGTGCTCTATCAAATATGTGATGGAGAGAGAGTGTGCTCTTCATGTGACAAAGTTGCTTATAGGTATGTGTGGACCCTCTGAACAGGGGGAGTCCAATTGGTCTTTGATCAAGAATATAAAGTGTCAATCAGAGTTCTAGTGCCTAAAGGATCTAGTGAAGACATAGTGACAATTCAATAAATGTATAGTGAGATCGGTAGTAGTGATTTAAGCAAGAAAATGAGAGAAAATTGGTTATGAAGGCTTTATACATCTCATCAAGAGAAAATCGTCTACATAGGTTGTTTTTATATATTCAAGAGGTTTCATGCCAAGAAGAAGTCAAGATTTATAGGAAAATGTGACAGTTCTTTGTCTAGGTTGTGTAGCACTCAAAAGAGACCTAATTTAAACATGTATCGGTGAAAGAAGTGATTTAATTTGTGAGTATGAACCTAAATCTTTATAAACAAACATAAGAAGAAAATAGGTAATCAAAAATACCTATTTCAAGGTTTTAAGATCATCAGAACTCAAGATAAGTCAGAAAAATCCTCTCAGACAGGGCTATAAGAAGCATTGTCAACTAGAGAAAGAAAATTTTTAAAGGAAGAGTTGTCATGGGAACTAGATCAATGGGTTTTGCATACACCTCAAATATCCAAAAGGGTGTTTAAATATGGATTTACTTTGTCTTGGTCATGAATGGATTACTCCTAACAAAAAGGTTTGGATGACATTGCACTCAAGAATATACAATTAAGCAAGGTATGAAAGTGCTATAATCATATGAATTATAACTTAAATGGTTGGTTTGATTCATGAAATTTTAATTCTCATCTAGAAGAGGGTTGAAGGTCCGAAGGACCATACCAAGTATAAAAGTGCTCTTGACAAATTTGCAAACAAGATTGTATGTCTGTAATTGGGCAATGCACCTTGAGAAGGGACTGTAATAGAACTTCCAGGTATAATATAAGTTGTAAAAAGTTTAATTGATTCACTTGGGTCATATTTGATAATATTTTAGAATGTATGTTCATTTTGAAAGGAGCACAAAGATGTATAAGGTAATGACAAGTCTGTGCAAGGGTGATTCAAACTTACATTGTTAAATCAAGCATGGGTAACAGAGTTTGCACTAGGGCAATGTGTCCTGATACTTTCAAGTATGAGGGTCAAGTAAACATGATATTTAATGAGTTCAAGTCTCTTGATTGTGATTCACAAAGATGATTAGAGAAGATTGAAGGTGATAAAAGGTGGAAATGGTTGCTTTTATCATCTTGATGGGATATAGTTTGTATAAAGAAAGGTATGATGGTACTTTCAGATATGGGAAGGTTGATATTGTGCTATTAGTCCTGTAGATTTATGAAACGTCTCGTGTTCTAATATTCCAATGAAAGTCGAATGAAGATGCTTAAGTTTGTCAAAATATATTAAAGACAACATATGATATTTTTAATATCTAAGCGACAATGCTCGAGAACTATAAAAGAATAAACATGATGCTACAGGTTTGAGGAAGTCTTCAAGATAGGGGAAGCTACATTTGCCATCTATTTAGGTGCATAAGAGGTTTAGAGGACTTATATAGCAAGATGAATGAAGGTTACAGGTGTGTATAAATGATTGTAGGTTGTCTTCAAAGGGGAGTTAATCAAATGATCGGAAGGCTTTCTTAGTTCATAAATAATACCAAGAAGACTAAGAAGTTGTTTTAGGACGGTGATGAAGTAGTTGAGCCATTCCCAAGGCAAGTGAGCAAGGTAAGAGTACAAATTTCTATGTTTTCAGTTAGAAGAGATTAGTTTACGTTTAGTGGAAGCTATAAAGAGTTATGTTATTGTGATTTTGGGCTTCTAGAGCATAACAAAGTTTGTCTAAATTGCTTTAAAGAGAGCATTCATGGATTTTAGTCCTCAAGTAGGTATGACGTCAAGATATGGAAAGTTAAGACTAGTTGGAGCTCTATCAAGTGAACATAGGCCAAGAAAGAGGTAAGATAATGATATTAGCCCAGATTCATGATTTTTGGCTTGTGAATGAATAATATGATTCAAATCAAGGACAACTACAATGCTCTTATGGAAGAAAAACAAAGTGTAACGAAGTTAAAACATGTTTGTGAGCCAAAATGGTGAATTTGTGTAACGATTACACTTAAGAAGAATGCAAGAAGGTGTATTTTAAGCCCTGAAACATGAGTATAAGTATGTATGAGTCAATGTATGCTCTTTTCAAGGGGAGTATTGTCATCAAATGCTTTGAAAGAGGTCAAAACAAAGTTTAAGTGAAGAATAACATGTTTGTGAGCTAATTTGAAGACTTTGGTTGATGTTTCTAACCAACAGTGATCCCTGAGAAGCGAGAGAGATGAATAATATGTAGTTATAGGTATGATTTGTTATTAATGTAAAAAGGGGGAGAAGATTAGGTGGTTTTCCATCAATGACAAAGGGGGAGATTATTGGCATGTTGAGTACCAAGTGTAGTCATTGATGTAAAAGCTCGTTAATGATAACGATGATGATGGAGTAGTGGTAGAAAGTGCTTCATAGTATGGTGAAATAGAGTTTTAGGTTGTCTCATGATGGAAAGAGTGAATTTATTGAGATTGGCTTGGTCTAAGAAGACTAGTCAAGTGACCTAACTAGCCTAGGTGATGGAGCATGGTGAGTGGAGCTACATGGTGACTTGAGGAGCATGGTAGTAGCTTGGAGATTATGTTTGGAGAATGTTTAGGCACTCACATGAGTTTCATAGTGCAGGCACAAGTGGAAGACCTTGTTTAAGGAGCTCGTCTACACCTAGTCTAGGTGCTTTGAGACCAACCGAGGCATGAGAATGAGTTGTAGAGCCATGTGATCTCATGGAGGCATGTAGGGGTGTCATACATGTTGACTCAGGTATGTTAGGACATTTTGGAGAGGTTTCATGATGAAGTATGTGGTTCTTCTATGATGACCTAACTTAAACCATGCAAAACCCTAAGGGCTAGTCATGCAAATGAGATGGGTTATAAAGATTAAGACCTATTTGAGCTAACCTAATGATTGGAGATGGTGTAAAGGGTGTTCTAGAGATGTGAGAAATATTTCAAGTCATTTTTAATCATATTTTGCGATTTATGTTTTTAGGTGGAACATGGTTGAGAAGAAGGTGTTTTCCATCTCGAATTACAACTTCTGATGTTCATCATGAATTGTGTGCTTTTCATGGGACCTTCGTGGCTTTCAGGATGTTTTTCCATTGAGCTAAGATAATTTCACAAAAATAATTAGGTCATTTAATTTTCATATTTTTATGAACAAATGTTAATAAGGTAAACTACTTTTTGTGAGTTTAAAACCCTAGCTCAAAAGTGGTAGGAGATATTTTCATTTCGGGTTCCCATGACGATTTTTTTTGCTATTATGATGATTGGAGGTTGTAGAGACTCCTCCAAATTTCTAGAAATGTAAGATAGAGCATGAGATGATTTGTACACCTCACTCAAATAGGTAAGTTTCCGAAGAAGTTCGAGTTTGAGGCAAAGTTGTCCAAAGAATTGTGAAATAAATTGACATTGCTTTTAGCGAGGGAGTTCTACTAGATGTCCACGATGGTTTCAGATCATGGTTAAGGTTCTAAATGGTAAAGTGTGCCATATTTATGAAGACTAGTCCTTGAGACCAAAAAGGGTTGTTTGGAGCAGTTTCAGAGATGGACTTGGTTAAAGGCATTCCACTTGGAGTTGGAAGGAAATTTAATATGTTATGGAAAGTAGATTAAGATTTATTTCTAATGGTATATGTTTTGTCTCTTTATGATGAGGTTTGATAGGTCATCCAGATTAGTTTGTGAAGAAGAGGTTTGCTTGTTTATTAGGACAAGATTATTCAGGCTAGAAGATAGAGGTAAAAGATGCACGAGATGGATTGTTTGATGATTGTTATCAGTTTGAGAGTGAAGAGGTATGAATTTTGTTCCTATTAAAGGCATTTGGAGGTCTTGAAAGTGACAGAAAGGGTTCAAACCAATTGTGTTTCTAAAACTTCTTTCTAGGAAACTCAATTTGGTAAAGAGGAAAGTTGTTGTGGTTTGCATGTATGGATGTTTCATGAGCTCTATAAATAACGAATGTGTTATACAAACCAGTGGATTTCTAATGAGTGGTTATATGTCATATTTGAGGTGTTTTGGTTTGGTCTTGAGGTCCAAAGGTGAAGACTGGTTCTGAAACAGCTTTATTTTGAGAAGGATATGAGCCTTTGTGATAGAGTTATGAATAATTTTATCGTTGCAAGATAATGTACAACCATGGATTATGGGCTAAGTGCACCAAGTTAGGGGGCCAAAAAGTGGACAAAAATTTGAAAACGAACAAAACGCGAGTGTGTTTTTTAATAACGCGATCGTGTTATGTTTTCTTATGCTCGGGAACTCACGAACCTAAAACGTGTACGCACTATAACGCTTACGCGTTTCTATTGTTATGAAATGCATACACGTTTTGGGCTATATGAAGTTTAGGAGTGCCTAAAGGAACCATATTTACTAAAATAAATGTTAAGTATAAGAAATAATAAAAGTAAAAAAATAATAAATGATTTCTTTTATTATTTCTTATACATTAAATTCATTTTAGTAAATATAAGAAGTTAGGGTAGTCTGCAGACCTGATGGAAGTGGTCTCATAGCTTTGATAGTTATAATCTAGAAGATAGTTTTTCAAAATCTAATATGGTCAAGATTACTCATTTTCGAATTTCATCAATGACCCGAAACTTTGGACCATATATAATGTAGTTGATCTTTGTTTTGCAAAAACATATAGTCGTTTTGTATGTTCTTTGACCTTATGGATTGGAGTTTTTCCCTATCATTTCTTGAAATGGTACTAATTTTGAAATTTGGTCCATCATTCACTTTAATGACCATGAATCAACTATATGATGCTTGTCACTTCTTACTAAAATGAGATCCTCACTTTGTAGATAGAGGATTACTCCCTGAATGGGATTCTTATCATATGGAAAAAATGAGATGATTGTAATGTGCCTCTTCCTTAGAGCTCAAGGCTCGAGGTTGGGGGTTTAGGGCTAAGGGTTTGAGGTTTAGGATTTAGTGTTTAGGATTTAGGGTTTAGGTTTTTAGGCTCAGGGTTCGGGGTTTAGGGTTTAGGATTTAGGGCTCATGGTTTAGGGTTTAAGGTTTAGGATTTAGGGTTTAGGGTTTAGTGTTCATGGTTTAGGGCTCAAGGTTTAGGGTTTAGTGTTTAGGGGTTATGGTTGAGGGTTCAGGTTTGAGGGTTTAGGGTTTAGGGTTTGGGCTTAGGGCTTAGGGCTTAGGGTTCAAGGTTTAGGGCTCAGGGTTTAGGTTTTAGGGTTTAGGGTTGAGGCTTGAGGGATTAGGGTTTAGGGTTTAGGGTTTAGGGCTTAAGGTTTACGGCTCATGTTTTAGGGTTTAGGGTTTATGGTTTATGGTTTAGTGCTCAGGGTTTATGGTTTAACGCTCAGGGTTTAGGGTTTAGGGTTTAGGGTAGTAAAAATAGGGTTTAGGCTTTAGACTTAGGGTTTAGGATTTAAGGTTTAGAGTTTAGGGTTAAGGGTTTATGGTTTAGGGTGTATAGTTTAGGGTTGAGGGTTTGAGGTTGAGGTTGAGGATTTGAGTTTAGGGCTCATGGTTTAGGGTTTATGGATAAGGGTTTAGGGTTTAGGGCTCACGGTTTAGGGTTTAGGGTTTAGGGTTTAGGGTTTAAGGGTTAAGGGTTAGGGTTTATGGTTTAGGGCATAAGGTTTAGGGTTTATGGTTTAAGGCTCGGGGTTTAGGGTTAGGGGTTAGGGGTTGGGGTTAGGGGTTAGGTTTACGACTCATGGTTTAAGGCTTAGGGTTTAGGGCTCAGGGTTTAGGCTCACCCATTCACTCATTGTAATGTTTTGTGTCTTACCCATTCTTATTAGTATTGAGTAAGAGTATTCAACTAAAAAGGGTTCATCTACTTCGTAGGCAAGAACATTCAAAGGAGTCATCACAATTTGATGTCTTTCATCTACTGATATTTTGAAGGAGGGAAATTAAATATATCCAAGAACAATTCAGTACAAATAAATGTTACCCAATACATATATCTTCTTTTTCCCATCGCATGGGAACTATTTCACTCAATGTAATGTTTTGTGTCTTACCCATTCTTATTAGTATTAACACAGAGTATTCAACTAAAAAGGGTTTATCTACTTCCTAGGAAGAACATTCAAAGAGAGTCATCGCAACTTTATGTCTTTCATATGTTGATATTTTAAAGGGGAAATATGAACAATCCAAGAACAATTTGGTACAAAGAATTTTTTTTGATGCTCTTTTGAATAATTCTTTCAGTTGCAAGTTGTCGAGAACGAAGGTTTCATTTGAAGAACAAAGCTTGATATGTCCAGTGCTTGTGTAAGTTGGCAATTTGAGAGGATTTATGAGGTTCATTTTATTTTCCAAGATGCTTTACTCCAATGTTTGAAAATGTTTCTCCGGATGCAACAACATTCTGATTCAGACACTCAATGATTCCTGAATGTCCAATCCTACCATAGACCCCAATAGCCCTCGATACTTGGGTATATAGAGACACCATTGCTTGGATTCCATTTATAACGATAGAGATATTTGTAAATTCATGTTATGAACTCTAATTCTATATGAATTTCAAGTTGTTTGGAAACACATCACACCCTTCACTAGGCCTGATGACTACCCTTATCTTTTGAAGGCACTTTTGAAAGCATTCATGGGTTTATCATAGAAGGAATTATCAATGAATGGAAGGTCACTAAGTTCATAAACAGGTTGATAAGGTTGAGGATACTACAACTGTAGAATATGGAAATCCACATCAACATGAGAGAAAAATCATGGAGATATCCCGGGGGCACATCATATTTCCAACCAATATAGATATACATGTAATTAGAGGAATAATCACTTTATTTATACAGTGAATCAATGGAGCAACAATTATGAATCATGTAATCCTTATTATGGTTATGCATTGAATCCTTATGTTGGTTATGCATGGAATCCAAGGATGATAAACTATGGTCACGAATGGAATCGAGTAATAAGAACGAAATATGGCTATTAGTTTAGATATGTATCATCTACCAGGATCACATATGGATGGATGATCGATCATGGTGCAAAGTGTGTAAAAATTTACAACACACTCATTACATGGTTTCTTCTTATGTTTGGGACGAAACATGTCAAGGAGAGGAAGGAATGCTATGCACCTCTTTAGGAAAGGATGTTATGATGTATATGTATTAATGGAGATGCCGACATGTGGCACACATCCCCTTATCTTATTATATCATTCATTTATGATTTATATTGCTTAGGAGGTTGGCCTCGGTATTGGCCATAGGTTAGAATGTTATATATAGGGGTTAGAAGGTTATAGTTAATGATCATATTGAGTATTGGAGTGTTATTGTATGGTTTGGAGGTTACCCCCTCAAAGTGGTATTGGAGGTTGCCCCCCGAAGTGACAAAGCTGAGCATATTGTCATCATTTATCTATATTCTCATGTTATTCGTGTATATGTTCTAATTTATCTAGAGTAATATTTTCAGTGTAACGAAGTTTATTTATTTGTTATTAATTGGAACATTGTATATGAGTATTGGAGTGTTATTGTATGGAGGTTAATAATAATTGTCATCATTTATCTATATTTTGGTGTTCTCTCATGTTATTACGATGTATATGTTCTAATTTATACAAGTAATATCATTACAAGTTTATTTAGTGTAATGAATGAAATATTAATAATGTATTAATATTTCTAAGGGTATGAATGGGATTTATGGAATGGGTAATAATTGGAACATGATTGGTATGATAATAATTAATTATTATGGTTATGGGGATATGGGATAAGTGAATTATTTTACTTAGCAGATTATGTCGACATTTTACATGTCTACATTTTGCCCCTCTTTGAAGTGTTATTGCGTAGAAATGATAGTTCAAAGAAGAAAGAAGAAAAGATGTTGTGGATGGTGATATGATGCCCCCTCGAGAGGTTAGGCGGGGAGGAACGAGTCGAATAACCGCTCGAAAAGAGAAGAGGCTTAAGTTAATTGGTGAGGAGAGAAGAATAGTGGAGAGAAGGTTAGAAGAGGTAGAAGGCTTTAGAGGATAGAAGGTTAGAAGAGGTGGAAGAGCGAAAGGAGAGAAAGAAGAGGAAAAATAAGAGGAAAATGAGAGAAAGTTAGAAGAAATATAGAATTAGAGGAAGTTAGGAGAAAGAGAGGAGAATTAAGAGATAAGGGATTTGTTAACGATGTATGATGAGGGGGATATTTTGGAGTTGGTGATGTAGATTTTGGGATGCCCCAGTGAAGGGTGGTAATTAGGTTGTGGAGATGTGAGGATGCCCCAGTCAAAGGTGTATGACATGGGTGATTAAAAGATGTGGGATTCTTAGGATGCCCCAGTCATGGGTCATTAAAAGATGTTGGATTTGAATGAATGATGAGGTAGATTGGTAAAATATTTTATGGATTGGATGTTGATGAGATGGTATGCATGATAAGGGGATGTGTTGGCATACTGTGTCCATCAAATCATCATTAGTGTTTGTGATCAATGTGGCATAAAGTGAGATGCACCAAGTTATAAGGACCGTGATGTTTTAATTGCTAGATGCCCATGTCCTCATATCATTGGACAAATTAATGTAAAAAAGAGGGTCCTCATATCATTGGACCAATGAAAGTGGCCTCATATCATCAGCCAAGTACTAGAAAAGAAACAATGGCCTCATATCATTGGCCGAAATAAAAATACAACAAACAGGCAATCAAAATATGCAAGTAAAACATACCCGGTGGATATATTTTGTTGAATTTTATAGATGTTTTTAGATTTTTTTGAATTACTTTTTTTTGGAATTTTGAAAAAAAAAATATTTTTTTGGAATTGTTTGAATTTTTTGAATTTTTTTTTAAAATTAGATTTTTTATTTTTATTTTTTTGGATTTTTTTGAATTGTTTAGATTTTTTTTGGATTTTTTGAATTTTTTTTTTAGATTTTTGGATTTTTAGAATTTTTGGGATTTTTGGATTTTTTGATTTTTTGAATTTTTAGATATTTTTATTTTTATTTTTTTGGATTTTTGGATTTGGATTTTGGTGATAGAGGAGGAAATTTGGTGAAGGTAGGAAGAAAATGGGAGGAAAAATGGATACACGGGGTGAAAGAACGGGCTCTCGGAAGGTTGGGATTCATGCATGGTGGGTATAAAAGGGTTTCGGGGACCACGAGAGAGTCATTTTCACCGCTCACAATTTGAAAACAAGAGCTCGAGAGAGGATGAAATGGCATATGATAGTATTGCGGACCATCGGGCAGACGTCGTGAGAGAGAGTACGGCGGTGGAGGCGGGACTACCGGTGAGTGATTTTATAATTTATTTTGTGTATTAATTTTGTGTTTTTCGAGGTTTTTAGGTCATTTAGGGTTAAAACCTTGTTCACACACACGATTTAGCACATACGGTCCCTAAAATGACACGTATGATCTAAACAATAGTGTGTATGGGTGTTTGGAGTTGAAGGGGTGCGAAATAATGTGTTTGTGGGTGGGTAGGTTATACTTTAGCGCATTTGTTATGGTTTGGCGTGTATGGTCTATATTAGCGCTTATAGCGTAAATAGTAGCGCATTTGTATGATTGCGGGGGGGGGTGGGGGATGGTGGGTTTAGTTTGGTTTGGCACGTTTGGGGGAGGAGTAGTGGTAAGAAATTGGCGCGTAGGTTTTAAAGTGGCACATATATGATAAATGGTAATGATAATTAATGGTAGCGGTGGTATGACTGTTTTAGCACGTATAATATATAAAATGGCGCGTATGATATATAGTAGCGCATATGGGTGGGAAAATATAGTAGTGAATTGGGTTTTAACACATATATAGTGTGTGAATTGGTGCGTTTAGGTTATAATAGTGTGTTTATGGGGGAGGTAGAAAAGAAGAAATATGGCATTGGGAGGGTGATAGGGATGTTTTTGGGAGTGATTAGATGTAGAGATTGACATATTTTTGTGTGCATTGGTGTTATTACCGATCCAGTGAGACATCGTTGGTCAACAACTTTACAGTATTTGCTAGGAGGTGTCGATGTAGAGGCCGAGGAGTATGAGGTGTCGTTATTACATGTGTTGGGATTAATCCACATAGTGAGGATGCCACTCATGCATGTAAAAGATCAAGCCTTGTTGACAACCTTGGCAGAGCGATGGAACTCGAGACAATACCTTTTTTGGTTTCGACAGAGAAATGACAGTGACATTGGAGGATGTCTATTGCATCTAACGATTTAAGTAGAGGGTGAGTCGATAGTGTGGGAGAGAGGCGAGGCCGAATAGATTTGATGAGGTTATTAACATATGTGGAGGACACGCCGCATGAGATGGGATGGGATATATCATGGGATGTACTTTAGAAAGGGTTTGATGGAGCGACGTCATTATTATGTTCATTGATTAGTTGTATATTATTTCCGGATGGTGGGGGTAGGTGGTTCAACATTGGTTTGGTAGGAGTAGTGCATGCGATGTGGCAGTAGGAGACAATATTTACATGGGTCTCAATAGTATTGGCTCGATTATATCGAGATTTACACAGAGTGGCTTATGGTGAGGGAGGGAGTATAGGTGTAGGGATCTTACTTTAGGTATGGAGTTATGACCATATAGTTATTGGGAGGCCGATCGGGATTAGAGAGTAGCGATAGGTGGGTGAGCCATCTATTTATGGGTGACATGACAAAGGGGAGACGAGATCATTTGGGAGAGTTGGATTTGGTATCGGCGTCGATGATGATGAGTTCTAGCCTGGAGATATCACATGGAGGCCATACCGACAAGTATGAGGTATGAGAGGGAGATCAATGACGCGTCTAGGGAGGATCCGATCACCATATTATTTGGTTGGTGGTCATCCGTATACAATGGAGTGATACTGACTTGATAGAGTATTACGATATTTGGTATATATAGTACAAGGCATACTAGCATGTTGCCACATGTGTTTGCACATATAACACAAAGGAGGTGGGTGTGTGGGGTGGGGTGATTTTGGAGGTAGTGGTGAGGGTGAGTTTAGATGAGGTGCAGGTGACAACATGGGTACCATTACAAGCAATGGAGGATGTAGGAGTAGCCCTAGGATATTTTGAGTGGTGGGTAGAGGTCGAGGATAGTACGATTAACACAACAAAGAGGGGGGATGTGGTTTGTACATGGGTGACGATAGGTGTATAGAGGATTGCCCCAGGGTCAAGCATTGGTTGTGCACCAACCAGAGCTATAGATACAGGAGGAGGAGGCATAGAGAGCACCACCAGTGATTATTTTGGGTGGTCCAGTAGTACAACAGCCAGTAGTGTAGGCCCCAGTATAGAGCCCAGAGAGGCCAGAGGTAGAGGTGATGGAGGTGGATGATACAATAGTGTGCCACTAGAGACAATGATTCCTACGCAGGCACATATGGCAGGTCCTTCAAGTGTTAGCAGATCAGGGGTGGGAGGAGATGGAGGAGGAGATGGAGTAGGAGGAGGAGATGGGGATGGAGAGGATGACTTACAGGCTCACATAGAGATGTTGGAGAGAGAGGCGCATAGACACAGAGCAAGCGGAGAGAGATAGCTGGCCTAGCCTACATGCACGAGATGCAGTGAGGATGAGATATCTACATGGATTTATCGTGGTGGTAGGGCAGAGGGAGAGAGATATTGCATGGTTGGAGTCGGAGATACCCAACTAGAGTAGGAGGGACCATGGTATACGACACAAGGATAAATATCGTGGAGATCGAGATGCTTACAGGGTGAGGTATGGGCCTTTAGATAGGGGAACAGGGGGTAGTGGCGCACATAGAGTGGATTGAGGGATAAGGGTAGTTATGGGGCCGAGTGCATCAGAGGAGAGTCAGGATAGATGGGGCCTCTCTGGAGACAATATCACTCCACAAAGATATCAGGAAGTCATAGTAGAGGCTCGATATTATGAGGATATGGTGATGCAAAACCGTCGAGCTAGGTATGTTATATTGATTATAGAGGCCAGACAAAGGATAGAGTGGGGATTAGGTCGAAGGCCGAGTCGATCCACAACATCAGAGTAAGTACAACTAACATTCAACAACCTCCTCCAAGTAGGGGAGGATACAGACGATTTGCATATCGCTTATGGATATGTATATATATATGTATGTTAGCGATTTTTTGATGATGACCTTGCATGGTCACAATTTTGATATATGTATAGATGATCGATTCATTTTTGATAGCCAATTATATACATGATGTAGACATTTGATGATATATGAGTACGAGCCTGTGGATGTGATCTTGATGATGGATATGATATGGATAGATGGTTTATTATTTTTGAGATGTTGATGATGTAGTTTGATGACATTTATTTGGTATATGTTAGATTATGATGATGGTTTAGATGATGGATTATGGTTGTAGATGGTGTGTGTATTATGATTTCTAGATGGTTAAAATGTGATGTTGTTTCTTTTTTATGTTGATGATATATGCGAGTATGTATTTATGTTAGTTGATGATGATGATGTTTATTTTTTTGTGACTAGATTAGCGATGTGTGTGGATTTATATGATGAAATGATGTAATTTCTGATGATGTATGATGATGATGTTATTATATTATGATGTTAAGAATGTTTAATGTGTGATTGGTTATTATGATGGTCTATGATGTGTTGATTTACTTTATTATGGATGGTGTATATTTTGATGTTTTCATGTTTATGATGGTATTATTTTAATGGTGATGAGATGATATTCATGATGTATTTTATGATGTGCATATGAGTGAGGGTAATATGATTAGTTGTTAAAGTGGTGTCTATGTGTTAGGTATGTTGATTCATAGATGGAAATATAATTTAATGTAACACATGGTATGTACAATGGAAATGGATAGTGAATTTTGTACAAATATTTACAATATAACCATTACGTGATCATGACAAAATGGCAGAGAGAAAAGGAGAGCGAGAAGACATGAGCAATGATAGATGAAAAAGGGGGGTGGATGGAGAGAAATGAAGGCCTTAGGATCTTGCAAGGGTTGCACTTCTCGGTAGTTGTGTAAGACTCCTAGAGATCTATTTCCTAGGGGAGATAGTATGAGTAATGCGACCTAAGTTGGGATTGGGAGAAATATTCCCATTCATGAAAAAATTCAATGCAATATAGAGAGGATCAGAAGAAGTTTGGATGTAGATAGTGGATAGGGTAGATGGGATGAAAATTGTGGATAGGGATATGAGGGATGGAAAGGGGAGTAGTGTGCCCCTAGTGTTCATGTATTGTGAGTTATAGAGTGCTAGTAGACAAATGATCGGATTAGATTCTACCATAGTGCCGAAAACTAGTTTTCACCATGGTACTTGCCCAAGGCACCACCGAAGTGGTTTTCACCATTGGAAGTTTTTTTAAATATATATATATATATAAACATGGAGCATTAGGCACTTAGGCATAGAAGCGATGAAGATGCATGATGTTCATGGGATCATCCAACTTGTCTCCATGTCGGAGTAGCAAGCTTATAAGCACCTGAGCGAATTTAGCGATGATGACATATGGTCTAAGCTAATTTGGTTTGAACTTACCCTTATTTTCGCGATCAACATTAGTGTTGCGTTGATTTTCCTTGAGGACTAGGTCACCGAATTCAAATTCATGGTCTTTTACGTGTTTTCTATAATGGCTGGTGAAGGTGGTTTTGATAGGCTTTGAGGTGATCAGGGCTTGGAGTCATTTCTCATCGAGGAGCTCGAGCTCTTGTAGGTGATGGATGCGGTAGTCTTCATCATTGATGAGGTGTTGGAGAGAAATGCGTAGGGATGGGATTTTGATCTCAAAGGAAAAATTACTTTGGTGCCAAAGACAAGAGAATAAGTGGCATCGGTGGGAGTGTAGATGGATGTGTGATAGGCCCACAAGGCGAGATATATTTGTGTATGCCAATCATGTCCTACTTGATTGACTATTTTTCCAAGGATGCACTTTAGCATCTTATTGGATGCTTTGGATTAGCCATTGCCTTGTGGATAATATGGGGTGGAAAATTTAAGCTTGATGTGGAATTTTTGCAGAGTTCATGAGACGTCCTGATTTTTAAAGGATGTACCATTATCCATGATTAGTGTGGATGGAACACCGTAGTGAAGATGATGTGGTTAAGGATGAATTTGGATATTTGCTTGCCTTTGACATAAGTGAGTGGCATGGCTTTGACCCACTTTGTGAAGTATTTTGTAGTTGTGATAATGAATTTGTGACCATCAGATGAAGTGGGATTTAATTTTCCCATGAGATCTAGACCCCAGGTAGAAAAGGGCCATGGGGTTGTAATGGGTTGTAAGGCTTGTGATGGTGCATGGATGAGGTCAACATGCTTTTGGCAAGGGACACATTTACGGACATAGGAGCATGCATATTTTTCCATGTTTGGCCAATAATATCTGGTGTGGATAAGTTTTTGGTGAGAGGGTCAGACCACTGGTGTGGGCACCGCAAGTCCCTGTGTGAACTTCCTGGAGTGCTGATTCGACCTCTTGGGAATTTAAGAAATGTAGCAGAGTTTCGTCAAAGCTTCTATGATAGAGGGTATCTCCAAGGATGGTGAAGCGGGAGGCTCGTTGGATGAATGATTTGTGATGGCTGTGAGGGAGATTAGGTGGAAGGGTATGGTCATGTAGATAAGTGTAGATATCATGGTACCAGGGGGAATTAGGACCAATGATCTTCACAAACCATCTCTGAATTAGGAGTATTGTAAGCGGGAATCGTTAATTTTCAATCAAAAATTTAAATTAGATGCTCTCAGGCATATCTAGTGGTGAGGCGATGGTAGCCATAGCATCCGCTAATTTGTTACTTGTGCGAGAGACCTACTCAAATTGGATATGTTGAAAGTAGGCTTTGAAACTATCAACCATTATTTTATAAGGAATCAATTTATCATCTTTGGTGGCATATTCATCATTGACTTGTTTAATGATTAGTTGTGAATCACCAAAGACGTTGAGATGCTTAATATTCCACTGAATAGCCATTTTTAAACCAAGCAAGAAGTGCTTCATATTCAACAATATTATTGGTACAAGGAAAAGCAAGCCGAAAAGCTTTAGGAATTAGGTCATCCTTGAGGAGTAATAAACATGATACTGCTCCTAAACCATGATGTGTAAATGAGCCATCAAAGTACAATGTCCATATGTCTGATTCTACAATTATACATATGGATTCATCTGGGAACCATGTGGTGAGTGGTGTAGTATTAGAAACTGGAGCTTCTGCCAACTGGTCAACTAGTACTTGTCCTTTGATAGCTTTCTGATTAACATATTCAATGTCAAATTCACTTAGAAGCATGATCCATTTAGCCATATCCATCATATGAGAGCCGATTTGGAAAGTATATATTTAAGTGGATCTACTTTAGCTATGAGCTTAATAGTATTATTGAGCATGTAATGTCATAGATTTTGAGAGGCAAAGACCACAACAAGACATACTTTTTCCATAGGGGTATAGTTGAGCTCATATGTAATTAATGTTTGGCTTAAATAATAGATGGCTTGTTCCTTTCCTTGACTATCATGTTGTGCTAGAAGGGCTCCCAAGGCATGTTGCATAGCTGATATATAAAGTAGAAGAGGTACTCCTAGAGTGGGAGGCACCAAAATAGGAGGATTCATCAGATATTCCTTAAGCTTATCAAAAGAGGCTTGACATTCCTCATTCTAGTGAAATTTATGCCCTTTTTCAGTAGATGGTGGAATGGATGACATTTGTTGGCCAACTGTGATATGAATCTCCTGATAGCTTGAATATTTCCCTATAGGCTTCGTAACTGCTTGAGATTTTAGGTGGAGGCATTTCAATTATAGCTTTAACTTTATTTGGATCAATTTCAATTCTCGCATTTGGAGACAATGAAACCTAGGAGCTTGCTAGATGTGACGCTAAAAATACATTTCTTGGGATTTAGACGTACTTTATATTCTTAAATCCATTCGAAGATTCGGCGGAGGACTATAGGATGTTCCTCACGAGTCTTAGATTTTCCTAGAATGTCGTCGACGTAGTCTCAACTATATCATGCATCATATCATGAAAAATGAGTCATGACACATTTATAGGTGGCTCCAAGCATTCTTGAGTCGAATGGCATGACTCGATAACAATATGTGCCCCAAGGTGTAGTAAAAGTTGTTTTATGTTGATCTTCTTCAACAATTTTGATTTGATTATAACTAAAGAAACCGTCCATGAGAGATAACATTTCATGCCGGTAGTAGAGTCGATGATCATATCAATATTTGGGCAAGCGGAGAAATCATCTTTAGGGAAAGCTTTATTGATGTCATGAAAATCAGTACAAATACGAATGCCCCCAGTCTTTTTGCCTACTGGGATGATATTGGAGATCCATTCAGAATAATCAATAGGTCGGATGAACCCAACATTAAGCAACCTTTGTAGTTCCTCTTTGATAAGCAATGCAAATTTTGGATGCATTTTTCAAAGTTTCTATTTGAATGGCCTTGCATCTTTATGCACTACAAGATTATGGACCACGAGAGAAGGATCCAAACCAGGCATATCCGCATAGGACCACACGAATATATCTGAAAATTCTTTGAGTGCGGTAAAGATATCATGTTCTTTTGTAGATAAAGATGCCCCCAATTTGAGAATCTTGGGCTCTTTCTTCTGTCGATGTTGATGTTGATGGTTTCCTCAATTATGGATTTGAGCCATCTTGTAGAGATTTAGGAGCGGGGAGAAGTTGATCAATGATTGGATCATCTTTGGGATTTGGGGATTCTTGGAAGAATTCAGTGAGGGGATCTTCCTTGTCAAGGTGATAAGAGAATATGGGGTGAGGGATATTAGATTGGAATGGAAGGAAAGGGAGTGCTCCTACACCCCAAAGTAGGTGTTAGCATTCAAACATACTTGGAAACCCTTTTTGTGATCTCCAAGTAGGTAGATTATCATGAGTTCCCATGAATTCAAGAATTGCTTCATCATTTTGAAATGAGTCAAGAGAAGGATGTTCTGATCATTGGTCCCATTCAATGAGTTGTGGATACGTGAGGGTGATGTTGATGGTGAGAAAAATGGTGTCGGGGAAGAGGTTAGTGTTGGTGAGGTCTTCGTATTGGCTATAAATGAAACTCGCATCAATGTTGTCAATGACCTCCTCACGGTACTGGAAGTGTCACTCAGGTCATCATGGATGCTTTCACCAGGTGGTTGGTATCCTAGTCCACGTCCATCAAGGTTGGGGATAATGGTGGGGGTTTAGGGATGCCTTGTCCATAGTGACCTAGTCCTTGTCCTGGAGTATCCCATATGGGCATTATCCTTTTAGGAATGAGATACTTATCATCAGAACAACAAGAAGGTATAGAATCATCAATAAGCCACGAGGAATCAGATGGTTCAAGATATTCATCAACAAGATACCCAAAATGAATAAAATTAGATGAACCTAATACATATGTTGTCGTTTATTTCAACAGACGTTGGGCTTGCTGAGCCATTTGGGAGAAGGTGGAAAGATGGTCGATGTTGAATGTTTTGTATTCACCACACCCTGTTGTTTTTAGCTTGAGTGGTGGTGTGGGTAGAAGGGGAGTAGATATGGGTGGAGTAGGTAAAAGAGGAGTAGATGATGAGGAGGTGTAGTGAGATGGAGATGGAAGGCTATCTAGTTAGATATAATAAGTGGCAGATGATGGAGGTGACATGTTTTGGTAAAGGAGTTCAATGATAGGACAATAGTAAGGTTCCGATAACTTTTGGCTACAATCTTGGCAATATTGGAAGGGTTGAGGCTTGATATGGATAATAATTTTTATACCGACATGCTCAAATTTTAGGCATTGATGGAGCATGGATGGTATAACATTCATCTCATGAATCCAAGGCCAACCAAGCAAGAGGTTATGCGGGAACTGGATATCTATCACATGGACAAGAGTGGGGAGCATGACAGGCCCGACGTTGATAGGTAAATAGATAGTGCCCACTGATCTACGCTCTATGTTGTCATATGCTTTAATAGTAATTATATCTTGTTTCAGATCCAAGTCATTGTACCCCAATCGATGAATGAGATTTAGGGTACAAAGATTAAGGGTTGATCCATTGTCTATTAGCACTCTTTTAACACAAACACTTTCAATAAGGACTTTAATGTAAAGAGGAAGGTTGTGGGCAGGGCCATGTGGTGGAAAGTCTTGTTGAGTAAAAGTGAGTGGGATTGTTGGATATGGATAGAGATTAGCAACAAGGGCTTGAAATTGTGTAGGATCGATATCGATGGGAACGCGTGCTTCTTAAAGGGCACGATATAAAATGTATTTGTGGACGGATGAAGTCTTGAGAAGGTCCATGATGGAGATTTGTGTAGGAGTCTTCTCAAGTTGTTTGATGATATTATATTGTGCTTGCATAGTGTTGGATTGGAAGATGATGGAGTGGCTCCTTAGACCACCACACGGTTCCTGTGAGTAGTGACAACACACTAGGGATTCTGTGAAGGGCCTTTTATTTTAATGGTGGCTACTTGATGTGAAGAATGGTGAATATTTCCAATAAGCAATGTATAAGGAGGGGGTACACGATGGTAATTAATATGGTTGGAGAACGATGAGCCGAGGATTCGGTTTTACTTTAATACTTATGTTGTTCTTGATTAGAGGCATGGCTTTGACCATGATTAGGAAGGGATTTTGATATATCCCAAGCTTCTGATTTTGGGAGGAGGTGGAAGCATTATCCTCTATTTCAATCTTGCCTTGGTCGATAAGGTCTTGAATGTAATTCTTCAATTTCATACACTGATGTGTGGCGTGACCCTTGATTTTATGGAACTCACAACATTCATTTTCTTTTAACCATGAAGGTTTGGGTCGGGACTCGTCGATGGGATGTGTTTAAGGAAAAACAACCATGTTGGTAGTAATTAATTTATCAAGGATTGTTTCCATGGATTCACCAAGGGTGGTATATGTTCGTCGCCTTAAATATTGAGTAGACTGTGGTTGTCCTTTAGGGATGGATATAACGGCTGTGGTATGGACATGTTGGACATTTTTGGTATTTGTTACTCCATCACCGATAACATTCTTATTCTTATTAAAATACTTAGGTTTTTCAAATGTAGAGGGTTGGTTGGATTGAATGTGGTTGTCACGGGAATATATCTTAATAAGACCTTTTGCAATAAGGGCTCTCTTGATTTGCATTCCCTTGTCAATGATGTCATCAAATGTGTTTGCATAATGAACTTGTAGATGGAATGCTAATTCTGATTAAGGTTGGACATGAAGATGGTAACTAGTTGTTTCTTAGGTATGGGCCACATAATACGACTAGCAAGGGCTCACCATTGTTATAGGAAGGATGAAAAACTATCACCATTTCATTGCTTAGTATTGCACAAATCGATCATCATGACATCATATTCTACATTGTAGGAGAAGTGTTTTACAAAATTTTCTGATAAGTCGGCGAACGTTGTTGTGTGCAATGGAAAGTTGCAAAAGCTATGGAATGAGGCTAAAGAACCTCAAAGATTCGCTAACTCATCCATGCACCATGAGATTAGAGCTAAACAAGAAACTATCTATGCATATATAAATTTAAAACTAACATTCAAACCCTAGCATATATACTACTCTCTACTCCATGAAAGCTTAATGAAAGCGAACCTAGTTAGATTCTAAGCAATCAAATTGTGTGTTGTTTACTCCAAAAAATAGTGAAAAGATCTCTCCAAGTTGGCTACATGACCAAACTTTAGATCTTCCCCTACTAACTAAATTTCAAGTGGATGGATGCAATATGAAGGAGCTCTCAACAATAGAGGATAACTAAGATCAAATGCCTATTAATGAGGTCTAATGCCAATATCTCCAAATGTGAGAGAGGACTTGAGTGAAGTTGTAGTTTGAATGGATAGGCTTAGTCTTGTATTTATAGTTTTCCACTTGGGATAATTTGGAATTTGGGTGCACGTGGGACTAAAGCTCAAAAATCACTTTTAGATTAGATTAGGATAAACATGCTTTAGGCTTAGTTAAGCTAGGATTAGGCTAGTTAAACTTGATTAGCAAGTGATTAGAGACTCATTGAGAGTTGGGAGGGTCCGGATAACCAATTATGGTGATAGATAGCCTACGAAGCTAATAGAAGTGATCTAGAGAGAACTAGGGAGGTTCTGAATGGTCGAAAGGAGGAATGTTTAGCTAATAAGAGAGATATTAGCCAAATAAGCTGATTATAAGAGGAATATGACCAAGAAGGTGTCGTAAATGGGCATCGAGAGTGGAGTGAAGATAGGTTGATTAATGAAGTGTCGTCAATTAGTTGTATTGGAGGAAATACTAAGTGTAAGCATATTTTAGGTGTATACATTTGCCCCTCTTTGAGGTGGCGTAAGTGACGTCACTTCAAAGAAAGTAGACAAGCATAAACAAGTAGAAAAATTTGAAGGGATAGAAGAAAAATGAGTAGAATGGAGGATGCCCCCTCGATTGTTGATGGGGTGATAGAAGAACTCAATCGACGATCGAAAAGATGACAGAAAGAGAATAGAAGAAAAAAGTGTGAAGAAGAAGAAAAGAAAGGGGATATAAAGGAAAAGGAGTATGAGGAAGAGGGAATTAGCTAACATCCATCCAGTGCCTTTTAAAAAACTTTATTTTTGATGATATTGCTAGTGATCTTCATCATTGGTCCTTATTAAAAAATAATTAACAAAAGTGTAATACGACATGAAAATCCATATACGAACAAATGTCCATTGCTTAAAACACCAACTCCATGCAACATACAAAAATGCAATGTAATACGAGAAAGTAAAGGAACTCCATGCAACATACGAAATGCAATGCAATACGAGAAAGTAAACAAGCTAACCTAACAAAAAAACATAATGTAATGTTTTTTTATCAAGCTTCAATTCCAACCTATTCAAATTAACGACAAGGGTTAATGATGGTGCCCCAAGCAAGGATACATGCAAAGGGAAAATGGAGGACACTTCGGTTCGATGAAAAAGCAATGTGCACTACAAAACAAAGTACCAGGCAACTCATTGTGCCCCAGAGTACATACGAAGTAAGCAGCCTAACTTTTGTTGATGGAGGTAGATCAAGATGATCCGCGAGTCACGCACATGAACAGGTGAGAACCAAAGTGATGTTTTGTAGGATGATTTTCAATTTTTAGAAGTTTTCTTAAACATATTTGAATGTTTTGATTTTTCTAACATATTTGAATGTTTTTGTTGTTTTTGAAATTTTTTGAAACTATGTACAAGAAGACGAGGAAGCGTGGATGCCCCCAGCGATAGATGGGATGTACAAGGGCATAAGGCCACATGTGTGCGAGAAAGGTGAAGATGCAAAATGCCCTAGCGATTAGGTGGGAGTATTCAAAGGAAAACTCTTCACAGGTAGAAGCGGGACCCAAGGCCATTATGGATAGGTTCAACATGATGGTGAACGTAAACCAATGAAGTGCTGGGAAGAAGCAAGGATGCTCCCAGCGTAATTTGGCCTAAAAGCACATGATAGAAAGGAAGGAGAAGATTGTTTTTGTGAAAGGGGACAAAGGTGTCGAAAACATGGTAAAAAAGTAATCTTATACACATGGATGTTATGAATGAAGTAGAAGAACGATGTGAATGATATGAATGTAGCTTAGAAGCCTCATGATGAATAAGTGATTAGCCAAAGGCACTAATCATGAGACAAGATATGGCCTAGAGTAAGAGTCTGAACAAGGTCCAAAAAAAGACACTTGGTAACATAGTAATCTGTTTACTCATAGAGATCTAGTGTGAGCACGTGGAATTTATTACCTCTTAAAAGGAAAATTTAAAAGACAACAAGTGAAGACACCTAGCCAATGTGTAGGAATGATTGATTTTGAAAGGATATTTTGTGAATGGATGGTGAAAGGATAGTCATACATTGCTCTGCTTTGCTAGCCATTAGGCGTCCATAGCCCCGACGGAGATGTATTTGATTCTAATCGCAACATTGCTCTCTGTTAGTCGAGGCATCCATAGCCACGATAGAGATTATTGAAAATTCCCCAAGAGAGAGTAATATATCAATTTGCTTTTTGCTTTTACTTTTAGCTTTTGATTTTGATTGATTTTGATTCTTTTTCTTTCGAAAACTTATTTCAGCTCTCTTGTTTGACAAGGGTTTAAGAACCCACAGATGGCTTGATGAAAGGAGGTGGAAGTGATTATGATGAAGACATTGGCTAGTGTCAACAAATATTTCCAAAATTTCTTCATAAAAAGTTTATTAGATGTTGAATGTGATAGGATTTCCATGAGGTCAGTCGTTCCTTAATTTACCAAGGTGACGAAAGACCAAGATCAAATAGATACCATAGAAATAAATGTCACAAAATGCATGCGAATAGACTAACCAAAATATCACCAAAGGGATGAAAATGGTAGGAAGACTTGCAAAAGAATAACAAGGAAGGGAAGAAATAACATCCATGTGTATGCAATACCTGATTGCAATGTTTGATCTTTGTACCTTTGATTTTTTTCTTGTGTTTTCTCAATGTTTTTTGTATTTTTGAATTGTTTTTTATTTTTAGATTTTTGACAGTTTTAAGAGGTTGTGACTAACAAAGTCACTCTGTGTGGTAAGATCCAACAACAATGTTTGCAACTTCCTTGATAAGGGAGACTAGGCGCGTTTGATTATCTAGAGTGATATTATCCCCGATCTCGATGATCAAGGTGAGTTCACACTCAATAAATGAATGTGATTTGTTCGAAACATGGATTTCATACGTGGGATATTTAATTCCCCATCCAGAAGTTTATGCACTTTGCGTCATACTTGATGGTTACATTGATGTGCATTCTTGAATCACGCTTGATTTAGAATTTTGAGATTATTTGATTTGTTGGGAGCTATAGAGCTCTTTACTTTTGATCTGAGCTTGATTAAGAAACTATTTGGGTTTCTTATAAGCTGATGTGTGACTTGTCTGATCTCGAGAAGGAGAAGAAAGTGAACGTGGACATTTAGAACTGATGTGATAAATGACCATGGGCTTGCCACCATCTTTGGTAGAATAATAATGCGATGGATGAAAAGGATACGGTCCAAGGATTGAAGAATATGGGCTACTAGGGGGTGAGCCATAGATAGAAGATGAAGGGCTACTAGGATGTGGCCCAAGGATAGAAGAATAAAGGCTACTAGGATGTGACCCATAGATAGAAGATGAAGGGCTACTAGGATGTGGCCCAAGAATAAAAGAAGAAGGGCTACTAGGATGTGACCCATAGATGTAAGATGATGTGCTAATAGGATGTGGCCCAAGATTAGAATATGCTGGACTACCCGGTGGTGATCCATACCTATAAGACAAGGGGCTAGTTGGGCATGCCCCAAGAATAGAAGATATTGAACTACTCGAAAATGTACCACAAATAGCAGAGGGAGGGCTACTAGAATGTGACCCACACCTAGATGAAGATGAAGGGCTACTTGGCATTGACCCCATAAGAGATTGTGATTGAGGAATTATGATAGATAAAGAGTTATTGGGTGATGAGAAGATAGGCCATGGATCAATGCAAGACCAAGGAGTTTCACCACATAATGAAGAATGGGAAGATGGAAGATTAAGAGGAGGATCAAGTTGCATGATATGAGGCTCTTCCTCCATTTCTTAATAAAAAGAATCAACCTTTTCCTCACAATATGCAGATGTATCAAAGTCTAAAGAGAATCCTTTTCGTAATCTGCTAAAGGAATATCTTCATATGCCCCTATAAATGCCCTGATTGTTTCTTCATTCTGAAAGAGATCAATTGGTATGAGTTGTTGATCAACCACCAAGGGTTGATTGGAAGAAAGAGGTTCACTTGGTGTGGAAGACTTAGAAGATGTTTGATGATGATTGATAGAAGAAGATGATGGGGGACGAAGAAGATGTGTAGCTAGATGTCTCAGGAGTAGAAGAAGGTGGTGTGGACCTACCTATACGATGGTATATCATCTGTAAACTAGTAGGATTAAGTCTAAAGTCTATAGATTGCGACGCATGGGTCGATTTAGACATTTGAATCGAAGGAATTTGAGTCATACGAATCTTCAAAGAAGGAAGATTTATTTAAGATTCACATCGGATGAATAATAACAAGGGTCCTACAAAGAAAGAGAGGACCACAATTTGAGAATTGTATTAGATGTTTGATTGGAGGGACTTGGAGTCGCACGTATCTTCAAAGGAAGAAGACGTCATTGAGGCGACTGATAAAAGGGGTCTTGCGAAGAAAGGGAGGACTACGACATAGGAGTCATATTAAATGTATGATGAAGAGGTTCTGCTTAAGATAGGGAGGACCATGACATAGGAGTCACATTAGATGACTTAGGAGTTGAATTAGATGAATCGAATAGTAGTTGGGATCCAAATAGTAGTTTGGATCTGAATCATCAAAAGAATCAAAAGAAATATTTGGATTGGAATCAGAAGAAATGTTTGGACTGGAATCCTCAGAAGAAGAGGAAATGTTTGGATTAGAATCAGAAGAAGAGTGAGGAGAACTCGAATAATAATTTGGATCAGAAGCGTCCAAATCATACCACCAACTATGAGATGAATGTGGGGAACGCGTTACCGTATGGGCTCTCTAGCATGAAGAACCAAACAAGGTTTAGTTGTCATGGAAATCTTTTGATTTGAATTGCTAAACCTAGGTTCCATATTTTTGTAAGTACGGGGAACCACGCGATAGTCAGTCATTGTTGGCGTTGTTTTAAGCACAAATGTCTAGATCTAGATAGTGTGATGGAACTCCTTCAAAGGGAAGGAAGTGACATGTCGATTTTGGTAGCATAAGGACAACCAACTAGACATTTTGTAAGTATTGATATGCGTGCATGATTTTTTGAAGAAGGTCTAAGGAAAATAGACATCGTGATGATGCAATATCGATGAGATAAAAAGGGATTGTCCTAGAAAATAAGTTTTCTGAATGAATAATCACAAGGAACAATCATGGAAGTGTGAAACACAAAGCCAATCAACAAGGAAATACACCCTATGCAAATGCGTGTGCAAAGTGATAGTTCGATGCAAAAATGATCAACACAATGTCAATATTTACGTCAAGCTCGAAATGAACAAGGCGTAAATATTAACAAAGGGTAGATGTGACTCCCAATCAAAGGATACCACAACAAGTTAAACAAACAACAAGGCCTAAATGTTAAAGGGCGAGGATTACAAATGTAAGCCACGTAACCACACCAATTGGACACATCTATCAAGCTTCGCGGAGAAGTGAGATATTAGTGTCAAAGTGGTATTGAAACGACACAAACAAAGTAAGCGACACTCTTCAAGATTTTGGAAAATGTTTGAAGTAAAACTAAGTCAAAGTATACTAAGGATGTGCTAAAATGTGTGTAGTGTAACACCACAATGTGGATACTTAGATCACGTTTATGAAAAACATGACATAAGTATCTTAATTATGGTGAGACAATGCAAACAAGGTAACACGTCAAAGGGAGATCAAATGATGAATCAATCGAACTATGATGATGATCTTGAAATCAAGATCAAGTGGCCATCAAATATATAAGGACGCATCCACACACTTTAGATATTTAACAACTCAACCGCAAACATGGATGAGCGTAAACAGATAAAAAAGTGGTGAACACTATCTAGATAAAATGTCCTCCTTAATAAGATCTCTCAACTAGGTGTTACAAAGCCATCTAAGAGTGGGCACAATTTACCTAAAAAGTCACACTGACTAATTTGGGAGTATCTCGGCTTTTCCCCCTTCAAGTACAGTGGGCACTAATTACATCCATTGTGTACTCTTTCCAGGGTCGCGATACAAACAACTTTGTAATGCTAACTCACAAGGAAAACTAGTCAAGTGGGTAAGTGAGGCGCTTCTGTTTCATCCATGAGGTTACACAGTGGTGGACTACTTTAGGGTTCTTGGTACCACCCCCATTGTTGTAGCTTAAGGCGTTATGCCAAAGGGGTTATGTTCCAGTTGAGCGGAGAGGGACGTACCCTTTTCCGAAACCTGCTATACAGTGTTTTGAATATGGTGTTCTTTTTATCTTGTTTAATTTTGATGTGGTTTGCTTGAACAACTTTTGGCAACATGTACGAAAACTATATTATTAGTTTGACTTTATTTTGATTCCACCTTTCTTTGACAAGCATTTGTGGTTCTACACAATGGATTAGTAATTTTCCATAAAAAATACTAAAGGGGATAAAACATCGTTTATGATTCCCAAGATCGTCTTAAGATGCAAGAGAAGAGCATACACGACGTAGAATCCAAATATGAAATAAAAAATGGAAAACATTTAGTTTAAATGAAATATTTGTTCTTTTTAACAAACTTTGACATTCATTCTTTTAAGAAAAAGCATTTTTCAAAACAAAAAGAGACATAGAAATCGTTTATGATTCCCAAGATCACCTAAAAGGTGTGAGGGAAGAGCATACACGACTCTAATCTCACAATTAAACATGCAATGTTTATTAACCTTTTAAACAAGTCAAATCACCATCAAACATGTAAAACCACCCTACAAAATAGAAGTTAGATTCAAAATAAATATTGCAAGGTGTTAGAACATCAAAGACCACATTTTCCAAAGCATTTAGACATGTTAGAAATGAGTAGTTTAATAAAAAATGAAAACCTTAAATTTTTGGTAACTTAAAACCCCAAATTTATGTTTCCATTGTTTATTTCACTTCAATACCTTTCCAACACAACAAAAACAAAGTCATTTCGAGTTTGGGAGCAAAAGTTATGGCCTCGAAGATTGCTAATGATGACTGCGCCCTATTTGTTAGTGTACTGCACCACCGATTAGTGTACTGCACCCTTTGTTAGTGTACATGTACCACTATTAGTGTACCTATACCACTGTTAGTGTACCTATGTACCTTTGTCAAAAATGACAGTCAGAGTTGTACCTACATGCACAAAATGGTATGTGCGCTCCCTTTCCTGTAGGTGGCCAAAAAAACACGGGATTTTTCAAAAATAATCTCAAAAATATCAAATTTTTATCGATTTGGTTCAATTTGGGCAGCACTTAACCTCCTTTGATCCTACAAAGAGCACAAAAACAAGACAATCCTAGCTAAACTAGCTAAGAAACTTGATATTTATCCATTAATACAAGAAAGGTTAGTGAAATTAAAAACTCTAAACTAATCTAAAAAACTTTGAAAAACTAATGTAGAAAGATTGAAACTAATCTAGAAACATTGAAACTAAAAAATTTAGAAACTAAAATAAAATATTCAAAATGACTCCATTAATGGAGGATGGACAAAGTGTCCCACCGGGCGTGCCAAATGTGTGCAATGGAAAGTTACAAAAGCTATGGAATGAGGCTAAAGAACCTCAAAGCTTCACTAACTCATCCATGCACCATGAGATTAGAGCTAAACAAGAAACTATCTATGCATATATAAATTTGAAACTAACATTCAAACCCTAGCATATATACTACTCTCTACTCCATGAAAGCTTAATGAAAGTGAACCTAGTTAGATTCTAAGCAATCAAATTGTGTGTTGTTTACTCCCAAAAATAGTGAAGAGATCTCTCCAAGTTGGCTACATGGCCAAACTTTAGATCTTCCCCTACTAACTATATTTGGAATGGATGGATGCAAGATGAAGGAGCTCTCAACAATGGAGGATAGCCAAGATCAAATGCCTATTAGCTTGACTAATGCAAATGAGGTCTAATGCCAATATCTCCAAATGTGAGAGAGAAGGACTTGTGAGTGAAGTTGTAGTTTGAATGGGTAGGCTTAGCCTTGTATTTATAGTTTTCCACTTGGGAGAATTTGGAATTTGGGTGCATGTGGGACTAAAGCTCAAAAATCACTTTTAGATTAGATTAGGATAAACATGTTTTAGGCTTAGTTAAGCTAGGATTAGGCTAGTTAAACTTGATTAACAAGTGATTAGAGACTCATTGAGAGTTGGGAGGGGTCTGGATAACCAATTATGACTGATAGATAGCCTACGAAGCCAATAAAAGTGGTCTAGAGAGAACTAGGGAGGTTCTGAATGGTCGAAAGGAGGAATGTTTAGCTAATAAGAGAGATATTAGCCAAATAAGCTGATTATAGGAGGAATATGACCAAGAAGGTGTCATAAATGGGCATCCGAGAGTGGAGTGAAGACAGGTTGATTAACGAAGTGTCGTCAATCGGTTGTATTGGAGGAAATTCTAAGTGTAAGCATATTTTAGGTGTCTACGGTTGTGAGAACCTTTGGGTAGCCGAAGGAACCATTTTAAAGTTGGACCACCTAGACTTAGAGAAGAGTCTTAACAAATAGGATTCATCGTAGGCAACTTCTTGACAAAGCATATAGAACTCCTTAACGTGTTCGCGGGGATCTCCTTTTCCCTTGTATTTTTCAAATTTAGGTGGTTCAAAATATGGTGGAAAAGGGACTCATAATATGTCACAGATCAAAAGGATAAGGACAAAGTTCCTCGAATTTATATTGACATCCTTGAGTGCCGAGTTGCAACCCTTGAAGCGTTTCCTTCAAGGAATTCACTTTTTGCTCAAGGTTGGTTCTAGAGGATTAGGAGGTGGTGGTTTGAAATTGGGTTGGGAATGATGGGATCCATGATCATTGGATGGTTGTGGTTCGATTTGAGAGGCTAATTGGGTGATTTGATTGCTCATTTGTTGTAATTGAGACAATATGACTTCTTTGGATATATGGGTATTGTTCTCTTTACCATCTCATCTATGTACAACACGACGATGATGTGGATTTGGTCGGTGTGTGGAAGGTGGTCTTTGTCGATGTCATCATTTTCGTCTGGGAGAAGACTATGGAGTTGGTCATGAGTGTAATCAGAAGGAAGTTTTGCCCCCATGTGATATAATTGGAGCAAAAGGGCATCCTTATTCTTTTCAATGAAGTGATTTAACATTTCTCTTTGTCTTCCTTCTATGAAATAGATACTAGAGTCATCGTCGCTACTAGTATTAACCATAGTCTCTTCGTCTTCTCCTCTTGGTTGATTTTCTTTGTTATTGGCATCATAATAATTGTGGTTAAATAGATCATTTTCCATGTTGTGGTTATTGTTTTCGTCTTCATTTCCAAATTGGGATCAAGTTATTATCCGTCTAGGTGTCACTAAATTCTAATGTTGGTGGGATGTGTAAGATTTCAAGTGAAGGATGTATGGATGAGAGGGGAGATTACGATTCCTTGATGATCTTGATGTTTAACCTTAATAATCTAGTCTTTCTTATAGGATTGGAAGAAATTTAAGGGGAAGTAGAAGAAGGATGTGCCTCATTAGTAGAGGGCTTGGGATGTGCCTTGTTATAAGGGCTTAGAAGAATAGGATAAAGATTAAGGATATTTGGCCTATTAGCAAAATGTTGATTAATAAGATTAGATTGTTTGTATCAAGAAGGGATCGTGAATAGGGTGTTTAGGATGGATATGATGATATAAGGTGATGACTAGATTTGGGATGGATGAATTATATGATTGGTATGAGTTTTAAAACCTTATGGACCTAGATTGATTTGGGATACCAATAGGAATTGTCAAGCGATTAATGGGATGAGTCGTGGGTGATATATGTTTTGTTTTGAAAGTGGAAAGGTGTGGTTGTGTTTAGTGAAAGATGAATGAATGTGGGATTATGGAATTTATTTAATGAGATGGGAGTGTTAATTTTATATTAATTTTTTTGGTTTATTTTTGTTTTATTTTTGTATTAACGTAAGGAGTTTGATGTGGAAATATTTATATGATGGTAACGTATGTTTAAGGTTTTATAATAAAAATTTGATTTATTATTTACAAAATGTGGGTGTAATGTTAGGGGAATGTGATTAATGTAATGGGAGAGGGATTATATGGTGAAAAGGATGGGGTTAATTATGATGTTGTATGTTTTGAAAATCGAGGTCAAAGATTATGGTTAAAAATTGGTGGGTGATAAGTGTGTGATTTATTTACAAGGATTGGTGTGAGGGTTATTTCTTGGTTTTGACAAAACACTCAAACAAGTACACTCATGCATGCACAATCCTATCTAGTCAAGTGGGAGTATAATCAAGCTATAGCCCACTTTTAATACCACATACGACAGTGGTGCTCACTGAGTTAGACCACCTTTATGTCGATATGTTATCTTCAGTGGTTCCTTCCCCTGCACTATAGCTTGGTTACGGCCAAAGGCTACCTAGGCTAGGATAAACGAGCTCTCTAGGGGTGTCCCCTATATACCTTATGGTACGTGGGGCCCAAATCCATGTGGCAAGGATGATTTCTAAGGCACAGGTGTTGGGGACGTGGAAGCCCATCACTTCACGTCACACTTAAAACATGTAGACGCTTAGCCAATAACGACATCTCTCCAAGAATTTATATACCCCATCGGAACAGGGGTTGTGTCTACGTGCGTGGAGATGAAGCCCACGGTCACGAGACCCCTAGGACTACGGTAAGTGCGTGGATGTCACTTCCACGTCACGTTACCCCTACAAAAGAAAAAGGGAAGGAAGGTTAACCGCTTTTGATCCTCAAGATCATCTAGGATGCGAGAGGAGAGAATACACGACATCACCTTCGGGTTTAAACAAACAAGCACATAAAGTACAAAAGGGACAACACACAAATTTAATAAAAATGAGTTATTGGAATGGGGGTCTTCGACTAGGGAAATCTGTAAGACAAAAAGGTTAGTAGTTTTAACAAAAACCCCAATGCACTTGGACTGTTCGGGCTGCAAGACAAAGGGTTAGTAGTCTTGGTTTACTTTAATATCCTGTAACCACAAACATTAGGTAATATATGTATTATTTTGATCGAATGGCAAAACTGATAGAGTTTCCCCTTGTTTATGTGATTTTCCTGCAAAAATATAATGTTAGATTCTAAAAAATGTTGTAAAATACAAAAATATGCAAGTTAATATTTAATACAAAGATAAAAAGGCTCTCTGGTATAAACGCTACTGATATAGAGGAAAAATGCACTAAAACAGAGAATACACGTGCTTAAAGTACAAAATATGCCAAAAAGAGGTTAGTCTGCAGATACGCTACGACAAGGAGTAAACGTACCAAAACATCCTTTATACACGCTTAAACAACAACAAACACGCTAAACCCTGCACAACAAAAAAGTTCGAACAAATGTGCTATTCCAAAAGCTAAATGCGCAAAAACATGGTAAAAATGTGTTAGAAACAGGACCAAATGCGTAGGTATGTGAAATGAAAGGGCAACAAGATGTTCACAGATAAATGTGTTGAAATAGACTATATACACACTTTGAAACAGAGACTATATATGGGCTGAAATAGACTATATACGCACCGCAACATGCAACAAATGTGCTACAATTTTTTCCCCTGTAAACAAAGAGTTGAAACAATCTTGCAAATGTGTTGTTTTAGTATATACGCACTGAAACAAGCCACAAACGCACTAATCTAAAGCTGGAGCATGGAAAATAAAAAAATTGAGTTTACATCTCACTAAAAATTCTAATTTTTTTGGTTTGTTATTAGTGCCTAATGCTACTAATTCCAACAAGAATTTAGGGGGGTAAGCCCCATGGTGGGCACCAAAATGTAGAGGAAATTTTTTGTTAGTGTGCAAACATGATATGATTATGCAATCAAACCAACACAAAAGGTAACACAACTAATCCACTACCTCCGATTGAGCAAGATGGAAAGAAGGGGAAAATAATTTACCTGTACTTACCTACAAGTAGAATTCTCCTCCTTTGTTGCCTTGGATTTGCTCCTTTGATTTTTCTTGCTTGGATAAATGCAATGGATGCTTTAGATTCTTGGAAAAATTTGGCAGCACCTCCCTTTGATCAATGGCTTGATTGAGCTCACTAGATTGCTTTGATGATTGCTTGGATTGCTAGAAAATTGGGCAACATTTACTTGCAAATTTCTAAGGTGCTTGCCATGGAGGGTGGCACCTCTATTTATAGTTGGAGTGGAAATGGATGGTTGAGATTTTTCCATGGTGGATTAGATCAATGGTTGAAAATGGATGAGAGGGGAGGGTGTAGAAAATTCTAGATTTTCTTAGAATCCTCTATTGAATTTAAAATTCAATAGAATAGTGTATTTTTAATTTGAATATTTGAAAAAGGAGGGAAGAATGGAGAGGCTTCTAGAATTAGAAGCCTCTAGATTTGGGGGCTCATTTAAGTGGGGATTAGGTGAGATTAATTGTATTTAGTGGAGTGATTAGATGGAGAGGCTAGGCATAGAATAGGTATAGGGTAGGTGGTAGGTGGGTGAGTATTTTTAAATTGGTGGAAAATAGTTAATGAAGGTTATTTAGTGTAATGAATGAAATATTAATAATGTATTAATATTTCTAAGGGTATGAATGAGATTTATGGAATGGGTAATAATTGGAACATGATTGTATATAGTATGATAATAATTAATTATTATAAGGGTTTATGATGGGGATAAATGGTTATTATGGGATAAGTGAATTATTTTACTTAACAAATTATGTCGACATTTCACATGCCTACGGGGCTCATGGTTTAGGGTTTAGGATTTAGCATTTAGGGCTTAAGGTTTAGGGTTTAGGGTTTAGATTTTAGGGTTTAGGGTTTAAAGCTTATGGCACATGGTTTAGGGTTTAGGGATCAGGGTGTAGGGTTCAAGGCTTAGGGTTTAGGGCTTAGGGTTTAGGGTGCATGGTTCAAGGTTTATGGCTCAGGGTTCGAGGTTCAAAGTTATGAGTTTAAGGTTTAGGGGTTAGAGCTCAAGGCTCTAGATTTAGGGTTTAGGGTTTAGGGATCAGGGATCAGGGTGTAGGGTTCAAGGCTTAGGGTTTAGGGTTTAGGGATTAGGATTTACGGTTCATTGTTCAGGGTTTATGGCTCAATGTTTAGGGTTTAGAGTTACGGGTTTAAGGTTTAGGGGTTAGAGCTCAAGGCTCTGGATTTAGTGTTTAGTGTTTAGGGCTTGGGTTTAGGGTTTAGGGTTTAGGGTTTATGATTTAGGATTTAGTGTTTAGGGTCGAGGGTTTATTATTTTAGTTTTAGGGTTTAGGGTTTATAGTTTAGGGTTTAGGTCTCAGGGTTAAGGGTTTAGGTCGTAGAGTTTAGGGTTTAGTGTTTAGGATTTAGGGCTTAGGGTTTAGGGTTTAGGGCTCAAGCTTTAGGGTTTAGGATTCAATGTTTAGGATTTATGGTTTAGGATTTAGTTTTTAGTTTTTAGGGTTTAGGGTTTAACATTTAGGGCTCATGGTTCATGGTTTAGGGTTTAGGGCTCATGAGTAAGGGCTGAATGTTTAATGTTTAGGGTTTAGGTTTTAGGATTTAGGGATCATGGTTTAGGGTTTAGGGTTTAGGTTTAAGGCCTTGGGTTTAGGGTTTAAGGTTTAAGGGTTTCAATTGTAGAATTTAAATGCTAAAAGCTTTAGGCTGAATGCTTAAATCCTGAAAATTACCTATATATTGACCATATTATACTATAAAAACTATCTCCTAAACCGTGACTAATGGAGTTGTGAGACTAGTTCCATAAGGTGCAGAGTGGCCCTAATTTCTTATATTTACTAAAATAAATTTAAAGTATAAGAAATAATAATATATAAATAATAATAAATGAAAAACTAATAAATTATTTATATTTTATTATATCTTATATTTAAAAATTTACTAAAATAAATTTAAAGTATAATAAATAATAAAATATAAATAATAATAAATGAAAAACTAATAAATTATTTATATTTTATTATTTATTATACTTAAACAATTATTTTTGTAAATAGAAGCATGCAAAAGCACATGTAATGTTCATATTATAAAGAACGTGCACGCGTTATAGTGCATACACATTTTGTGTTTTTACTTTTTCCAAGCCATGCCTCAAGGCTTGGATTTGGTTTGGATCCCCAAGCCTGAGGCATGGACCTGCACAAACACAACAAACATCATGTTTTTGCAAGAAAATGCAAAAATTTCACTTCCACCATGATAAATCAACATAAAATGATCGATTCGTTTTAAAAAAATTATACCATGACGTAGAGCAGATTTTCTTCTTTCTAAAAATATAAATTTTCAAATTTTCTGACTAATATAAGGTTTCCATATTATTTATTTTCTAACTATGCCTTTTTATAGATATTTTTGAAGTTTAAATATGTCTATCTTTTGTTGTATATCTTTTTTTTTAGCTCATCAAAATTAGAAAATAAATATACTAGCACAAACTAGGCCTAATTTTATACACATTAAAAAAATCTATTTTTTGATATTTTTTGAGGTAGTTAGGTGGGGGCACATCAGAGCTCTGTTATTTTTCAAAACTTAAAATTTTTGTACTAGAAAAATCATAAAAAATAAATACTTGCTAAAAAAATCTAGCACAAACTAGATGCTCCTAGCTATCTTTCTACCAAAGGGTTTTCAAAAATACTAAATGGTGCTCAAAAAATGGTGGGGGGCACGAAAGTCACTCTATTATGTTTTTTAACAAAAACAGAGAGCACCTGTTGGTATTTTAGTTATTTGACCCACTTAAACTTATCTATTTTCAATAAAATTTAGTAGCTTAGAAACTAGACTCAAAATGCTATGATTCATGTTTATACAACATCTTCCAATTTTGAGTGTAACTATTTCAAAAAAACTCGTACAAGTTGAAGTTTTTATTTTTCAGAAAAATGCGTCCACTTAAGACCCCCTTTTGGCCCCCAACTTGGTGCACTTACCCAATGGTGTTATGTCATATTTGACATGTGTGAGGATTTTGGGAGATTTACTAATCATGGTGATGAGTTTGGATATCTTTGATGAATCATGTGATGGGGTTTTGAGCTATTTTGAGATTGTCTAGTGTGTTTGAGCATGATCGACCTACATGGGTCCATTATGAATGTTTTTATGAATATGTTGGTATGTTTTAAAGATGTATTGGTCAAGCTAAATTTTCTATACCTACTTGTTTCATGTTTTTGAATTGATAAGGGTATAAAGTGCATGTTTGAGTTTAAATTTGAACTAGTTAAGTGAGCGAGAAAAGTGTGACCCGAGGGTGAGTGTGAAACAAATACGAAGGCATCATTTCATATTTGAGGAAGTATGTGTGAAAGTCGAGGAGTGTTAGATAACATGTGTGCAAGGGTTTGAAGCCAAGACAAGTGATGAATGTGTGAGATATAGAAAGTTGAAGAAGAGAGGGTTTGAACAAAGGTTTGAAGGTGTGTGAGTGAATCGATGATCTCTATCGGTTGTAGTAGAAATGCAACATCATATATCTTCATCTAAAGGTGGTTGAGTGGGTGTTTGATAATATTGGGGGTTGTAGCCTCCTTGTGGAGTTGGTGCTTCACTAAACTAGGGGTTGGTACTCCTTGTAGGGTTGGTGCTCTACTAAACTAGGGGTTGGTACTCCTTGTAGGGTTGGTGCTCTACTAAACTAGGGGTTGATGCTCTTTGTGAAGTTGGTGCTTCACTAAATAATTTTGATTTGAATAATATAATAAGAAGTTTCAGTGGGGTTTTTTCCCCTTAACGGTTTCCCACTTATAGCTTGTGTTATGGTATTTTCTCTCATGGTTATGGCTATTTGAATGAATGTTGTGCGTTCTTTGTGCACACATTAATGGTTTAATGATTCATGATTTAAGAATTGTGATTTGAATTGATTAAATTTTTTAAAGGATGGATTCAACCCCCTCGGTCCATTGTTCTTCTAACAATCTTGATCTTTTATGTCCTCAAAGTGTGTTGAAAAATCTTGCCTGGTGTTCAAAATGAGGTAATGAGGCCATTCATCTCATATAGAGAAAAGTACTTCCAAAAGTGAATTCTTTGGTAGGCCTAGGAAGGCTATTTTTACCTTTTCAGGATTAGTGTGCATCCTCAAGAAGGATCTGAAATACCATACTCCTTTGTAGGTGGCATTGAAGAGCTATGAAGGCTTTGCAAATGATTTAGGAATATTAATGGGAGTTTTAGATGTTTAGGGACGATCATGTAACAACATATTTCTAAGGTACAAGGAGTGTATCGCTAAATTTGGAACTTGGACTTCATGGGTTTATTATGGGATCTTTTCATGGATTTAAGATTCAATCAAATAGTCATTAGAAATTTATAGGAATTATCTACATTCATGTTTACTTCTCAAGGAATCTCAATCTATGCGAGACACCCTATTGTCATGAAGAAAAAGGAGCCATTTCAGGGAGTTACAGATATAATTGAAGGTTGATAGCAATCCCATTATTCTTTTAATGCTCTTGAGAGTCAAAATCATATAATACTTCATCAAAAATGACCACCTGGAGCTCCAGCAATCTCGTTGTCAAGTTCTCTCTATTGTGAGGTACGTTTCTCATACTTAGTCATTTTTGGGTTAGGACACTTGTCACCTCCCGGTGAGGGCACATTTATTTGTTCCTCTTATCCCCATTCGAAAGGGAAAGAGAGGACACAAAAATTCACCCATATTCAACCCCTCCACCTGATTCTCCACATGACCAAGTCTAGCACCCCGAAGGGCTTACCTGACTCAACTCACCTTCCTCATCTTACATCCCTAAGACTACACATGGCAACATCTAGTGAGGGAATATTTTCATGTCCCTCTTGTCCCCATTTACAAATGGATAGGGGGAAAAAAATGCACCCCTTTCTCACGCCTTCTCTAGTTTTTCATATGCCCAAGTTGTAGCTCGTAGGTGCTTAAAACTAGTCTTTCTCTATCTCCCACTAATTGCATCTCGTGTTGTCACTTGCCCTCATCTGAATGACACACATTTTTCTATTCCCCATTCCCAAGGGGAAAAAATGGACAGAAAAAATTTCCCCATCCCCATGCTTCCAAAACCCCAGTTTTCAAATTATATGTTGTTACTTCATACAATACGAAAAACCAATTGTCGAGTTCTTTATAAAACACAAAGTAACTTACTTGCAAGCTATTTCCTTCAAATATTTTTACTTTAATGACCTTGTGGATTCGAAAAACCTAAAAATACCTACAAACACAACCAACATGCTTCCCATCACATTTCATATCCATCCATGATTGCAAAAAATGAAGCTTTTTCCATCACTCTTCATCCAGAAAGTTGATTGCATTGAGTTTTCAAATGTTTTCTCTCCTCCCAAGCTCCATGTGACCACTATAACTTCAAGAATCCATTAATGGATGTGATGGCATAACAAAAACTTGAAAACCTACCTCCAAAAATTCCATTTTCAATTTACAAGAGTTTCAGTGGGTGGAACACAACGAAAATTGGAGCACAAGATCACAATGAGGAGTTAAATCCAAAAACAATGTTTCCAATGCAAATCGACACCATTTTTACTAGTTCTTAAAAATAGTGTATTTTATGCCCCTTCAAACTCTTAAAATATTAAGTTCCTAAAATTTCAATTTCTAATCACTCAGCTCATCTGGAAACAATGCAAAACAACAAGCATGACAAAATTGGTTCTTTTCCCAAAATGACAGGTCTGAAAAAAATAACCTGCTAAAAATATATATTTGCTTAAAAGGGTAAAACATCATCAATGGAGGTAAATTGAGTGTTCCAAAGACTTTATAAGATCAAATTTGAGCAAAAGGGAAAAATATCCCAAAATAATAGGTCCTGGTCCGACCTACCAAAAATAGAAAGTCTCAATTTTGGTGTAGAAAGTTACAATTGGCTATGATTTCACTCATCTCACTACTTTTTTCCATCCTCATGTGATTTTAAGGTTTTCTCATAGCTCAAACAAGAAGTTTCATCCTTCTCGAGGATCTTGAAGCATCATTCTGGCCACAATTTTGTCCAGAATCAATAAAAAACATCTTGAGACGTAGTAGGTGAAAGCCAAATACATTGTGCAGTTAGAAAAGATTAAAAAAGAGTCAAGAGCTCTGTTGAAATTCAAGCTAAGGGGGTTATCGTAAATCAACAAGTCTTGAAGCCATCATCGTCTCTTCAAGGTGAGTTGGTTGAGGTGAGCCAAGGTGAGTTGGGCAGGCGAGCTAAATGAGTTGGGCGAGCTAAATGAGCTAAGTGAGTTGGGTGAGCTAAATGAGCTAGCCAAGTCAAGTGAGCTAGTCAAGTCATATAAGTGATCCATTACAGCCTCCATCTCTTGATGGCATCCGGTATGTATTCCCCAATGGTGGAGATTTATCACAACGAACAAGAAGTTATCCTACATCAAGCTCCCTGAAAATGTTCGGCTGGCAAGTAGCATCATGTCAACTCCTGAAGAGCCATTCCCATGGATTCAATAATTGCTTTGCAAAGAGAACCAAGAAAAACTCGGTAAGATATAGCGCTGATGTGTACATGAATTTTTTAGCAATGTAAAAATAATTAGAACTAACACCTAGTAGTCCTAAAACAAAGCTAAATCAAAATCAATGCACCATCATGCTTAAAGCTTAAACAAGACTAATCTACCAACATCCTTGCATTAGAACATGAATAAATATTCAAACTAACATGTTAATCCATTAATCTCTATCTCTAATGAATGTTAATCAAATGAAATGAACCTATTTAGATCCTTAGCAATCAAATGTTTGATTGTATGTTTGAATCCCAAGGCTTTCAAGAATGGAGTCTTGTCAATCCATGGCTACAAGACCATTTGACATATCTCCATATGACTTCAAAACTTGGATGGATGAATGCAAGAGATGAAGATGGCTAGTTCTTCCAATGAAGAATACTCTAAGATGATGAAAATGGCTATAGCTTAGGCTCTATGCTCATTTAGGTGTAAGAAGAAAGGTAGGAGGAGGGATCCTTATATAGCCCAATGGATAAAAGAATCTCTACATCCCTTTACATGTGGGATAATAGAGAGGTTGGGTTAGTTGTGGATAAGGGAGGTTTAGAAAGGGTTGAGTCAACCTTAGGAGAGTTTAGTTTGTCCTCTAGTGACTCATGGGGATTGAGGGGGTTTATTAATTAACCAAGGTGATTAATTAATAGGTGTGCAAGCTTATAGAATCTTTTAGAGGAATAATTAACATGATTTAGACTATGGGAGGAATTTAATCAAGTAAATGATAATTTATTGATTTAGTGGAAGAGAAAGCTAATTAATTAATAATAATTAATTAGTCTAGATAGAAAGGGGGATTAATTAATGAAAGGTCATTAATTGGTTTATTTGTTGGATAAAAGGGTTAATTAACTAGTGTAATGTAGCTAATTAATGGTGATAGAAGAGAAAGTGAGCATTATTGATGATATGTCGTCAATTTGTGGGAAAGGGGATAATTAGCACAATTTAAGTATTTAAATTGCTTGAGCTAAATTACAGGTGTCTACACACGACCTCGAGCTATCTCAAGAACCTTAAAATCCAAGTGAAGGAAGAAGTCCCATAAAACTTTTTGCTTCTTGGTGACACCTCGGGTAACTAGTATGTAGAATTTGGTAGGCCTAAGGATGTAAATCCTATCGAAGAGATAACTCGATCAAACTACGATTTGATCTATATCTCATTGGGTCAAGCTTTGCATGAAGGTGATTCCCACATGTTCAAGGAATCCTTTTCCGCCTCCTTGTTTGGAGCGAAGAGTACAAGAAAATAATTGAACAATTGGAGGAACATGTAAAAACTCCCAGTCCTCACATTCAACCTTTCTTGGAGCCCGATTCAACACCTTCACTCCCGTGGAATACATTCCTCCAATCACTAGCTTTAACCCTGAAGTGATCAAGAAAGCACAAGGTTATATGATGCAGGGGAAGGCTAACGAGAGGTGGATTGAGAAGATCATTGAGAAAGGCAAGACATTGTTTCCAGAGGTCATCTCTCTAATCAAGTACATTCTTGCCACTTTTTCAGAAGTAAAGAAAGTGAAGGAGGATATTGTAAAAGAGATGATTCACTTGGATGAGGTGCTCCCACTTGTGTTCGAGATGAGCTCTCTCGACTCTCACATCCTCGTGAGAAAAAATGTGTTAACATCGATCCTTTGAAAATTTGTCTCAAGTTTGGATCGCATCATGGATGTAAGATATGGAATGCTCAAAGATGCCATCTCCGAACTTGAATCTTGTGGACAACATGATTTTTAGATCTTGAATGAGGTCTACAACTGTGTTAAGAAACTTTATTTCCCTCCACTCATCGAGAATTCATCATCGAAAGAACCCATTGTTTCCTTCTAGGAGTTAGTCAAGACAGAAGCAGACAACTCTCTCTCCTTCAATGAAGATACCTCATAATCCCTGGCTAACATCAGAGGATGTATCTCCAACATTGCAAGAGATCTAAAAGGATAGTTTGATTAATGCAAAAATATTAGTTATGTTCCAAAGGCACAGATTAAGGTGTTGAGATGCGTTTGTATTCTTGATGCAGATAAGGTGCCACCTATGATAACTCAATTCAATAAGGAATTCAAATGACGGAAATCATTTCGAGACCCTTCCTTAGGGATAATGAATCAAAAGTTCTTCATCGTAAGGAGATCCTTCATTAGATCAGTCAACTTCTTCCCTCTCCTCTCTTTCTCCCTCTTTCTTCTCTCCCCCTTTCTAATTATTCATTGTACGTAATCATGATAATTTGTCTCATTCACTTAAGTGACTTTATAAAGTTGCATTGTAAAAGTACCTTTGATTTATAAAAAGGAAATTATTTTCTTCACTTCCTAGGAAGATGTAAAGTCATAAGTTGAATGAGAACATGAAGGGTCATGTGGGGGTAGATGAGAAGGCAATCTACAATGTTATAAATTAGAATGGCTTCTCCATTCCAAAGGATCTTGAAAATTATTCTTTATGTAACAATTGTGGATTGTGAAGATTTGTATCACCACTACACAAGAAATAAAAATTACATTTATTGCATTTCCTTTGCTCATGTTTTTCTCTATTCTCTTTCTTTTCTACAACTTTGAAAGCATGATGATCTTGAATAACCAAGAAGGAACTTGGTGTCCTTAATTGATGAATTGAAAAAACTATGTGCTTTTGGTTTGTTAGTCTTGCTAATTTCCTACATTATTTCTTTCCTCTAATTGAATGTAGACCTACTTTGGTTATTGTGCGTGAACTCCGTCAGTGCCTTCTCGAACAATAACCATGTCTTTCCTAATTTCTCTCATTTATCCCTCATTGTTGTTAATTTCTCCTTGTACACTGCATGAAGTACTTTTCCACGAGTTCAATGAAGTGTTCCTATGTAATCCCCAACCTATTTGGCCACCCACAACATTTAGATAGAATTAGGATAGTTTACATTCAATAATGGGAGCCTCCCCATACATAAGGAGGGGTGTAGCCCATTGCGAATCGTTGGAAACACATAATTTGTAACACGAAAAATTATTTCACCAACACTAACTAAAAATAATACATGAGAATGATTTAAACATCATTAGACTAAAAAACTTGAGCATTAAAATCCCAAAAATATGTCATGAAAATATCTTAGATCTCTTCGTCACTCTCTCTCAAACTTATCTCACAAGTGTGTATCCCTCTCTAAGACCTTTCTAATGGTACCATTTACAGGTCATTTGGAGCTTCTGTCAAAAGACATGAGCAAAAACTAGACCTAATTCATGCCTCTATTTTAACTCAAAGTGTTTTAAATTTAAAAACAATTAATTGATTAAGATTTTTGACCTAGTCTTAATCTCCAATAAAATTCCTCCATGTTCTCCTTTTGACATTATTTTTTTGTCATGGCTTGGTTGATTTAAACTCTTTGGTGACTCATCTTTAATAAAGCTAATTCCACGTGTGCTTTTGTGATTTGACTTAGCTCAAAATACTTTTGTGACTCGACCTATGGTTAACCTTCATGTATTTTTGCTTGACTATTGTGTGCCTTGAATATATAGCTAGACCAATTGATGACATGTGCGAGACCATCAATTTCATTGCATCCCATAAGTTGTCTAAGTGAGAATTGATGTGAGACACACGTCTTCCATTGGTGCTCCCGCTCTTTTCATAGTATCAACTTAAGCTTTGACCTTGATATGAATGTCTCTTGTGCCACTGATCCTTGACACTTGTCACACATCAAAGCCACCTTATCATCTAGATTTGTATCCACACTCCTAAACTCATTGATTTGCTCCACATACGAGACCATCGGTCTTACCGTCTTTCTCCAAGGTTTTCCTTTGTGCATTGATGTGTGACACTTGCCGCCCATTGGTGTTATAGTTCTCTGTAGGGCTTTAAAAATTTAGCTTCGACCTCCAAAGTCTCTTGTGAGTTGATAGATGATGTGTGTCCTATAAGGACACTTGAATTTGATCACAAAAGGTTTAACCTACCACCAAAGTTTAAATAAAAGTTAGATCAAAATTGACGGTTTAAAGTTACTATAAAATTACAAAGCAAACCATCATTTAAACATTTCTAATCCATTTCACTTCCAAAATGGATAATTGGTGGAATTTTATTCCTCTTTAATCATGTTCATGTCTTAAGTGCTAAAGCAAACTAAAGAGTATATCTAAGATATGAAATGATAATTAAACCAAAAACATGGCAAGAGCTAAAAATTTCAAAGTATTACAAGTTATAAAAGTGCTTAACTCGCCACTTTTAATGAGTTTAATCAAAATACAAAACCAGAGACTTTCAATCAGGTTTGAGGGATTTGAAACTCAATTTTATAACTAATGAATAAGTAAAAGGAACTATAAACAAATCGTTCCAAGCCAAAAATAACTCAGATGCTAATAAAACACCACACTGATTAAAATGAAAGTAATTTGCCAAAATAACTTTACAAAAACCTTTTGCAAACAAATGAACAACAATACCATATATTTATAATGAGAAGGGGCCTTGCTTATATATACAAGGAAGATCAATTTAAGAACTAGTCATGGTCATAGCTCAAGCCATAAATAAAGGAAAGAACTAGTCAAGACCATATATTTAGGAAAGAACTAGTCATCAAAGAATTAGTCAAGACCATAGAAACAAGGAAAGAACTATACCTAACTTCTAGATAATATCTAAATAAGATTTAAAAAAATCCACACATAAGTGGGCGAGGATAAATAAAAGATAAGGTAATTAAAGTACCTAGGTGAACATGAGATAAATTAAACAACCTACTCTAATAATAAGAACGGGGCTCAATTTTAAATGGGGGTGTTTTGGTCCTCACAAAACATGGCGACTACTATGGGGAAAACACTCTAAAAGTGTTTAGAATCCAAAATCTCAAGTTTCTCGGTTCCAAGGAAAATGTTATAACCGTAAAAATGTTTATAACTTATGATTAATATTTAAAGACTAATTTATACCCTTACCTTTTATATACTAAGTAAAATACTTCTAAGAGTCAAGTGTGTGATATATGTGTTAATTAGTCCTTCTTTAAAACTTATATTTAATGATCAAAAGTTTCTAAGCTTGAAACTTCACTAAATGAATGCTTTAAGAATTTATCTACTACCATCCAAACATCCATATCCCCAAAATAGGTACTCTTGGCTCTACCTCAAGCCTTGCTCCATTGTTAATTAAGCATCCATAGCCTTGATGGAGGTTACTCATATCACCTCTTTAGGGATTTTTCATATTTTCTTTTCAAGAGAATTTTCACTTTTAATTTTATTTCTGCCCAATTTGAAACCACGCTTCTACATCCTATTAGTTTTGGGCTTCATGGTTCACAAGTTTATGATATTTACCTTTGCCTTTACATCTCAACTTCCCAGGAGTTTTAGTGACCCATGATTGTTCCACGCGGATGAATCACATCTTTTCAAGGTTCACTTTGGGATCTTAAAACTCTCCTCACACCCTCTAGGTCTCAAGATCTTACATCTCCATGGCTTCATCGATTTCAAGTATAGACCCAACCTCTAGTATCATGGAATGTTGTTATTGGTCCACATGTACCAATAATGATTTTTGTGTCCCTGGGCCTTCTCATTCTCGAGGCTCACACCATTTATGCACGTGATCAATCAAAGACTCATCGATGGTCCACCTAGACCAATGACATGTTTTCAAGCTCTAGGGATTTTGGATCTTCTTGGTGTTAGGAAATAAGGGGTAAAATATGCGGAATAATCCCTCACGAGAATCGCAAATAAAGTAGAAACTAATATGTAAAAATATTATAGATCTCAAATAAAATTGTAGAATAAAATAACACAACACAAAGAGACATTATTTAATGTGGTTCACCCAATTTGGGCTACGTCCACCAAGAATCACTTGCTCAAATTTTATTACAAGTCACTGCTCTCTCAATACAATACCCAGATCTGTTTGGAGCTATGCTCAACAAACTCTATAGAATTCACACCTGAATTCAAAACACATTTGCAATGTTACATGATCTACCATATGTATAAAACCATATAAGTAGACAACTGCTTAAGCAATTTTGCAAAACCGTGGGTATCAAAAACATGGGCAAAAAACCGTCCCATAAACCTATGGGTCAAAAATCCCTCCCATATGAGAAGAACATGTTTCCCGATATATCGGGCACGTTTTAAGGCCAACATTTTTTTTTTCGGGGACTGCCACCCCCAGACCCTCGCTCGAGGCCCGACCTGACCCCAAACCTTGGTGAGACAACTGTGGAAAGTGTATAGTACTCTTAGTGTACAGTCTTCAACACTTTCTCTCATGAAAACATGCTCCACAACCTAACAGTCTCCCACTTGGAGACTAGTTTTCCTCTGAGAAAGCTTCTCAATCCTTCACTAGTTTTCGTGAAGACCAACCAAAGCTGAACACAACTTCAGTTTTTCCCTTGTGACCACCTTGGACATCATGTCTGCAGGATTCTAACTGGTATGAATCTTCTCCAGCTTCAACTTCTCTTCCTCCAAAGCTATCCTGATGAAATGGTACCTTAACTGTATATGCTTCGTCCTAAAGTGGAAAGCAAAGTTCTTAGCTAGGTGTATAGTAATATGACTATCACTATGAAAATTTCCTTCCTCTTGCTTATGCCCCAACTCCTCAAGCAATTGTTGTTACCAAATCATTTATTTGCTTGCCTCTGTGGTATGACATACTCAGCCTCAGTGGTTGACAAAGCCACCTGTTATATTTGTGGAGCCTATTTTCATGTTCGAGTGTGGTACACCTTCTATGTGTTACACTTGGGTATTTTTACGGCGGTCCCACTCGCGGGTGGTGAGCGAAGTCGGGGGTTCGGGGCGGTGAATCCCCCGAAGCAAATTTTTATGGGTGGTTTATTAACCCATGGGTAATGGGTAACCGTTATGGGCTGTTTTTGGGCCCATGGTTTTTCGATACCCATTGTTTTGATACCCACGGTTTTTGCCCATGGTTTTGATACCCACGGTTTTGTATCAAAATGCTTAAGCAATTGTCTATTTATATGGTCTTATGCATATGATAGATAGACAAGCAAATGTATTGCAAGATGTGCTTTGAATTCGGGTGTGAATTCTATAGAGTTTGTTGAGCATAGCTCCAAATGGATTTGGGTATTGTATTGAGAGAGTGGAGTCTTGTAATAAAATTTGAGCAAGTGATTCTTGGTGGACATAGCCCAAATTGGGTGAACCACATTAAATCTTGTCTCTCTATGTTGTGTTACTTATTTACGCACTTTTATTTGAGATCGTAATATTTTTGCATATTAGTTTCTCTTTGTTTGCGATTCTTTAAGGGATTATTCCACATATTTTATCTCTTATTCCCTAACACCAACTTATGTAGTCGTGAAATCCAACTCACTGTTGTCCCACCTACAGTGTAAACATAACTTGTCGTGTTCCTCCTACTGTCTACATCTCCAACCATATCTGAATCTACATAACCACACAAAGTGGTGTTTGATCCACTATAGCACAAAATTGTCCCCATGGTCCCTCTCAAATACCGAAGGATCCACTTTACTACTGTTAGTGATCTCTACCTGGATCACTCATAAATCTACTCACCGCTCCCACTACATGGGCAATATCAGGCCTAGTGCACACCATGGCATACATCAAACTACCAACTGTTGATGAGTAAGGTACCTTGGACATCTAGTTTCTCTCTTGCTCTGTCTTGGGACACTACTCCTTTGATAACTTGAAATGACCTGCCAAAGGAGTCCCAACCGGTTTAGCATCATGCATATTAAACCTCTCCAAGACCTTCTTAATGTACTCTTCCTGAGATAAAGTCAAACTGTTCCTTCATATCCCGAGATATCCTCATACCAAGGATTTTTCTGGCTGCCCCCAAATCCTTCATAACAAAGGATTCACTTAGCTACTTCTTGATTTCTTTTATTTCCTACATGTTTTTACCTACTGACCAACGTGTCATCCACATACGAGACATAGGATAATATAAGCGCCATCCTCAAATTTCTTTGTATACATGATGGTAAGAATAACATCTAATATAACCTTGCTCCATCATGAAGCTATCAAATTTCTTATACCATTGACACGAGCTTGTTTGAGCCATACAAGCTCTTCTTTAGTTTGCAAACCATCTCCTCTTTAACTTTGACCTCATAGTCCTCTGGTTCTTTGCATATATAGTTCCTCCTCCAAATCACCATGTAGAAATGTAGTTTTACATCAAGCTACTCTAAGTGCGGGTCTTCTCATTGTAACTATTCCAAGAACAATTCTAATAGAATTCATTTTTACTACATGAGAAAAAAATCTCTTCAAAATCTATACCTTTTTTCTATGCAAACCTCTTGACCACCAACCGAGCTTTGTATATTTTCTTGCCTCCTTCTTCCACTTTGATTCTAAACACCCACTTTTCTATAATTCTCTTTTTCCTTGGAGTAGCTTCACCAAATCCCATGTCCGGTTCTCCATGAGAGCGAGATGCTTCTCATCCATGGCTTGCTCCCACTTCTTCCTAGCATCTACGTGCATTGCTTCATCAAAGCTCTCTGGCTTTCCATTATCAGTGAATAATAAATAATAAAGAGAAGGAGAAAAACGTTTAGGTTCTCTTCTTACCCTAGAATACCTCCTCAATATAGGAGTTTTGGGTTATGGTTGAGGAGGTTCCTGAACTGATTCATGTCTCACTTTTCCATCCGGAAGATCCTCTACCGCTGCATATTCTTTCTTGGATTCTTCCCTGTTTTCCTGCAACTGCTGCTTATACATGACTTTCTCATTAAAGACCACATCCCTAGATCGAATGATTTTTTGTCCTTAATACTCTAACATTTATATCCAAAGTCATCACCACCATAACCAATGAAAGTACATTTTTCTGATTTAGCCTCTAGCTTGGTCCTATCATCCTTGTCTATATGAACAAACACCTTACATCCAAAGACTCTAAGAAATGAATAATCAACTTTCTTACCATACCAAGCCTCCTTAGGTATGCCTCCATCCAAGGCACTTGAGGGTCCTCTGTTTATCAAGTACACAATTGTGCTCACCGCTTCTACCCAAAAAGAAAGAGGCAATCCTGCATGTAACCTCATGCTCCTAGCACGTTCCATTATTATTGTTCATCCTTTCTAACACCCCCATTCTATTGCGGAGTTCTGGAACCATCTTTTACCTATGGAGTCCATTCTTAGAATAATAATCATCAAATTCATTGCTGCAATACTCCTCTCCAGTATGTGACTTGAGACATTTTAGCTTAAGACATGTTTCATTCTCTACAAGGCTTTCCATTTAACAAAGTGTCAAATACATTTGATTTGTTTCTAATATAATAAACCCAAAATTTCCTTGTTGCATCATCAATAAAAGTAACATAATAACTTGAACCCCCAAGAGATGATACCTGAGCCGACCCCCACACATCAGAGTGCACCAACTCTAGCTTACTCTCTTTCTTTGTAGGCCCAACCTTGAGAAACCTTACTCGATTTTGTTTCCCATATATATGCAGTCCTCACAGAACTCCAAACTGTTTACGTATATCCAAGAAAATCCTTCTTTATGATCTCCACGCCCTTATGACTCATATAACCGAGCCTATAGTGCCACAATGTTGTATCTACTTCTGAAGTCACAAGATTACAAAGATAGTGTTATAAGTGGTTAAATACAAGGGTCCAACCTTCTTACCTCTTGCCACCACAAGAGCACCCTTAGTAACCTTCCAAGAGTCTGCGCAGTAAATATCACAAGTCAATCATTACTTCCCAACCGCCCTGCTGATATCAAATTTCATCTTAATGTAGGCACATGTCTGACATCCTTTAATAGCCAAGTATTCCCATTCTGCATCTTAACATGAATAGAACCTTTTCAAACTATGTTGCAAGGCTCATCATCACCAAGAAAAACATGCCCAAAATCTCCTTGAACATAATCAACAAAATAATGCATGTGTGGAGTAGCATGGAAAGAAGCCCCTGAATCTAAAACCCAAGATTCGGTAATATTATGCAAAGAAAGAATCAAAGCATCCTGACATACATTACCTGTTGCCACATTTGCCTCCTTGTTTTCTTCCTGTTGTTTCTTCTTGTCCCGAAGCTCCCAATGATCGTTTGCATACCTGAGAATTTCCACAATGCCATCATACTATCTTACTTTTGGATTTCGCCTTGCTTGATCCTTTGATTTTCCATGGCTTCCTCTATTCTTTGTCTCCCTCTAGTTTCCACTTATGCCTAAGCATTCCATGAAGTAGAAGATTCACGAGAGTTTTTTCTTCACATTTCCTCACTTAGAATCACCCCTACAACATCCTCAAACTTCAACTTTGAGTTATTTGTAACCAAGTTGCTTACCGCCATTACAAGGCTATTCCAACTCCTAGGTAAATAGCATAAAACTAATAAAGCCCTAACTTCTTCATCAAATTCTATCAGAATGGCAAGAAGCTAGCATATTTACAACCGCATTAAAATCATTTAAATGATCACATTGAACCATTCTCAAACATCTTTATATTAAACAACTTTTTCATTAAAAATATCTTATTAGAGGCAGAGGGTTTTTCATACAACTTCCTAATGCATCCATCAATTCTTTTGTAGTCTTTTCCTTTGAAACATTAAATAATACCGAAGATGCAAGACACAATTGGATTGTCCCAAGTGCCTTCCTATCTAGCAAATCCCATTCCGCATCCGTCATGCTCGAGGGTTTGTTCACCTTCTCAGACAGTGGAATATAAAGATCCTTCTGATAAAGGTAATCTTTCATCTGCATCTTCCAAAGACTGAAATTCTACCTGTTGAATTTATCAACCGTATATCTTCCATCATCTGCCATAGCTCCCACTCAAGATAAAACTTTCCTTGCGATTCAAAAATTCAGCAAACCAAACCAGGCTCTGATACCAATTGTTAGGAAATAATGGATAAAATATGCGGAATAATCCATCACAGAATCGCAACAGTAGAAACTAATATGCAGAAAATATTACAGATCTCAAATAAAATTGCAGAATAAAATAACACAACACAAATAGACAATATTTAACATGGTTCACCCAATTTGGGCTACGTCTACCAAGAATCACTTGCTTAGATTTTATTACAAGCCACCACTCTCTCAATACAATACCCAGATCTATTTGGAGCTAGGATCAACAAACTCTACATAATTCACACCCGAATTCAAAACACATTTGCAATGTTACATGATCCTACCATATGCATAAAACCATATAAGTAGATAACTGCTTAAGTAGTTTTACAAAACCGTGGGTATCAAAAACATGGGCAAAAACCATCCCATAAACATATGGGTCAAAAATCCCGCCCATATGAGAAGAGCACGTTTCCCGATATATCAGGCACGTTTTAAGGCCAATTTTTTTGGGGGCTGCGCGAGCCAAACCCCTGCTCGAGGCTCGGCCCGGTCCCGAACCCCGATGAGACAACTGTGGAAAGTGTAAAATACTCTTAGTGTACAGTATTCAACACTTTATCACATGAAAATAGGCTCCACAACCTAACACTTGGGGTTCTCAAGAACCTTTTTCCTTAGCTTATTTTTCCATCTTCTCAGGACCCATAAGTTCATAGATTGCATCATGTGTCTTCCTCATAATATTTCACTTATCCCCTTCCATGCCTCGGCCACTTTTCAAACTCAAGAAAAATAGTGAAACGTGGAGCATTTGATCCACTTAACAAAAGAGATCACCTAGCTTATACGTATGAGCCCAATCCTTCCCACAATAAATATGGGATTAATTCCCAAGGTGAATAAACAAAGTGAGTGCCTTGTGAGGGCTTAAGAGAATAGTTTAGTGACAAGTGTGCTTGATTGATCAATAAAATGTGATGTTGTTTCGATTGAAGGAAAACAAGGGTTTGAATGTTAATTAAATGTATAGAGATACAAAACCACCCCAAAATCTTCTAGGTTTTTTAGATCTTTCCTATACACATATACATCAAGAGGGAGCAAGTGTTTTAATGAGTTTCAAACCATAAGGGCACTTAAAAATGCATGTTAATCATCATGAAAAGTTTTGAAATTCCAAATTTTAGTCATAAGGTACAAAAATCAAAGTGGAACCAATTTTTGTGCCAACAAGATATTTGGGTTATGGATAAGAATATGTTGATCTAAATTAAGCTCAATCTGTTGGTATTTACAAGGACTCTAAGTGATTTGGATCTCATCAAACAACTCAAAAAGTAGAGAAAGATAGGGTAGAAAATATACTAGACTTCTCTCTCTCTCTCTCTCTCAAGCATGGAATACACCTTGATTTCAATGAAATTACACAAAAACAAGAGAATACATGAAATAACAATTGATCATTTCTTCATAAACTACAAGAAATCATCGAGAAGAAAATAAACACAAAGAATCATAGTCTTACATAAACCCAAGTAAATAATTGTCATACATTCACTAAGATCATAACGAGGGGTTGGCATTATAACATTCACTCAAGCTAACCATATTCAACAAACTCACAAATAAATTACACATAAGCTAACACATCTAAACCACTTAATCACTAAATGGTCATAACACATCCAAGAAACCAAATGTACGAAGCATTAATTCATGAAAATGAAACTAGCTAGGCTCAATCTCTTAACCTATAAATTCAATTAGAACCATAACGTAAACTCTATTTTTTAAAAAATATTTGATGTCTAGGCCTCAAAGCATGAATCCTCAATTGAAAATAACAATTAAGATCACAAAACCATGTGGAAACTCTAAATTATTTCCTCAATATTGAATTCATGTCTAAGATTCCTTTTGCTTTAAAAATGAATACATTTATAGGCCAACGACTTTAGCCACTGCCTTTGCAATATTCCAAAGCTTCTAAAAAAGGAAAATTAATCTAAAAAGAGGGAAAACACTAAAAATGAAACTAATCGCAACTAGAAAAGAGATAATTTGAGAACAAGCTCCCAAATTACAATAATTGCCCCTAAAATAAATTTTGAAAGACTGATTAACTAAAATGTGGAATATGTGCACTAGTTAATCTAAGCTATGAACAACTATAAATAAAGTAAATAGATGTTGTAAATAAATGTAAAGATGACCCAAACAACTAATCTAATGAAAATAGAAACCCTAATGTGCAAGAGAGAAGAGGAAATAACTTAAGTTGAATAGAAGATGCTTGCGAGGATCGTGTCGTAGAGATGGTGAAAAATTTGGAAGCATGAATGATTGTGCAGGAACCTCGAAAAGGATGGATCTGGGATGATTCTTTAGAATGGGTGCCTAAAGAACGATCGGGGTGCCTACGAGTGCGTTGGTCTGCTACGAGAATGGGCACCATGGTTTGTGCAAAATATCTAGAACTAATCTTCACAAGTTCGGTAGGTGGTTTGAAACCCTCGTTGTGTGTCACATCAGATTCGTTGTACTACGCCAAGTGTCACTGCTAATCCAAGATGAAAGGAAGACCTGTAAAACCCTAAACAAGCATCAATCCTAAAAAAATGCATATGATAGGGTCGAATGAATGTAAGCTTGCCCATCACAATGGTGGACTAACTAATGAGTGTTGCACTACATTCCAGACCCAAATGTAGTTCTATGTGTGTGTGTGAAACATGCCCTAGGTTGCTCTTGTGTCAATCGCACTTTGTGATGTAGTGAGCTAACTATGTGTAGAAAAATGTAATAGATGGTGGATGAAATAGAATAAAATCCTCCCCTATGCTATGTGTGATGCAGATGTCCTATCCTTATGCCTTGTGATGGAGCTATGTGGATGCAAGTGATCTCCAGTGTAATAGATGGATGCAACTCTAGGTGGATGATAATAGTGACTAGTGCTCGGTCCCTCATTATGGTCTCATAAATTTATATTTATAGGGTTCTCTTGATTTGATTTCGTAATTAACCCTGAGATGGACGACTACCAAAAAGATAAAGACCTCAAATGGCTAGAAAGAGCCTCAAAAGGGGAGGGAAAGTTCAAAAAGGACCAGGTGCCCCCTGGTGGGACCGAGGCACCCTTGGTGTGTTCAGGCGCCCACAGCGCCCTAGTACTAGTCTGGGTGCCCATCAAAGGTAAAATGATGGTAAATGATGAAAGTTGATTTGGACGTGTGTGTGGTGGTGGTGAGAATGACGAAATAAAATAAAGTAAGATGGAAAAAGATGGGGGCTAATTAGTACTTTCTTCGCTCAAAAACCATCTAAATAGTAGTATTCAACCGAGACTAAATATTGTCTAAAGTGCATAATTTTGAGTCGACATTTTCCCTCAATTTATGTTGGTAAGTGGAAAGCTCGACAACATAAAGTAGATAAAGATGCATACCTAATGCCGATGTAGAGTGACAAAGAAGGCATGCGGAAGGACTAGACAAAGTGTGGAGTGATAAAAAAATGATGGAGCGTTGAAACTAAAGATGAAAAATGCATAAAAAAGTGATGGGAGTGAACCTAGGGTGGAATGCGTGTGATGATGTTGATGTGTGTAGTGTACCTGCATGGTTAGTATGTGAAGTGTTTTGTTGTGAAGTGTTGTTGTTGGCGTCGTTCTCGTTGTTATTTACCTCATTTGACTGCTTATTTCTCATACGACCGGACCTACAAGGAGAAAACGATCAATTAGTCAAATATGTATGTATGTATAAAAACGCTATGTAAAAGACACATGTGTATGTAAAAAAATCATGGAAATGTAAAGTACACAAATGAAAAATGTAAATGGAACATGTGCACCTGATCCATGTCGAGAGAAAGGGTGTGTATAAGGATATCCTGTACTGCCGGGGTTTTTGGGCGATCCGACGCCATAGGTCGAAGAAGTATAAGGAGGAATTTCTCTATCTCCTCTAACCTTTAACTGCTTCCCTGAATGTGCGTGAAGAGATCTTTGTACCTTCCTAATTTTTTTGGGCAATCCGATGCCAGTAGTAGAAGAAGTATTGGGAGGAATTACGTTGTATCCTCCAACCGGTAATTACTTCCCTGAATGCTAAGGACAACCATGTCCTGTAAAATCTCGTTGTGTATGGAGTTCGTAGACTTGTTTGAACTCACTCGTTATATGTAACCCAAAATGCCAAGGGTGGAAAGTATACTAAATTGAACCTGGTGTAAACACATTGTGTAGATGTAAAACCCTAAATGATTCCCCCTCTTTGTGGGTCCATGCGACGTTGCCGATAGGAGAATGCAGCCCCAAAAAGGACCATTGTATGAACTCTTTGCCCTATAGAGGGAAGGGAAATTGTTTGGTAGAAACCAAGGTGCGCACAAACAAGGATGGCTAGCCAAAAATAAGTGTTAGTACGAAAAATCATGCATGTAGAAGACAATGTGTAAGCTACGCAAACAATGTATAAGCTACCAAAAAAAAAGTAGTAAACGCTCAAGAAGACAAAGTATACCACCAAAGTGGGTTGCAAACATGGCACATCACTCACGATGTCGTAAGACATGCAAGGCAATCATGAACACATACAAACAAATAAGTGTGCACACCAAACATAGGGCAAAGCCTGTAGACAAGAGAAAACAATAACAGACAATGGAACAAACAAGTATCGAAGCAAATATCCCTGCATAACAAAGGATGCACATGAAGCACCCGTTAGCATGTTATAAAGATAACTAGTATGTCAAAAGAGTGTAAAACCAAGTAATGAAAAGTGATAATTACAAAATGAAACAATAACACTGTGAGAGGCGGAGGTGGATGCCCCTAAAATCCAGTGTAGGAAGTGTAGAAGGCAAGCATCCATGCTTTGCGTGCGAAAGATCTGTATCTGCGATCACAACTAAATAAAGAAGTGAATGCACATGTGTGTATAGTATAGATAATGACATATAAGAAATCAATCTAACATGTGTAGTAAAGTGATCATGTAAAACACTATCAAGCAAGAGTAAATGCCCCCAAGACAATGCAATATGTTGTGGATGGATGGAATGGAATGTAAGATGGAATGATAGGAGCTGCGTGCCCCTGAATGAATGGAAATGTATGTAATGAGGTTCATTTAGTTTTCCCCCTTAGTAGTCAAGAATGAACCATAAACGAGAGTACGTCATCGGGAAATGGTCGAAGTGTGTGTGTAGGTCTAACACATTGCGATGAGTGTATATGCGACATATCGATGATGTGTATGAGAACCTTATAGCGAAGCAAATATCATGAAAGATGATCGAAAGAGTGATGATGTAGCCTAAAGCGTATATCACTATTAGATGAATGGAGGGAGTGGTGATGTAGCCTAAAGCGTATACCCCTACTGGATGAAGGAAGAGGTGACCATTTAGCCTAAAGCATATGTCAAGTAACCTAGGAATGTCGCATGAAAAAGGTTGAATGATAAACATGTGATGAAGAGGAGGTCCATTTGATTTGTAAACCCTCAGTAGTCGAGTATGGACCGAGGAACTAGAGTGTGTCATAAGGTAGTGAGTATAACGTGTAGAAGATGATGTATTATGTTTGATGATAATAGATGACCATACGATGTGTGTAGTGTGTGATGTATAAGATGCAATGCATGATGTGTATGTAGACTAAAAGTGCAAGGTGCATGCTCAGTAGTATGTGTGATGAGTAGACGACCATATGATGAGTAGAAATGTGTAAAATGGAATGCATAGTGTGCTAGGTAATATGTGTAGATAAACTAGTAATGTAGTATGTATAGTGAATAGTGTAGGATGCGAGATGTGTAGATAATGGGAGTATGACATACATATGATGAGGACGAATATGATGTGTATAGTATGTATAATATGCAAATTTGCAATGGCCGAAATAATGTAGTCTAAATGTAGGATGTAAGATGTGTGACACACAATGCATGAATAAACGGAGTGTGTAGTACTTATTGTGTAGTGTGTTGGGTTGATGTGTAGTAAGCCCTCAACAGTCAAGTGTGAACCGAAGCACAAGAGTGTGTTATTGGGTAGCACGATGCTAAAATGCGTGAGTAAAATGCCTATATGAAAATGCAAAGATGATAAATGCTAAGGTGAGTGGGGGTGTAGTAGAGGCGATTCCCCCAAGTATATATAAATGAGTAAAATAATCAATGATAGTGAAGGACGAAGGTTCTCCATCGATGCCTGTGGTGACGAAAGCATATGATTATGAGATGTATGCATAACAACGTGAAAATGCGATACGGGTAAATTCTAGGAGTGTGATGTACAACTATGTAAGGATGTGAATGAATGATAATGTAAAGATAAGAAATGTGCCTATGATGATATGATGATGAGAGAAGGGGATGAGAATACTATGCCCCCAATGTATGCGTGATGAAAGAGGCTATCATCACCGATTTTGAAACTTTAGAATCAAAAGCGATTTTGAACCTTTAGAAAAATAGAGTTTTTAGGTCTATTTTTCTAAAGTTTCAAAATCAGTTTTTCCCCCGCTCCAATCAGAGGAGGACACGTGGCATCAGTTTTGAGTGGGTCGGCGGGCAGCGGAGAGGCAAAGGGAATTTTTTCCCTTTTGTAAAAAGAAGGCTTAAAATTAAAAGTTTGGAGCGCGGCCCCATGGCCAATCACAGGTGGACACGTGTCCAACAGAGTCAGAGGGAAGTGCGGGCCATGGAAGGAAAAGGGAAAATTTTCCCTTTTGGTCAAAAAGACCTAGGGTAAAATTTTGGAACGTGGCCCCATGGCGAATCAACAATAGACACGTGGCGCAAAGGCAGAGCGGGTCGGCGGCCGATGGAAGGAAAATTGAAAATTTTCCCTTAGCAAAAAGGGAGTTAAAATGAAATTTTGGGCCGAATCTCCACAACAAATTAGGAAAGGACACGTGTCCAAAAAGGCAAAAGGCGGAAGAAGGGGCCAAAGGAAAATTTTATGACTTTTTGCCTTTGTTGTCTAAAAGGTGAAAAATGAAAAATGGCTCCGCTCCAATCCAGGTGAGACACGTGTCACATTTTAAGGGTCAAGGTGGGCAGAGTGGGTTGGCGGGCCAGCGGAGGCAGGAGAGAATTTTTCCAATTTTCAAAGAAGGCTTAAAATCAAAATTTGGAGCGCTGGCCCGCAACGAATCACAAGGAGACACATGGTGAGGGAGAAATCGGAGGTGCGGGCCCGCGGGGAAAAAGTGAAATTTTTCCAATTTTCTAAAAAGGTCAAAATGCGCAGAATTGAAGCGCAATTTCAATGGGACCCACCATATGCCACGTGTCAGCTCCAAAATTCAAAGGCGGAGGCGGAGAAAAAGTCAAATTTTTCCATTTTTTCAAAAATGTCAAAAAGACAAAAAGTAAGCCCGAATTGATTTCCAATCATTTTTGCCACATGTCCAACCTTATCCAAAAAATTAAAAAGGTAACTCAAGCTTATTTCTAAGTCGCATCTTACACGTGGAGGGCCAAGATTAAAAGATGGATAAGATTGACGATTCTTTATACATCCATTTGTTTCGACTGCCATGGGAGCTCCAGGAAGCTTGGAATCACAATTTTTGCATCAAAATTCATCAAATTTATAGTGATTTTGTGTCGTCTTGGCCTTCCAGGATCATTGACATCACTTTCATGACTCAATATTTTGATTTGAGATGTTTTTGAAGTAATTTTTGCCCCAGCCCGAGAAAACACGTGAAATGACAAAATCAAAAGTTGCAGAGGTAATTTGAAAAGGTAAAAAGGTGAAAATGATGAGTAAAAGGTGTTTGCATGCCTCAATGATGAAAAACATGCCTCCAGGATGGATAATGATCCAAATATTTGTAATGATTTAATCTTTTTGGGCACACCTGACAACCTGTGAGTGTTTTTCTGTTTGATGTCATTTTCATTGAATCATGAAGAATTGTTGTAATGAATTGATCCCATGGCATATTCTTTTCTTGGGAAAGAAGGATCAAATGTGGCAAGAGATATATAATGCATGTTTTGAGACATGTAGGGGTCGGGAAGTTGAAAATCACGAGCAAATTCTGAGAGAAAGCTCATTTTCTTGAAAAACCCACCAAAGAACAGAATAATTTCTTCTGTGTTGGATCTTCATGTATGTGAGTTGGTTACAAGTGTATAACCATCACACAACTCTGAGATTGTTCATGAAACTCTCCCTTGCTGATGAATCTAACAAGCTCTTGAGTTAATCTATGTTTTTCTGGGCAATATGATGTCTGTTATCATTTTTAAATGCCTGCAAATAGTTTTCATTGTTCTTGTTGTAATCTTGCATTGAAAGTCTTTAGAAATCACACAGAATCTCCATTTCTTGTTGATAGTTTAGTGGCATTTACAATCTCATGTTCAGAAGAGCCTTCATCTGATAAAGAGATAAACAAATTTAAAATCACTTTACCTTCCTTGACTGCAGAGATTGCTTGTAAGCCTTTGGGGGTACCTTAGGCGTGGTTTGATCATGGATTTTTGTGTTTAATTGAGTTCTTTACTTCAAGCTTTTGTGGTGAATTCTCAAAGATTGTGTGAAGAGTGCAACTTGGGCTTCCATTTATGCCTCTTCTGGTTGAAAGAATATCCTAATTATTTGAAGCATTTTATCTGATAGTTGTTCAAGTATTGTAGAGGTTGTCAAAGATATGATATATCCCAATTTGTCTTATCAACACCCCACCAAAAATTCATTCAAACAAACTAATCCTACCCATACTACCCTGCATTGCATTGTGTGTCAACAAAAGGATCTAACCCATCTACAAAAATGCACAAGGCAAATCAGGATTATACAATGTCTTCAGTAACCCTTGCCTTGCATTGAAAATATCTCCATGATCTGGGAGTGACAACTTGTGAAAGTCAGATTTGGAGTGTTGATCATATTTTCCCAAGGCCTTTTCATACTATTTGCATAAATTGAGGGATATCTTCATCTCCTTCACCATTTGGGGGTTATAATATAGGTTCTCTTACCTTGGTTAAAAAGGCACAACCTAAAATAGTGAGGGTCGATCAAAATCCTTTCAAAGTGCTATCCATCTCTCCACAAATCTGAGTGCTAGTTAGATCACCTCCTTGGCTACAAAACAACACACATCATGATCTATTTGACTTCAAGCTTCATGCCATATCTTTCATGTTGCTCAGACTGAAAAGGAGAACAAATTTAGGTACCAACACTAAGGTGAGTGGGGGTGTAGTAGAGGCGATGCCCCCCAAGTATATATAAATGAGTAAAATAATCAATGATAGTGAAGGACGAAGGCCCTCCATTTGATGCATGTGGTGGCGAAAGCGTATGATTATGAGATGTATGCATAACAATGTGAAAATGTGGTATGTGAAAATTCTAGGAGTGTGATGTACAACTATGTAAGGATGTGAATGAATGATAATGCAAAGATAAGAAATGTGCCTATGATGATATGATGATGAGAGAGGGGGATGTGAATACTATGCCCCCAATGTATGCGTGATGAAAGAGGCTATCATGTAATGTCATCTAGGAGATCATCACTCTCAGGATCATAGTCGAATGGATAAGCATTGGTGACTTGATAAGCAATAGTGTTTGGTTGATCGCGTAATGAGCCATTAAGGCGTAAGTTGTACATGCCCATAACATACTCCTCATTGGTGAATGGAGGAAGTGGACAACCATGTGCATACCAATGAGTGAGATTTTGAGTGTATCCTAGGAAAGAGCTATTGCAAATGAAACACATCCAAAGGGCATAGGAAATGAAATGTCTATATGATTAGGATCTAGAGTGCCCCCAATATAATCAAGCCATGATTGCCCTAATGTAAGTGGTGAAGATCGAGGAGTGCGTGTGAGAAATATCGTGAGGTGAAAGATACAAAGACCATAAGCAACAATGATGGTGACATACCCATAATAAAGATGAGGAGCATATGGTGTAGGATAGAGGTCCTCAAAAGTAAAGCCTAAGCGAGCCAAACCCTCATGTGTACATATAGTGTCATCGCATGTAGGATCAAAGGGAATATGTTCCTAGTATGAATTATTCATGAAGAGTGTGCAAGTAAATGGTGGGCGTGCTAATGTAGATGGTACAGATGAAGGTGTGTGTGATAGAGTGACGTCCATGGATTGGACAAGCCCCTGATATGGAATCATAGTAGCTAGTAGTAGTAGGTGGCATAAAAGAAACTACATCTATCACACAAATGGTACCGTCAAGTGGTGGTAAGTGAGGTGGTTCTTCTATAGGTTAGGGCTCGTCTGTAATATATGTGTGTGGAATAGGAAGGCGGTATTAGGAGCCCTATCACAATACTAGAAGGGGTCACGGTCACAAAAACAATGTATTCAATGCCTTCATGTAAGAATTTGACACAACTATGCACAGTAGAGGCGACAACTTGCATGGCATGAAGCCATGGCCTACCAAGTAGACAATTGTAGGAGACTGGAAAATCAATGACGAAAAACATAGTGTGAATAGTTTTTGGACCAACAATAATAGGTAATGTAACATGACCGAGACATGGAAAAACAAAACCATCATAAGCATGTAGTGAAATAGAAGATGGACTAACGTCACGAGCGGAAAGACCTAAAGCTTCAAGGAATGACATGGGACACAAGTTAAGTTCAGACCCATTATCAATCAAGCTATTATGAATACGACATATGAAATAGAGAGGCGAATCATTATCAAAAGTATGAACATCAACAGGAAGATTAGAATTGAATACTATGTGTGAAGAGAATGCATCAACAAATGTTTGATAAACCGAGTCTGGATGCATGTCAGCACGAATGCGAGTAGTAGCAAAAAGATGTTGGACTCTATGTAATAAATCAGGATTTGCAAGAAAATAATCATTGATTGAGATACTCATGATGACCAAACCCTAGGATGACAAACAATGAATGAAGAAACTAAAAGTGTGAATGAAGGAAGTGTTGAAATGTCGGGTTCACCAAAATGATTAACTAAAATGTGGAATATGTGCACTAATTAATATAATTTGTAAATAAAGTAAATAGATGTTGTAAATAAATGTAAAGATGACCCAAACAACTAATCTAATGAAAATAAAAACCCTAATGTGCAAGAGAGAAGAGGAAAGAACTCAATTGAATAGAAGATGCTTGCAAGACTGTGTCACAGATATGACTAGAAAATATGGAAGCGGGAATAAGCGTGCAGGAGCCTCGAAAAGGATGGATTTGGGATGATTCTCTAGACTGGGGTGCCTAGAGAAGGGCTAGGGAAACTACGGGTGCTCTAGTATACAAAATGGGTGCATTTGTCTGTACAAAAGCTCCATAACTGATCTTCACATGTTCGACAAGTGGTCCAAAACCCTCGTTATGTGTCACATTAGATTCGTTGTATTGCACTGTGTTTTGTTGTTAATCCAAGATGAAAGAAAAACTTGTAAAATCCTAAACAAGCATCAATCCTAAAAAAGAAAAATGCATATGATAGGTTCAGATTGACCTCAACTGCCACAATGGTGGACTTACTAACTAAGCGTTGCACTACATTCCAGACCCAAATTTAGTTCTGTATGTGTGTGTGTGAAACATGCCCTAGGTTGCTCTTGTGCAATCACACTTTATGATGTAATGAGCTAACTATGTACGGAAAAATGTAATAGATGGTGGATGGAATAGAATAGAATCCTCCCCCTATGTTGTGTGTGATGCAGATGTCCTAGCCTTGTGCCTTGTGATGGAGCTATGTGGATGCAAGTGATCTCCAATGCAATAGATGGATGCAACTCTAGGTGGATGATAGTAGTGACTAGTGCTTGGTCCCTCATTATGGTCTCATAAATTTATATTTATAGGGTTCTCTTGATCTGATTTCGTAATTAACCCCGAGATGGCCGACCACCAAAAACAAAAAGATCTCAAACGGCTAAAAAAGCCCAAAAAGTGGCGGGAAAGTTCAAAAAGGACCGGGGTGCCCTTGGTGGGACCAGGCGCCACGAGCGCCTAGTACTAGCTTGGGTACCCTAGTCAAAGCTAAAATGATGGGAAATGACGAAATATGACTAGGCATGTGTGTGGTGGAGGTTGAGAATGATGAAATTAAATAAAACAAGATGGCCAAAAGACGGGGCTAATTAGTACTTTCTTCACTCAAAACCCTCTAAATAGTAGTATGAGACCGAGACTAAATATTGTCTAAAGTGCATGATTTTGTGTCTACAAAGAGTAATAATCATCATTCCCTCTTGTTCAATCAAAATGGGCATTCCATGGGTGTAGGATAGCCGAGTCGGTGAAGAAGGCGTGTTGTGAGGCGTAGTGTTAGGCTTATGATCCTAGTGCTACATCTCCAGTTCGACTCTCACCATGGTTTACCAAAACCCTTTTGCGAACGAAAATGATGATGTCCCCGACCTCTTCTTCCTCCTCTTAGCGACTTCCTACATAGAATGGGTCTCAGTTCCCTGACAACGAGGTAGTGGGCAATGATCTTGGCTCAGGTTCTGCTGTCAAAGGAAGTGTGGGTTTGAGTGCCTTGATGTTTATGCTCGTGTTCCTATTTTTGATCCATTATTGGAGCCGGTCTTCCTGATTGGGAAAGGGTTTTGTTGGGACGCTCTTACCCAACAAGCCCCCTTTGTGAAGCGCTCTTATTTGCATGTTGCGGCTATGACATCCTTTCCTCAGCTTTCTAAATAAATTTTTGCTGCCAAATCCTCTCCCTCGATCTCTTTTGGGGAGTCAATGCTAGAGGCAGAAGATTTTTTTTTTCCAACCTAGTGTTGATTTGTCGATTCAATGGCCTCTGGCCTGGACTGTCACTTCTTCACTCTTGGATTTCTTTGAACTGGCGTCCTCTCTTGTTAGGTAAAGTTGACATTTACCCATGTGCCAGGTTTTTTTATTGTGGTTTTCGATGTTGTTTCGAGATAGGGATGCTATCCTCTCCAAACTTTGGGAACTACAAAATCATCACTTCGTTGATGAAACCGTGGTTTCCATCCTTTAACCGACTCACCGCAACTTTCAAGGTCAAGCTTGTATGGGGGAATGCGTTTACCCCATCTCCTACTATAGTTTTGGGGGAGGAGAGTTTGATTGCTATTGGTAATGCTTTGGGCAAATTTTTATCCATCGACTCTAAAACAGAACTTTACACACATACTACCTATGCTCGCATCTTGGTGGATCTGGATACCTCTCTTGATCTACCCACTTCCATTGATCTCAAAGTTTTGGATAGGATTTGGTCACAACCTCTTGACTATGAAGGCTTGCCCTTCAGATGCAAGAATTGTTTTGCCTTGGGGCATCTCGCTTCTACGTGTCAGATAGTGAAACAAAAGCTGAAGGAAAAAATATCCTGGTGGAAGGATTCCTAACCCACATATTGGTTGTTGGGGTTGATTCAAATTCCTCTTTGGAAGCTTCGACGGTGGTTCATGAAGATCCCGAAGATGTTAGGGAAGTTCACTACCGACTATGACTCACGATTCCCACCCCGTGGTGGGGTTGGTTAGTCGGGTCGGGCGGAGAGCAGATGCTCCCTTTGGGGGCGGATTCTGATCTTTCTAAAAACAAAATTTTGAAGGTGGAGTCAATTATAGGAACAAAAGAGATCTATGATATTTTGCTTCCAATACATCCAGATGAAAACTCGGATCCTAATAGAGGCATGGATAGACAATCGTAAATCAAAATATAAAGGTATTCCTCTCCCTTAAACGAGATTATGATCCCATGATTGGGATCCTCTGGAATAAACTATTTTGTGTAAAGAGCCGTGGGTGTTTCAACTTCTCTCTTATTCCCTCTTATCTTTTCTTTTGTTCATCGCTTTTGTGCCTTAGTGGCCTTCTATCTTTTGTTTCTTGCGGGCTTCTTTTTCGTTATGCTTCAATGCTTTATTCTGCCTTAAAGGACCTTTTGTACAAGGATGCATATCCTTTCAAAACCCGCACATTTACCCTTTTCCAAAAAATCAAAATGGGCATCCATTCCTCTAACTATATGGACAAAAATATGCTCAAAAATAGCCATTTTGTCTTTTGCATGATTAATTTCACTCATGAAACCGTCTCTCTATTTGATTTAGTGCCACTCACCAAAATAGAAACGAATCAAACTACGATTGGAATTTTTTAACTATTTTCTCATTCTTATGCCTTTAATCTTCATTTGAGTGGGGACCAAGAATGAAATATCCTTCTAAAAAGCTTATGAGAATGATATAAATGTCATTAGACCAAGAAAAGTGAGCATAAGACGCCCAAAACTTTGTCACGAAATATCTTAAATCTCTGTGCCATTCTCTCTCAAACTTATCTTAGTGTGTATCTCTCTCAATACCTTTTTAATGGTACTATTTTGCTCCTATCAAAATACGAGCAAAAACCAAGCTTGAGTCGTGCCTTTGTTTCAACTTAGTGTTTTAGCTTTAATAAAAACTTTGTCGATTAATCTTTTCAACCTAGTCTTAATCTCCGATAAAATTCCTCCACGTCATCCTTTTGACTTTGACTTTGTCCTCGTGGCTTGGTCGACTTAAACTCTTTGGTGACTCAACTTTAATAAAGTTGACTCCGTGTGTGCTTCTTTGGTTTGTCTCAACCTACGGTTAACCTCCACGTAGCTTTGCTTGACAATTGTCCACCTTAAGTCTCTAGCTATTCCAATTGATGACATGTGGAGACCATCGGTCTCACCGTATCATACAAGTTTTAAACCCTCGGGGCATTCATACAAGGGAGGCAATCGATGTTAGAGGTGCTCTCACTCTCTGCATAGTCTCCAACTTAAGCTTTGTCCTTGATATGAGTGTTTCCGTGCCACCGATCATTGACACTTGTCAAGAATAGGATCCACCTCCTCATATAGACTTGTCTTCACACTCCTCAACTCATCGATCGATCCACGTGGACACCATCGGTCTCACCCTCTTTCTCAAGGTTTTCCTCCAAGCACCGATGGGTTACACTTGTCACCCACCCATTGGTGTTATCTCTGCAAGACTTTAGAGCTTTCGTTTTGACCTCCAAAGTCTTCCATAATTTGATATATTTCATGTGTCTTGTAAAGACACTTGGATTTGATCGAGAAAAGGTTTAACTTGCCACAAAAGTTTAAACAAGTTAGATCAAATTTGACGGTTTACTAGTAGAAAATTACAAAGAAAACCACCATTTAAACATTTATAACTCGTTTCACTTCCAAAAAAATGGGTGAGTGGTGGGATTTTCTTACTCTCTAATCTTACTCATGTGTTAAGTTCTAGAACAAACTAGGGATGGCATATCTAAGATATGAATCGATGAATAAATCAAAAACAGGGAAAGAGTTAAACTTTTCAAAGTATCACAAGTTATAAAACTACTTAACTCTACCATTCTAATGAGTTTAATTAGAATGTGAAACCAAAGACTTTCAATCATATTTGAGGGATTTGAAACTCGGTTTCATAATTGATGAATAAGAAAGGGGGTTTCATTATTCTTATAAAAAGTGAATGGGGTGTGTTGGTCACAACACATGTCACACTATTAATTTTATATAAAAATATATATCTAACATGCACTCGAATTGGAATTGTTTGTTACAAGTTATCATTTGACTTAAATCTAGGATGATGTCTAACCTTGTTTATTGTGTTAGCCATGTTGGAGTTAAAACTATTGTGAAAATGTTTCTGAAGCTTACAATATAACACAACATTATGAAAATAAGAAACCATTAAAGAAACAAAAGAAAGATAAATTTGTTATGATTAGGGGTCAAATGAAAAAAGATTCCATGTAAGTTAGGGCAACTATACCATTATAAATGTCAAGACTACAAGGATATAAACTATGAAAAATCAAATGATTCAATTATCGAGAGAATTATCATTTAACATGAAATCATTTTAAAGGATTCTAAAATTTATATTGATTTTGTTAAAATTGTGTTAGTGAATTCAATTGAGAAATCATCCTCTATTGTATTTAACTATGTAATCAAAGGCCTTCTAGAAGAACAAACGCATATAAAACTTGTGAGATTGTGGCAGTGTCACAAATATTTTCACATGTTGCGATTCAGAACCATCTAGAGGGCCAAATGATATCACAATAATTAAATATGAGGAAAGGTATGTCAATTGTTTGTTTTTGTGGGTTTTCATGACTTATATCTTGTATACTACATATAATTGAATTTAGTACTCATTCGTAGGATTGGAAACCTAGCTAGTGATCATTTTTGTTGCGTTCTTTGTGTCTCAGGATTAAATATGGTCCCTTATATGCATGTTCAAAGAGCCCATGCCTTAAAGATGACTAATTTAGTTTTCCCTTTTACATTGGGTCAGTTAAGGAATGAGGTTATGAAGCGTAAACACTAGGAGATGAAAATTTTGAATACCAACTCTGGTGGAGGAAGAGACACTCTTTTTAGTATAGAAACACATTCAACATGATAAAATGTGTTTAGTTGATGAGATGAGAGCAAAATTCTTCAAGCTAGTCATTAGATAAAAAGGTATGTTTCAAATGATGGTGCAAATAAAATTCTTTCCTCTAAACATTAAAGCCCAACATTGGGTGCATCAAAAACATCATTTCTTCAAGTATACTTTGCTTGATTAATCCTTCTAATGCATTCAAATATATATCATAAATGGAATTATCCAAAAATTATAAGAATGGTATTTTACTAAACATATTTTTTTAATGAAATGGTAACTATCACATCCCCATTATAATTGATCAAATAGGGAAAAATTATGATACATTGTCCATCTTCTAGGATTACTTAATTATGTCTTGGCTTCGCCAAAAGTACATATATTCAAAATACAGAGAACTAGTAAGCTTATTGTAACACTTCCCTACAACCAAAATAAATCACATTATTTTAATATACTATCATAGAACAAGTTCAATGCATATTAGAACTACTTCCTTATTAACATTCTCATCCAAACTATTATCAAATTCCTTCTAACACACCTAATTTCATTTTGATACAATTATCTTATGAGAACGTAACATATTAGTCTAGGACTTGAATAGATAACATAACAAGAAAAATCAACACATTGGCCACATAAATCAATGCAGATCGGTCCAATTTGCCCTAGATTCCTATGATAAAATAGTCTTATATTTCACAATGACAAGCGTAAGTGTTATTCAATTGTCAAGAAGATATAATTTATTTCTTTTCAATATGCAAAAGCTATTTTTTCATGACAAACTTATATTAAAGGCACTACTATATTTCTCATAACTATATGACTTAGTTTATAATAACAACTCTCTGCTCAAACTATAAAAAAATCCATTACATTAATGAGACATATAATGTATAGTCAACAATGTGGGCGAGATCTCCGATTTAACAAAAATATAATTTATGTTAAACCCTAAGGTATTGCAGAGTCACATATCATAAATAAATGATAAAGAACATATCGACACAAGTAAATAAGCTAAAAATATATATAAAACCCTAGGTGTAAGAGAGGGAATATAAGACTTAGCTGATTTCGTAATAAATCCCGAAGTGTTCTAGTGAAAGACCTGATGAACAAAATAGTAGATATGTCAGAATCGAGCACAGTAAATTATGTAAATGTCAGATGAGCTTGGACTACGACGCCTGGGCGATGAAGACCTCTACTGGGCACCCGTGATTGCAAAATGGTAGGAAACTAATTCTTATTATGTCACAAGATGGTCTCTCACCTTTATTATTAATCGCCTTTGTGTCGTTGGATAATCGGTGTATTTGAATGTACTTGCAAAGAGAGAGATGACCTACAAAACCCCAAAACACATCAAATCATATAAAGAAAAAGATGCAAATAGGGAGTCGAAATGACACCGACGGCCACCCGATAGAGTGAACTTACGATTGAATGTTGCACTACATTTCAGACTCCATGTAGTTCTTGTGCGTGTGTGTGCAAGAATTGTGCCCTAGGAAGCTCTTGTGCAAGATGCACTTGATAACGAGCAATAACTAGATGTAACAATGTAGATAGATGTGTGGATGGAAAAATGAACTTCCCCTCCTATGCATGTATGCAGTCCCTTGTCCCTTGAGTGAGTGCTAGATGGATGCTTTGATGCTCTTAGAATGCCTTTGGATGTAACCTTAGGTGGTGATAGTATATGTTTAGAGCTTGGTCCTTTATTATGGTCACATAGCTTTGTATTTATATGATTCCCTTGTTTGAATTTCGTAATTGACAACTAAAAGGCCGACCCATAAGAAAACAAGATGCCCAAAAGATAAAAGAGGCCCAAAAGAGGCGAGTAAGATACAAAGAGGTCGAGGGCACCCAAAGGGGACGAGGGCGCCCTGAGTGCCGACATCTTGGTCAAGGCGTTGCGAGTCTAGAGTCAATAAAGATAAAGCAATGAAGATCAGACTAGGTTGTGGGGTGTGCAAGACCAAAGAGGAAACAAGAAAGACAAAAAGAGGCCAAAGATAGATGATGTTGGCTAGATTTTCTACATAGCACAAAACCTAAAGCAAAGTCATGAGATAAATCTCCCTCATTTACCTAGGAGTGAGGCTCCCGTGTCGATTTGTCAATTAAAGTATGCTAATATCTAAATGGGGTTTTACTTTAACTACTCAGTTCATGAACCATAACTGAATAGTTCTGCAGCAAGTAAGCAGCTGTTTTAAAGAAAGGAAATATTTATAGAAGAGAGGAAAGGGAATTATATCAACACAGAGAAGAAATGGGGAAGATGTGCATCCCAACTAATAGATAAAGCAGAGTTGATTGCATGCACATAGAAGAAACCAATAGATATAAACACAGAATTCTAAGCAAAGGTAGCTCTAGATCTAGATCTGAAATAACACAAAGTCTATTAAAAGATCTAAGATAAAAAGCAAGAAACACAATACACCGTGACACAAAGTTCTCCGGAAATTTTCTCCTGTATATTCCTTTGCTTCAAGTGGCTTTCAAGGGTTTCAACACAAAGTCTGGAACACAAGGTTGTTGCTTACAAATTCTGATTAACCCGAAGGTTCTTCTTCTACTTATAGAATGTAGAGGGAAATTACAAGTCGGAAGCTTTTAGTTGAATTGGCACATGTGGAAGTCGGAAAGGAAACAACTGGCAATCTCCCTCCTAGAATTCCTCTTTGCATGACATGCATGATTTGCAACTGAAAATAGAACCTTCTATTTTGCACATGCCACCTATCTCCAAGTAGTTGACTTCTTCAAGTAATGGCTTTTAAACCAATCACTTAAGTTGTATAATTTAATTGATCGCTCAATTACTTTGTTGGAGGAAAGAAGAAGGAAGAGGAAAGTTGCAGTCTTGTCCTTTTTCATGTCTGCATGCAGCTGATTCTTTTGCCTTTGATTCTCACCAAACTAGATCTGGGAGTAGCTGGATCTGGAAGCAAGCTGGATCTGGAAACAAGCTGGAATTGGAAACGACTGGATCTGGAAACAACAAGTGGATCTGGAAGCGGCTGGAATTTTGCCTTCGCCTTGTCTTCTCTTTTATCCTTGAAGCTTTTGCAGTTCTTCTCCTGTACATGCATCAGTGCAATGTTTGCCGTAAATAACTCTTTATTTTTAATTGCATATGAGCAATTAAATTTTTTGAAAGCACTCGGGTGAATGCAACTTCAATGAAGGTTTATTTGGAAGATGGAAGCACATGCATAAGATCCTGGAAGGTATTTTCCACGCACTGACTTCTTCATGGGCTGCATTCGAAACAAAAGGATGAAGCCTTTGTCTTAGGAAGCTTTTACAATTATGAGATCTCGGATCTAGATCTCGCATATGGATTTGCACCGCATCTCGCACTCCGCATCCGGATATGGATCTGCACTGCATAAGAAACTCTGCGGTGAAATTGGTGGATGGAAAAGTTGCAGCTCGAATAATTCCATCGCTTTTAATCGCACGCATGAGTGAAGTTTTCCCGCACGCATGAGTGAAGTCTTTCATGCTCGGATCCGTCTATCAATTCAAACAAGAGGTTCCGAGCCTAGATCCATGTCTCCAATATCTCAAATTTAGAAGTGATGCATGACTCCGTTGTGCTTTCTTTTCACCTTTCTTCGCCATAGCTTTGTCTATCTTTATGCGAAACAGTTCTTTTTCTTCTTATTTGACCTGGAATTCTTCAAAATCAGTGCAGATCTGGATAATCCTTGATTCGAAGGAAATATTCAATGTATTGGACATTGATATAAGTTTCCTTTTCTTTATAAAAAAGCATGTATCTAACTCCTACAATTAATTTAGACAAAGATAGCAACCTAGGAGTATGCACGGTGAATTTTAATCACAAAAATCTACATAATTCAAGCTTGCTGCCCCAAAATTTGACATTTTATTTGCATGCAAAGCAAGCATGAATTTTACCAACATCACCTGAGCACCTGTATCACTTCTACAAACAATTATGCAAACACAAATCATCCTTCTTCAAAGCATGCGCCAAAACTAGAAGCTTTTAGCATCAAATCCACCTTCCTCTGAGCAAAATCCTTCTCCAAATGGGGCGCACTTTTCCTCTGGGCTGCACTTCTTCACCTGTGAATTAATTAATTCATCCTTATGGCAGCCCATGCTTATATAGCCCTCATAATTATTTAATTAATAATTGCCCCTTCTATTCCTGACAATTAATTAATTAAAAATCATGCTTTTCTCTTTAACTGATGTGTTAAAATAGCATGTTTAAGGACAACCATCCAATTAATTAAATTAATCCAATTTAAACATCCACTCTTCACTCAACTGAAGCTTCACAGTGTGCCTTAACCTTAGCCACTGAAAATAAGAATTTATTTAATCATTTAATACTTCAAAAAGCATTAAATCCTTCCTAAAAGGGGCACACTTTTTCACAAGAGGGGGCTGCCTTTAAATAAATTAATTTATTTAATTTTAGACAATCTATTTCCAATTGATTTATTCCCCTTTTCTTTTGTTGACTTTTCTCCATACCTGGGCGCCAAAATTAGAAGAGAAATTAATTAATTTAATCACATTAAAGGTTGCCTTTCTCTCTCCAAAGGGGGCACACTTTTTAGCATAATAGAATTCTATTTTTAAAAACACATGGCAATGGGAATTTTTACCCTGCAAGGCAGCCCCGGAAATCCCATGATCCACTTAAGTGATTTGACTTCGAAAATGGGATTATTTACCTGCGCATGGTAGGCAATAAAATCCCATGATTTCACTTAACTCACTTTTCTTTTATTTCATCATGGGAATTTTTACCTGCAAGGCATGCGATAAATTCCGCTTTCTTTCACGCTCTATTTTTCCCACCATGCAACTTAAGTGACTTTTCCATCATGGGAAAAAGTACCTTGCAAGGCAGGCAATAAAATCCCACCTGCCTGCTGCTTCTATTTTTCCCATGATCCACTTAAATCCTTTGTTTTCCAAAAATGTGCCCAACCCCGCAGGGGCTTTTTAGTGCACGACTTTGCCTTTTCCCAGTGAACCGGACCTCCGATGGTGACTTTCGCAGCACTGATGTGCGTATGTGATCTCGAATACTCCAGGCCAAGAATCGGGCTAAACTGAGCAAAGGAATTGATCTAGAGAAATTTCATAGAAAACGAAACAGGAAAACACAAAAACACAAAAAATTGTCAAAAGTCACAAATAAAGCCCAAAACTTATTCCTAGTTAAAACCCTTATGGTATATAGGAATAATGATATGTTCGATCACAACAGGGTTAAATCGGAGCGCAAATTGCCTCAAATGGGGCTCAAAATAATTAAATACAAATTTCTCGCAGATAAATCCCGATGATAGAATATAACAATTTTGGGCATCTGGGTATTTAGTGAAAATGGTTAATATGGCTATTTGGGAAGATCTTGACGCAATACAAGAACTTTCTGGCAATAAAAACACAAAACGACCCATTATTTTAAAAGTATGAAATTTTTTCAGATAGGGTAGTCACAGATTTCAGGATGAAATCTGGGACACTAGATGACAATTACTACTTTTGTCGCTTAGGAATAATATGAATAGTAGTATGTGATTAGGACCTAGAAATGTACCTAATGTGTGATTTAGTGTCTATATTTGCCCCCACTTTATGTTGTTGAGTGAATAATCGATAACATAAAGTAGATAAGAGATGCATACCTGATAACCATGTAGATTGATGGTGAAAACATGCCGAGGAGATAAGAAAAAGCGTGGAGTGATAAAAATGAAGCGTGGAAGCTAAGGAAGAGGAAGTGACCCTAGGGGTGAAGCGTATGTGTTGTGTTGTGTTTGTACCTATTTTCATTGTCACTTGATGTGGGGTTGCTTCTTGTTGTGTATTAAGGAAAGACTTGCAAAAAAGTGAAAGAGTAGTCAAAGTCGTGTATATGTGAAAAATCCGATCCAAGTATGTAAAAATGTGTAAAAGCATGTAAAAAGAAGTAAAAGGAAAGTGTGCACCTGATCCGTGACAAGTGAAAATGATAGAAAATATCTTTAAAATGTTGTAGAAATGCAATTTTTGGCGATCTCACACCAATCATGCGAGTTTTTGGGCGATCTCACACACACAGCAAAAGAGTGTTGGGGAGAAAGGAATAGTGTTATTCTCCATCCCTAAGCGCTTCTGAAATTTATACACCACTACAAATGGTATGATCCTTACGTGTTGCGTGTTCGATCCAAGAAAAAAAAAGATAGAATGCATTCGATTGGTGGAGGATTGTGCTTGATCTTGTGAAAATGCTCGTAAAATGCTGAAAGCTGTGTTGATTTGAGAAAATGATTATAAGCGCCCCTAGTCATAGGCGCCCAAGCACCCATGTCTCGCATCTCAGGCGCCGGTGTTTGTGTTAAATTGAGGACCCAAGTCGAATATGGGTCGTTATGTCATCTGAACTCTGTTTTGTTCCTTTGTTTTGCATGCATGTATCGAAGCTTTGAGATGCTATATGGGGCAAATGATTCACCCAATGTATGCCCCTCCTTGTTTGGGGTGCATGCGACATCGCTAGGAGGATGCAGCCCAAAGGAGAGGACCAGATGTTGATCCGAAACCGATACCTGCAGTGGAATGTACATGGTAGAAACCAAGGCACATGTAAACAATATGGCTAGAAACATGTGTCAGTATAAAAAAATGACAAGCATGTTATAAAAGACAATGTAAAAAAAAAATAGTGCAGACAAAGTAGATTACGAAAAATGGGTTTCAAACATGGTACATCGCTCATAATATCGCAAGATAATTAAGGCCGAACTGACCAAAAGCATACAATGTGCATACAAGACAAAGGACATAGCCCGAAAACAATAGCATACGATGGAAAACAATGACAAATAGTAGGAAGCAAAGTATCAGACAACCATGGTGGCAAATACTTATAACAAGACAAATTCTACACATGAAGCACTCATTAGCATGTTAGAAAGATAAAAGTATGTCAAAACATGTATGGATCAATGGAAAGTAGTGTGCTAGTAAGAATAGGAAGTAGTAAATAGTGGAATAATAACACCGTGATGTGTAAGAGTAGAAATGTAGATGCCCCAGGAGCCTCAGTGGGAGTGGTAAGAGGCATGCGTTCTAAGCATCATTCTTTGCATGTAAAGATATGTAGAAAGACTACATCCACAACTAAAGAACAAGTGAATGCACATGCGTATATAGAAAATATAATGACATACTAGATATCCATTTAACATAAGTATTTGAAAGTGTACATGTAACTAGTATAAGTGTGCAAGATTATATGCAGCCAAGATATGTAGTATGTTGTGAATGAGTGAGATAAAATTATATGCAATGTGAATGTGATAGGGGAAACATTCTCCCAAGCAGATCTGGATGCGTATGAGATGAGGTTCATTTATAAAAGACCCTTCGAAAGTCAAGAATGAACCATAGAACAAGAGTGTGTCATCGGAAAATGGTTTGAATGTGTGTGCTAGAAAGATAGATCAATGAAGCATAGAGCGTAGAGTGTAGAAGAGGATAATATGATGTGTGAAAATAGAATGTTAGAAATATGTATCGTGAAGTGCGGAGCATGAAATATGTAGTGTGTGAGGTTCATTTCAGATTTATACCCTCAATAGTCGAGTATGAAACATGGAACTAAAGTGCGTCATAGGGAAATAGTTTGATAGTGTGCGCTAGAAAGATATGATCAATGAAGCATAGAGCGTAAAGAGTGTGAATGTGGTGAGGTTCATTTCATATTTAGACTCTTAGCAGTCAAGTATGAATTGTGGAACTAGCGTGCGTCATAGGGTAATGGTTTAATAGTGTGTGGTAGAAATATATGATCAATGAAACATAGAGCATAAAGAGTGTGAATGTGGTGAGGTTCATTTCAGATTTAAACCCTTAGTAGTTGAGTATGAATCGTGGAACTAGAGTGCGTCATAGGGTAATGACGATACAAGATTTGTATCAAGATGTGTAAGATTGCTTAGAAATAGGAAGTATGAAGCATAGAGCGTGAGAGTATGAAATGATAGACACATAATGATGTTAGGAAGGGGAGAAGTAAGCATGATGCCCCCTAGTGTATGACACAGATCTATCTAGGAATGGAAGAGAAAACATGCCATGGTGGCGGATGTGGCAATGTGTTAGGAGTAGTAGATTTACCAAAGTAAGTTGTAGCATTGAGAGAAAATGGAAATTTCTTTTTGTGATGGTGAATATGTGAAATAGTGTAAACCTCAAGAGGAGATGCAGAAGGAATAAAAGGAGCAAGCTTAGGGTGATATTTGAGGTCGATTCTAGTGGATTTTCTCGGAATGGAAAGAGGTTCTTTGACTCCTTTTACATATTTTCCTAATCCAAAGTGCCATTGGCCGTAGCGAAGTAGATATCGATACCCAGGACCATACTTTTGAAATTGGAAGAAGGGGTGGTTGAAGTGGGGGATTCAGTGGAATGATTGATAGTGTTGCAATAGGAAAATGGAGAGGGATCTGCTAAGGCTTCATAGACCACATCTTGGTATAAAAATTTAATACGCACATGAAGGGTTAAAGGGACCGCATGCATGGCATGGATCCAAGGCCATCCAAGAAGAATATTATAGTTAAGATTGTTAGGCATGACATGGAATGGGATGAAAAAGTGCTTGCCCGACAATAATGGGAAGTGTGATTGTACCTAAGACTTGTTTAGGCATATTATCAAAGCCACGAATGCAAATAGATGATGGAGTTAAGGAGGCTTCGGAGAGGCCAAGTTGCTTAAGGAATGTGAGATTACAAATGTTAAGCCCGGATCCATTATCGACTAAATATCGTTTAACCCTGCTCATTATTGATATAGACTTGAATATAAAGGGGGGATCATACTCTAACATGACTTGAAAAGGAAACTCATTTGATGTGAAAGTAATGTGTTCTTCATTGAGAGATAGAGCTGAAGTAAACTTATGAAATACATACTCGGAGGAAATATGAGGATGAATATAAGTATCAACTAGATAAGTTATGAGCTTATTGACACAATCAGGATGATCCTACAAAAAGGCATGGATGGAGACATCCATGATGAGAGGATCCTAAGAAAATGAGCAAAATAATAATATGAGGACCCAAGAGTGTTCGAATGAGATAGGTTCACCAAATGATTTAAACAAAATAGAATTTATGCTAAACCCTAAGATATTGCAGAGTCACATATGATAAATAAATGATAAAACATAGATATGATACAAGGAAGAAGCTAATATATATATATATATATATATATATATATATAAAACCCTAGGTGCAAGAGAGAGAATAAGAGACTTATTCGATTTCACAATAAATCCCGAAGTGTTATGGATGGAAGAATGATGAACATAAAATGCAGATTGTCGCACTAGATCCGGTAAATTATGGAAATGTTAGATGAGCCTAGAATAGGGCACTGGATTAAGTTAGGGGCGCTTAGGCGTTGAAACCTCTGTTGGGTGCCCGTGACAACAAAAAATGGTCAGAAATTGATTCTTCTTATGTTGCAAGATGGTCACTCACCTTCGTTGTTAATCACCTTTGTGTCATTTGGATGATCGTTGTATTTATTCGCACTCTACAAAAGAGAGAGACGACTTGTAAAACTCCAAAATACATCAAATCCTAAAAGAAAAATATGCAAATGGGGAGTTGGAATAACCCCAATGGTCACCCGACAGAGTGAACTTATGAACATGCATTGCACTACATTTCAGAATCCATGTAGTTCTTGTGCGTGTGTGCAAGAATTGTGCCCTAGGAAACTCTTGTGCAAGATGCACTTTAGAGTGAGCAATAACTAGATATAACAATGTAGATAGATGTGTGGATGGCAAAATGAACTTCCCCCTATGCATGTATGTAGAAAATGCAGTCCCTTGTCCCTTGAGTGAGTGCTATATGGATGCTTTGATTCTCTTAGAATGCCTTTGGATGCAACCTTAGGTGGTGATAGTAGATGCTTAGAGATTGGTCCTTTATTATGGTCACATAGCTTTGTATTTATATGATTCCCTTGTTTGAATTTCATAATTGACAAAAAAAGGTCGACTGTAAGAAAACAAGATGCCCAAAAGAGGAGAGTAAGATACAAAGAGGTTAGGGGCACCTAGAGGGGATGATGGCGCCATGTACTAACATCTCTGGCTGGAGTGCTAGTGTCAAGAGTCAATAAAGATAAAACAATGAAGATCAGATTGGGTTGTGTGGTGTGCAAGACCAAAAAGGAAACAAGAAAGACATAAAATAGGCCAAAGATAGATGTCAATTATTAGTTTTCTCACTTTGAGGAATCATATGAATAATAGTATGTGATTAGGACCTAGAAATTTACCCAAGTGTGTGATTTAGTGTCTACAATCTCTTCTAAGCATAATCACTAACCATGTTATAAAACAAAAACATATTATTTCTTTTCACCCTACAAGATAATATTAGTAAATGTAATAAAAACCCTTGTCGATCCTCAAATATCCTTCTTCAATTCATTACAAAGTGCTTCATAACCAAATTAATGAAATAAGAATACAAACATAACATAAATATGTTCATTCATTGACAATTAACAATTAACAACATCATATGTATTACTTAAGACATCATAATTAAATGTAGGACTTAAAACAACATTACACCATCAAATATGACAATTAATAATATCGAATATCTCACAATGTCACAACAATTAAAATTAAATACTACTCCAAGTTGACTAAAATATGTTGTTACTCCTTCGATTGCACTATATCTTGTCACTCTGCTTCGTTCCCCACTACCATAGTACTATGCTCTAGTTGGTCATTAACTTGAAGAGTTATTAAATGAGTAGAAACCTTGATAAAAACATCTAAAAGTTTAACCTTTTTTCTTTCCCCAAGATAAATCTTGTGACCAAGGGCATTGTTTCATTTTCACGAGAATGTCATCTCTATCTTTTGCATACTTTTACAAAATTATATACTTGCATAAACATAAATGTCTACATTTGAATGGAAATGTTTTATTACCATGGCACACCTCTTTTCACAAACAAAAAGAGTAATTGGTGTAATTCCCAACATTGATGCTAGTCCCCACACGAGTGTCACCATGTTTCTTTCTAGAATCCATAACACCTCCCTCCATTTTCGTAAAATACTCCCGCCTTTTCTTTGCGTGCATTGTAAAAGTAGGAAGATTGACATCAAGTACAACTTGAAAAAGTCAAAAGTAGTACATTTAGAGGCTAAGAAGTCTTGGTAAGGATTTCAAGCGGATGAATTCCCATACTCATTTTTCGTCACTCATACTTTATTCATGTGGAGTTCTAGAAGGTATGTGACTAGGTTGTGCTTGTAAATATATGGGAAAATCAACTAGTCTCAATTCATCATCATGACACAATAGATTATCTCATCCTTCCTTTACAAAAGACTCTTTTTATTGTTTGAACTCATATTTTCTACTACAATATTTTTACTTCGGTTCTATTGCTTTTTGGATGTTGAAACAATTATTCATGAGGTGATACTTTGCCTTCATCCTCTACATTAATAACAATAATTTTATTTTATTTTCTAGTATTCTTTTTTTCATGTTTTTTTGTAATTGTTCGTTGGTTAGCATACCAATATCTGAATTTAACTGGAACATGGAAGGAAATCAATGCTTTTATCTGCCCAATGTATTAAACTAACACAACTAATTTAAAACCATTGCATACAATGGACAAGTAAATAACCTATTTACCTTGTGAAGAGTTTTCTACAATTTGTTGAGTGAATTTATTACATATATATTTATCCTTTCATAATTTTCATAAAAGATACAATGGTGCGCATTGAAGTTTTAATATTCCTTTTTGTGAGAAATAATCTAGATAGTACAAACTCACAAACAACTTTTAAAATGAGATATTTTAAATACTCAATATTTAGGCCCTTATCTTTATCGACTTCATCGGGTAAACTTGTAAAAATAACATTCATAAATATCTCCTTAGTAGAAGAAGACACAATTACCTCCACAACATATTCACCTTCATAGGGTAAACCAAATACATGGGTAAACAATTCCCTTTTAAGTTCTAATTTCATGCCTTCAAACTTAATAGCTCCATGATCTATGTAATTTCCTATCCTCACCTATAGTTTCTCATCATACAAGATGCAACCTAACATGTTTACCTATTGGGAAAGCCTAATATTAGACAAAGAAGAAAATAAAACATCACTCTTCGAAACCAAGGTATTTGAAAAAGACACCAAGCATACAACAAGCCTACCATATACATTTTATAATTGCTTTATTTGATTGATAAGGGTCACGAAACAACCAATCACATTCCCAATAAGTCTTTTTCAATTTCTTCCTCTATTGTTTAAAATATTTTTGGATCACCATCATCGTTTAATTTTTGTCCCCGCCTAACCCCGTGCTTCATTTCAGGGGCATGTTCTTAGTGATGCAATTTAATTTGTGACTGTAATGGATTCTACAACATGACTACTATTTTCTAAGTTTAATTTTCATTACTACTTTCTAAGTTCAATGTTCACTAGCTACAATGAATTTTTCCTTAATTTTTCTGTCTTGTCACAAGGTTTAACGATGGTTTAGTTATTCTTTACTTAGTTCGACAGAGTGACCACACTAAAATTTTGCCACAATATTACAAACATATTTTATTGAACATTTAGTATGAATACAAATACTACTTATTTAATAAATGTACACCTACTTTCGCATTGATTTCACTTACCACATGGATTGGTAGTTAATGTATTAGATATTATGTACTTGTCTTTAACAAACAAATCAAATTATATTCTATTTTTACCGGTGTATAGATCAAACTACAATGTATTCGCCTACCATTATAGTTTGATTTATTCGTCAGTACATTCTTTGGTAGGCAAGTATGCTTGATATATTTGTCAAGTAGGAGAATCCACTATTTGATTGATTTGCCTACTAGGAAAATAGATCAAATATTGTATTTTCCTATAAGATAATATATCAAACAATAGTTAAAGTATCAAATATCATGTATTTTCCTACCAACGATTAGATCAAGTGTATGTGCCTACCAGTGAATAGACCAAAGAGTGTATTTTCTCTTGGTGAATAGATCAAACTATAGAATAAAAAATAGATCAAACATTGTGTTTTCTCATACTAGAAAATATATCTATTCACTTCGCTACTAAAAATCTATACGTCGCACGTTGATTAAAACACTTTTAGCCACCCTTAACTAAAAAATCTATTCGCCACCTAACAAATATAAAATCTATTCATTGAGTTACTGCAACTATAAAGGTAGATAACGTACATTATACATTTTCTAACATAAACGATTGTTGAAATATTAGGTAAATGTCATGCTACCATGAGACCAAAATTATGGCTTATTTTGAAGAGAAACCAACAAAATCAAATCGAGTGTTTGGTTTGAAAAAATAGGGAAAATGAGGAAAAAATAGGTGGAGAAAATTTACACTTGGCCTTGTGACTAATGTTGATGAATGAAATAGGAGTTGAGAAAATAAAAATAGGGATACTTGTAATTAAAAAGGAATAATATGGTGATACACTAATTCATAGTTCAAAATAATTAAAGGATGTGTTAATTAGGTTCAATTTATATGACTTTTGTATGATGGTTGTGGATGTCAAGAAAAATGAGGTGTACCAACTTGTAGAAAGCTACATCCCCATTTGAAAGGAAGACTTTGTAGATGGCAAGACATGGGTAGAAGGAGTCACCATTACAATGTCTGCATACAACATTGATAAAGTTGCAAGATTATCCAATGATAAAGATGATGTATGCAAATATTTTAAGACGGCTAGGAGAAATCATTTCACTCAAATATTTTGTAGGGTGTTTGATACTAAGGAGGAAGCAGAGGGAATAACATCATCTCAACATTGTTATAGTGCAAAGCTACCATCTCCAAGGCGTGAGATTGGTAATCTATGTAAGAATATATGTTTTTCAAAACAAACATCCTAGTGTATTTTATACAAAATGTTCTTTTAGTACTAGCTACTATTAAAAAAATCACAAAGTAAATTATGCAAGTTATTTTTCATAGGATATAAAACAAATTATGAAGGAATGGGAAAATAATGACTGTGAGGAGATAATACACCTTTTTGTCATGTAAAATTTAAAGGATCATGAAAAAGAAAAATGAGACAATGGTCTAGGAAAATCTTGAAGAAGAAGTAGGTAATATATTGAGTTGTATTATGGTGGATAAGGAGTTGGAAGAGAAAAACTTATCTCTCGAGAAATGACACGAGAAGAAAAAAAGACACCGATATGAAAATGCAAGAAAATCCAATTTAATTGAAGAAAATATTGTCAAATTGTTGGAAGCCAAACATTCTATTACATAGGATGAGCTACAAAAAAAGAAAACATTGAAACACAACCTCATTCAAGAAAACAATTTAAAAATTTAGTAAGAAGAACATATTGCACTCCTTAAGAAAACCATAGAAGATAGAAACATGAAAATAAAAAAGTAGGAGTAATGATATTGAATATAGGAAGTTGTGTGAAAACAAGTATTATGTTTTGGAAAAAATATTTTCAGACCTCAAATTGGATATTACCCACTCAATGTTATATAGGGATGAACTTCTTACGTAAAGGAACCAAAATATAGATTGATTGGAAAAATATATTGTAGAAAAGAATAAAGAATAGCAGATTTGGAACACAAAGTAAAGAAAGTGATGAAATGATACAAAAAAGTTGAACACTTTTGAGGATTCATCCATTGAGATGGAAAAATGTGCTTATCAAGTGAGACATTTAAATTAATAAATTGATGATTTAAAACAAAAAGAAACAAACATGTGGGAAAATTTGTAAAAAAATGAACTAATGGAAAATATTAACTAGGGGCATGCAATGGGGATGTAAATTGTAGTGAAAGCAAGCGATAAAATGTAATGTCAATAAAGTGGGGAATTAGGGGAATGATTCACATACGATAAAGGATCTTCATATATTTTAATGTTATATTGATTGTGCTATTTGTAAATGAAACAATTATATTGGTGTTGCAATTCATTTTGAGAGTGAGTTGGTTAGGTATTGAATCTTGAATGACATATAAATGCTATTCTTAATCTTGTATTTTGTTGGTAATTGTGAAAATAAAAATTTAGGGTTGTTTAATTTAAGTATTTAGTAATGAGATCATATACTCCAATCTTTGAAATTATGACATTATAATACTCTATTTACGGTCCATGACGAGGAGTGGAGTTATGCGGAACAATAATAAAATTTTATTTAAAAGCAATTTTCTTTTTTGAAAAATTAACAAAACATAACTATATAATCCATATCAAAAACTTATTTATAGAATCAATAATAACTACCACAAAATACACCGAGAAGTCAAAAACATTTTATAAAACATTTGCATGGCCATGTACTACAAATGTAAAGTTATCATTTTCCTTATAAGGGAACAATGGGGTCGTCTCCCATTGTGACCTCGGAATTGTACCATACATAGACAAGCATAATTGGTCATAGAATTAAATGATGTCCAAAAATATAATGGACCCCAATGATAAGGTTTTTCCCCAAACAACTACTAGGAATTTTAAAGGGACAATGACACCCCTTTTGGTAAAACATTGATTTCTAGGGTCGTGACCCTTTCTGGTACTCTATTTCACCAATAATAATATATCGAAAGCTCTATTTTTGTGAAGCATATGAAAAATATGGATGGATTTATCTATATTATAGGAATTATTTCAAAACATTTTTATAAATGTGGTGTGTTTTGGACCAAAACTCTAATCTATAAGTAGAATATTGGGGAAAATGGATAAGGAAAATGAGATTTCAATATTTCTTTAGAGATAAAAGATAAAATATCCAACACCGAATCTATGTACATTACAATACATATAACATGCAAATGGTGTCCATATGTCAACACTAATTTAGAAAAAGACAACATTATATTTTATAAAAATGAAAGTTCAACATTGTTTTCCAAATACAATTTGACATCTCTACTACTGAAATTGTCCTTTACTTCGACCAAAAAAGATAAAGCGTTGTATTTTAGTTTGACAATGTTGATTTGGGATTACTTGATTTAAGTACTTAGTGATAAAATCAACATGAATAAGGAAAAATACTTGTAGGCATACAAACATAGAAGGTTATAGCAAAATAACTTAATAGTGGAAGATGACAAATTTTGTACTCCATTTATCGTAAGAAATGAGTTCATAATAAAAATAAAGTATGAATTCATTTGTTATCAAGTACTATCATTACAACTCTAAGTGGGGGCACCAACCATTATACTTAGTCCAGAATAATCATAAGTTAGGTCTCATTGGTACACATCCCAAGAAGAGTATAAAAACATGAGGTTGTAGAATCTTATGAACATATCCAAATTTGAATGATGATCCTACACGGAACTCATTAAGAGGTGGGTATGATCAATAGAACTTAAAACTACATGAAATCTATAAAGGAACATTTGTCATGTATAAAATGACTTCCTTCACATTTTCATAACCTTCCAGAGTGAACTCCAATGATTTATTGTGTTTGAAAATACTAGTTTGCACGAAATGTATAGAAATAAGCTCATATGCAACCATGAAGCATCTATTTGAATAGGTTATTTCCACAATTTGTGTATATCATGTTGCGGAACCTAAGGTGGTATTTGAAAATTAATTTTGGTAAAAATCGAATATTGTGACAATGCACTCAATGTGGTTGTGAAGACCCACAAGTATGGAGGTAATGCATTATGTATGTCATAATCTGTAGAGGCAACTAATCTAGTATTGATGACATAATCATCACCTTTCAATTCTAGGAGATATAAAATTATGTGACTCTCATCAACGAGTATGATAAAGCAAAAAAATAATGTTTCCCAAATTTGACTAGTTGTACCTCACCTTCTATAGAACTAACCGTAAAAACATCAACAAAACCTACACCAACATACAATGCACAAAACATTGAAAAATCATTAATATGAATATTACATCAAAATCAATCATAAATCAAAAATTGTGAAGTAAAAATGAAATATAGTATAAAATAAATACAATTTCATATCGTCAATAATTTCAATGGTATCAATAACCCTTGTTTTGTGTAAAACACCCAAAGTGCATATGTAAATTAATAGTCTCGGTAAATTTTTGACCTCTACTAATAACATCCTCGTGACTCTCCTAAAATTTTACCCGACAAAATGTTTTTCTAGTGGAAATATATGTTAAATGCTGCAAAACTTAAATGGGATATGAAATGGCGATTAAGACTTATTTATATAAACTATGAATTTTTAAATAAAAATGTGAACATACGTCCTGAATTGATGGTGAAATCAACTATATTTTTAATATTAAGGTATTTATAACAAGACTAGGTCTAAAGAAATGAATTTCTTCGTATGTATGGTGAAAAATAATTACTCTCTTCGGTGGGAAAATGTCTAAATTACATCCTATGTAATATCTTTTCTTAATTACTCCAACATTCTTATCTATATTGTCATCAAATTCTTCCAAATAAGTCAAATTCAATAGAGATTTGATTTGATGATATGAAGGATGGTGTAGAATAAGATTTTCATCTTCATTTTCATAAACCATGTGCATATGAAATGTTTTATTAATACTCGTATTCATGAATCATTCATACTAATGAAGTTAAGGTTAGGATCTTCATCAAAACAATCCAATTATGCCAACTCAAGGTTTCCTATGTGAGACTCATGCATAACTCTCCTAATAACTATCATGCGAACCATATTCACCATATTTAATAAAAGCAATAATATCAAATGTTAGAACAACACCCTTGACATAATGGTTAGTGGAACAAACATGAATATGGTACAACATGTGCTTCTCATTTCCTTCATTTTTTGAATCGTGGCTAAAAGAAGATGTGATGTTATTTTCAAATGAAGTTTTATGATTTACTAATGAGATTCTTCATGTCTTTATTTGTTGCAAACAATTTGAAAGAGTAATATACTCTTAAATCTCATTAGTAGTCATAAATTATGAATAGTTAATTATTACAAATTCAACAATAATACCAAATTGTTGTGATTTCTTTCACTATTAATAAAAAACCCAAAGAGTAACATTATTTGGAATATCAAGTACCCTAAACTCTATCAAAAGTACTAGCATAACATTATGCACCAACTCACTCCTCAATTACTTCTAAATTACTAACCATGACTAATAAAAAAGAATATGAAATCATTAAATTAAAGATAAAGTTAAAATTACAATAATTATTCTTTTTTTACAAAATAAATTAAAAATGAATAAAAAGGAGTATGAAAATATTGAAAAATATTTCAATGGAATATAATATTGGATTGATCTAGTGTAAGTATTAAATTAAACTACAAAAACTCATATCAAACAAAAATACATCTGAATGGTTAGTCTCAAAATATTCATTAGGGTTTTGATAAAAAAATTGAAAAATGAAACACATAAAAGAAAATGAATAGAGAGATACCTAGAATACAAATACCATTGTTTGATCTCTTTATGAGAAAAATTTGACTTGGCTTTGGTAGTTTTTTTGGTGTGTATTTAATATAGCTACCATGGCAGCAAATACGCTAACAAACCCAATAATGACACATTTAAATTAAAGGAACAAAAAAATTATAAATTATTTTAGGATTTTCAAATTTGATTTTTCTATTAAAAAATAAAACGTTCCAGCATACCTAGTTTTTACCGTAAGTATGTGTTGGCTCTATTATTTGAATGTGGTGTTATTAGTAGTGCTTTCTTTGATTTTTTATTTTGTTTTGATTACAAGTTGTTTTTATTTTTATTTAATTTTTAAATTACATTGTTGAAAATAAGGGAATGGTTGATTTCTAAAAAATTGAATGATTTATCATGCAGAAGGCATTCCCAGTTGGATCACGAAGTTATAATTCTATCCAACGTATGGCCCTCACCTCGAGAGTTATGATAGCATGGAGTTCATTGCCTAAGGATCAGCTCCCTTCTGTCGCACTAAGAGGCCTGAAACCTATTCGAGCAAAGGAACTTCAAATCGACATTCAACATCGAGGTCGTGTCTTGTTCGGAACATTATGTGCGGATGCACACAGAATCATTGGAGTTATGACGGTGTTGGAAGACCTGTTTGGAGATGGTGTTCGACTCTGGATCTATGACGTCTCCTCTTCTATATGAAGGACAAAAGAAGTGTGCAGGATGTATCCCAAAGGTGTTAAGGTTGTTGTGAAGGAGCCTTATCTCAAGCGAGTTCAGGATGTTCTGCTAATGCTACGTGTTAATAGCCCTGCCTATATGGAGATTCTCGGTTCATGTGAAGGAAATGCAGATGATGCGGAGACAGATCTTGTTACACTGTGGGAGAAAGGCAATGCACTGTTCTGAGTCAAAGATTGGAAAGGTGCGATAGAACAGTATTCCAAATGCACAAACGTGGCTCTGTCACATCAAAAACAGTCTACTTCTTCAATTACAGAGAAGTCCCAAAAGGAGATAGCCGAAGGACTTCTGTTTTCTTATTCCAATCGGGCGGAGGCAAGATTGAAATTGAGGTAGTACGCACAAGAAATGGAAGATTCTGATAGGGCGTGAGTGAGGACTGTTTGCTACGAATTGATATAAGGCGGAGATTGTTACCTAAGTGACCTTATATCATTTGAAGGAAAATAACTGATATTAGCGTCTTTTCAAATTATTTTCTGTGCTTTGTTGTGTTTCCTCATATGTGCCCTGATACTAATGCCATATCACCAACGCTTCCAACAAATGCCGAATTGCTGGAATCCATACAACATGCAGTACCGGGCTCTCCTACCTCGTTAATGTTGTTTGCAGGTGTTTTTGAGGAAGAAGAAGAAGGCAACACTGATAATCTTCTCCAAAAGGCATTGAGGGTGGTCGTCACTTCGGTGGGAAGGCAAGAAGAAGATGTACTGAAAGCAGCCTTCCGTAAAAAGCGACCTCAGGACCTAGGACAAGAGGAAGAAAAATTCATGGCGTCTCCTGGTCACGATGGATCTCTGAATATATTAATATTGTGCACCCAGAAAGTAAGGCCAGCTTGTCCAAAATTGTGCATAGCCTGCGATTCAGGTGCTTTATGATGTCCTTCATGCGGATTTTTATGGGCAACGAAGTGTTGAAGAAGGTCCACGCTTCACATGCTTTATGATATCTTCCTTGTCAACCATGATGGTCATATTTTAAAATTGGCTTTGTTTCGACATCTAAAATGACTAAAAACGTCTAAACGCCTTGCAAAATCCAACACTACATGACAGTAAATTTTGTGGTGATTGAATGCTTAAGGGCAAGGGGTTGGCATTTGGACTTGCATATAATGAAACGAGAGTGGTGTAGTGATCAATCACGACATTGAAAATGATTTTAATAATGTCCTTTTATTTACGCCGAAGGCATGCATAGTTAGATTGTTAGCGAATGGAGGCTAGCCAACAATGACACATATCAGAAAATCAATGGCGCAGATTTAGGTGTTGTGCATGCATTGACATTTGTTCGTGGAAACTAGTCTGCAGGAGTGCGCTATCTCCGCTTTTGACACACCATACCATAGGGGAATAGTCACACCACCGTTAATTTGTCACCGTAATGTCAACATAGTCTTCTTTGTGGATTTTTTACCGTGCTGATGCTCATGACGAAAACTCAAATTTATTTTGGTGAATGTGTCTTTACCGTATCATCACGACTCTGACTTATTGCATAACTTAGACTTATTGCATTTATTTATTAGTCAACAAACTAACTTGTATTAATGTGGAAATATATACTCATTGCAATGTTCTTTTTATTTGTTTTATGTGGTTATGTTGAATTATATATATGATTTAAAATTAATTATTTAATTCTTGAAATAATATTTTTAAATAAATCAATTATATTTATGTTGATATATTTATACATTTTCAATATTTTTATCACTTAATAGTATATAATATTAAATTAAATATTTTGATTAAAATTTTATGAAAACAATTTCTATTACATTTTATCATGCATAGTCATCAAATTTAATAATTTATTTCAACCATTCACACTTCAACGGTTATTCATCTCTGTGGAAACATTGAAAGCAACGTGTATTGATTTAATTTATTAAAATAAATATTTTAAATTGTAATGTATATATTGTGGGCAGTAATATTTTGCACTCCGTATTCCCAATTGGAAGATCGTCGAATCGTGGAAGATTCAAGGATAGATGTCGATGCACTATCACACACAACTATATAGTTTTGTATGTTTTGTATTTTTCCCAATATTTCAATCCATAATAAAATTATATATTTTAAATGATTACAAGTTTGTTACAAATTTAAGATAAGGTGCTTTGACATTATTTTAACGTTTTTATAAAAATGATTTATATAGTTTCACATTCATTCATATTTATGTTGAACATGCATTCCCAGGAACAAAAGCTTGAGCTTTGAGGCTTCAAAAATTGCAGGCCCAAATAATTTGGGTATGACCACCTAATGTTCAAATAAAACCAAATTCTTCTTGCATCATAATAACTCTAAAGTAAAAAAAAATGATAAAAATTTCAAGGCAAAAATCACCGCATAGGAACCCTTCTATGAAACGAAATAATAAAAAGCTTGATTGACAAATAAATTCTATCTTCCGCTACTCGAAAACCTTGATACCATTAAATAAAAAAATACCATAGCTTGATTACAAGATAAAATTTACTTGGCAATTACACTCTGAATTATTTGTCGTGTCGTTTATGGACGGTAAAGTTTTAGATTGTTTCCCCTTTCCATTTTTCCCACCCTCTAACCCCTTTGTCTTCACCCTCTTCCTCTATTGTTATTTCTCTCCCTCGAATTTGACTCCTTCAAAAGATCCTTTCAACGTTTCCATCGTACATTTCACGTATGATTGTTAGTTCTTAACACACATTGAATGCTTGAGTTAGGATGGGTTGATGGAAATAATTTTTAGTTGAATGTTATTGCAAATAAGCATTATTAAATAAACAATAAAATATTATAAAATAACATTTGTAGTTATTTTTTGAATAGGAGAGATTTAGGGAAAGCTGATTTTTATGCATGTTGGTTAGTATAAATGTTTCGGCCACCCCTTTACTTCCTCTATTTTAGCACATGTTAGTCCAAATACTTCAACTACCACTTTGCATTCTCTATTTTAACATATGTCAATTAGTTTAGATGTTTCAAAGGTGACCACTATACATCTACTATTTTAACACATGACAAGTAGTACAATTTTTTTGGCTACCCGTTAAAATTTTTACATAATCTATTTTTGCAAAGGCCAATAAATTTGCATGTTCGACTACCCTTTACATCCTAATTTTATGATTTATAGTCCTTGTGACATCTCATCTCCTTTCGGTTTATATGGCCATTATTTTCTTACTTGAGTTACTTTGGTAATTTACTTTACAATTATATGTTTTATAGTCTCTTTATGATATGCTTTGGGTTTATTCATGCCATTTGATTTTTCCTTGAATCTTGTGGTGTGTTGTTTACCTATTTTATGATCTTATGTTCCACTTGGATATTATCACCCTTTATGCTTGTGTGGGACCTAGCACAAGTTTACACTTTTATCTTTTTTATCTCTAGTAGCCTATAGTTCTTACATTTCCCTAATTCATTTTGTTTAGCCTTCATCCCATATGAAGCGAGATATTATACCACGTTATGATAAACAATCATATTTATCCATTATTGTATCACACTCTACATCCTTGTAGCTTCACTTATCCCATTTTTCTCGCACTTCGTGCACACTTAGATCCAACATTATACTATGCTATTTCTTTAGGGTAGGTATAGAGGTACCTAAACATCATAGTTTCTAAGTTCTCATTTGTCATTGTTAGAAGTAAGCTCTCTTGTGTTAGTCATATTTCATGCCCACTTGATCAACCTTATGAATTCATAAGGAGGAACAAAAAATTCAAAGAAAATTTAAAAGCCATATTATTAAAGAAAAATCAAGAAATAGACAATTATTATAAGAAAAATATGGGATATAATCATTTAGCACACCCCGTCCTAATTGAAAATTCAAACCCCATAGTTGGCATTATTACATAGCTTGAGGTCCTTTGGAGTGTGGTAGGTTTTGTGACTAGGGTAGGAGGTATCATGTTTATCATTTAGTTCCCTTACCTCTTCACCCCAATACATAATCCTTGTAGTAGGTTTATAGCTCCTTGAGTGAAGTTGTGAGGAATGAGGAAAACCTCATGGGAAGGTAAGATACATCATTTACTAACATAAAATATCATAGTTGACTTGTAATATATCTTTATACTTCCCTAGTTAGCTTAAGTGTAACCCCCTACTTTGGGTTCTTTCTCACCAAGATGACGAAAACCTTTAGTCATACCTTCTTAATTATAGTGTCTCGTCTTCACTAAGGATTTCATATCGTCATCGAGGTGCCTTATGTTTTCCTCTTTCATGTTCACTCCCTTTATTCCCTTGATGGATATTGTCGGTTGTTGATTATGACTCTATAATCCTTTTACATCCTACTATCTTATTATAAACCACTATGTATTTTATGACCTCGATGCCCCTATCGTAGATTTGTGAGTATGATTGTTATATCTTCCAACCTTACTCACAAATACTCCTTTTCATCTATGTTACCTTCATTCATGTTAGTCATGGAATTAGATGGTAGTGTTTTGTCTCTTGAGAAAATCTAGTGCAAGCATTGATTGTGATCCTATTCATTTTGGTGCTTCCTTGTTTATCGCATATTTTTTTTTTTCCCATTTCTTAGATTACATTTGATGTTTATTACAACTTTTATCGTCACATATTTTATTTTATTTATTTCTTAGATTTTACTAAAAACTATCATCCTTTGCCACATCTTTTAATTTCTTTGATTCCTTTCATAGATTTTATTAGGTGTCTTACAACTATTGACATCCTTGTATTTTCTTTATTAGGTGCTTTATTATCCTTTTGCCATATCTTTTAGTTTTTTTAGTTTTTTCTTAAATTTTATTAGATATCATTTTACCTTCCTACTTCTAACACATCTTTTGATTTCTAAATTGTTCTATCTTTTTCATTAATGTTCATTTTACCTTTCACTTTTCATTTTTAGCCATAGATATCATTAAATTTGCACAAACATAGAAATGAAAACATAGGTAAGCATACAACCATAAATCTTATCTAATACAACCAACTTAAACCATCACTTATTTTTATGGTCCATGATCCTTACCTCCATGATTCGTGATCACACATTACATTGTATTTTTTCCTATCTTCGAGCGCACTAAATTAGATTCCTCATGTAGATAAACCTTATATCATCTATATACATGCCACTTTTATTTATGACCTATTTTTTTCTATCTCGGTCATGTTATCCTTCCATGCACTCTTCTTAACCTAGGGTTTACTACTTATTTTTCTTATCTATCTTTTATTGTTTATTTTCATTTTTGTATTACTTGGGTTCCCTCAACAACTCTACATTATAGTGATTCACTATACAAACACACTCACTAGAAGGTAAGAATGAGGTTAGTATGTTTCATGGGACTTCATGTTTTTATCATTTACATTATTTATTTATTTTAGTCATTTTGATTTTGGCCTTGCATTTTCTTTTCCCAAAGACTACCTATATACACTTTTTGTGAAATGTGATGATATTCGTTTGAAGATTATGTATACACCTTATTTTTCACTCTTATTGAATTTTTCTCTTCGCAAGAACCATTGGTACATAAACCTCCCTAAGTGATATTGTTTGGGATATTATTGGGACTAAGATGGACTAGTTACGACGGTATTGGTGAGAGAGCTTTGACATGCTATCCATGATATCTTAGTTACCCTATAATTTGCAATTCATACTCATCCTTTCATAGCCTCCCTACGACATCACCTTTGTATCCTCTTACTGGCCGCATCCATATCTACTTATACCACATGTATACCTCATTTAGATCACTCTTTATTAGCTCCAAAGTCTTCCTCCATCCTTTTGAACCTTCCCCTAAGACCCCATGATATGATATTACCCAAAGCCATAACATCGACCATGGTTAATACCATATGGCTTTTAGTTACAATGACTAATCGCATCAACCATTGTCGATGCCATCGATTAGAAGAAATTGTGATCACTAATCATGTTGCCTATCTATTGGAAGATTTTGAGTGTGTTTATCATCATATCATTATCAGTTATTTGATCGATTGCACTCGTCAAGCTACTCTTTAAAGGCATTCAATATTTAGAAGTTAGTTTTTCTTATCTTTTGAAATCTACTTTTTGAGCATTAGGTCTAGAACACTCAAGAATAGGAGTTTCACCAGTGAGGTACATCAAGTCTTTGGAGTCCCCAACTCTAATCTACTTAGTTTTCTTCTTATCCATCTTGTGGTCCCCCACATCAACTCTCTCATAAGGTGTTGCTAACCCAGGGAGAAGTTAATGCACAAATGTTGTCTTTATGAAGGTAAGTATCTCTAACTTCTCTTTTCGTTTATCTTATTTTAGATTTGATTGTTCATGTACATAAGTTAGAGTAAAGAAACATATTTTGATTCTATTGCATTATTATCTATCGGTCCTTACCTTACATTCTAACATTTGGGATTTATAACCTATTGATCCTCACAATCAATGTTTACAACCCTATCTTAAGTTTCTTCATCTTGTTAGACTCTATACAATCAAATTTACAATCAAGATATCGGTAATATGCCACCCCTATCTCAAACTTAGACTTTAGAACCCTACATCTTTAATAGAGTGGATTATCATACTCTAGATCCATGACATGAGCACTTTATAACCCTCTTGTGTGTGACCTTGGAATGCTCCCCTTCTTACATTAATCTATATCATCAAGAATAGAAAGAGGATATTCTATAGACCATTCTTAGCTTGCATATAAGATATGTATAACATAATTTACATTTTTATGGTTATATTATGATTATTATGTCCTAACACTCTATTGTTTCCTCTTATAGTATACACTTCTTAGTTTCATACGTTTCTTAGCTTTTACATTTCACCTTATAGTCTTTGCTTCTTAGCTTCTTATATCTCTACATTTTACTCCATCTTACACCTCTTGGTTTATAGCACCTTTTAGCATTTTACCTTTTCATTGCACCTCTTGGTTTTATACCCTTCATAGCTTCTTACATCTCAATCTTACCCTCAATTTTGTATGTTTTATAGCTCATCATATCTTATTGTTGCCTTTATACCTCTCGGTATTGTATGCCCAGTGGCTTGTACCTACCATCAACCTATTTACCTACCTATTGGTTTTGTACTCGCTTAGCTTCGACATTTCACTTTATACGTCTTGATTTCGTATGCCTCATAGTTTTTACCTACTCATACCTTATTGTACACCTCTTGGTTTTGATGCTTATTAGAAATGATATCCTACTTTTCCTATTGAATTTTACTTACTCTACTTGAACCTCTTCATTTTATACACTTCTTAGCTTTCACATCCTACTCTATCTATTAGATTGTATGCTTTACATTACACATCTTGGCTACTATCCCTTAGAGTCCGCCTCTAGGCTCCCAATTTTTAGTTATGTTGTAAGCCCTGGGAAATCAACCGACCCTTCCTTAAAAACGTTACCTCCTTTCAATGCCAAATTATTATCTTTGGCATCATACCATAGCTAGGCATTTTCTTAGAAAGAGATATTTTGAATCCTAGAGTCAATTTTGTTTCTAGTAGCCCAAATTTTACAATCTATTTACATATCTTTCATCCGTATTTTACCCTCCAATATGAAGAAAGTCCCAACTATACCCATCATTGTATCATTGCTTTATACATAATGATTCGGGCAACCCAATCATTACCTATTATCTTCCTTTTTTCTTCATACTCCTAATTAAGCATACCAAGGCCATATTCAAGAAAATATTTTTTTCAAAGGTGTAAATCTAGGAGTATCTAAGCGCCATGGTTTGTAGGTCATCCCCTTATAGTGGCTAGGTGTAAGCTCTCTAGTGCATTAGTCATTTTTCATATCCACTTATCGAGATTCTAAATTTGTATGGATGAGGAACGAAAGAAGTCGAAATTAAAATTATCAAAAGTAAAATAAAAGAAAATAAGTAACAAAAAGAGAAAAGTCAAAATTCAATCAAAACTCAAAAAATAACATGATTGATTCTTGGCACGCCCTTGTCATAGTTGAAATCTCAAACTCCATAGTTGTCCTCACAATAAAGTCATAGGACCTTTAGGGTGCAATAAAATTTTCTAACTTGAATAGGAGGCTACATATGCAACATTTATGTCCCTACATATTCATTTAAGTAACTAATCCTCATAGTTGGTTGTTGGCACCTTGGCTTCTTTGAGCTCTAAGGAACTAGGAACATGATGTGGGAACGTAGATACCTTTACTTTTCTTCCATCTCGTAGGTGACATTGGATAGTCTTTTACTTCACTAGTTTGCCCAAACCAAACCTTGTAGAACTAGGTTCCTTCCTTTCCAATTTTATTTATTTGTCTTGATTACAAAGAAAGAACCAATTTCCGCCGTGGTGGTTTCCATTTGTACCTCCCTTTTCGATACTTCCATTTGTTGAACATACTAGTTTCTAAGTCCTTCCCCTCTTTTTTATGTTGTCTTCTTCATCTCTTTCAAACGTGTTAGCATTGTGATAGGCATTAGGACTTGAGGGCTTTCCTTAAACCATCCCTAATTGAATATCCTTTGCATCTTGGGCATTCAAGAAGCTCTATCTCATTCATTGCATTCATTGAGCTATGTAGAGAATATGTTGATGTGTTTACATGGCAATACAATGATTTAAGGGGTTTTGATCCCTCATTAGCTCAACATACCATTGAATTAGAAGTTGATGCAAAACCGGTTAGACAAAAACAAAGGTCAATTAATCCCAAGTTAGAACCCTTGATGAAGAAAGAACTTGAAAATCGATTGAGTCATCCATTATCTTTCCCATCAAGCATTCAACTTGGGTAGCTAACCTTGTACCGGTAAGAAAAAGAAAAATGGTGAGATCAGATTATGTGTTGATTTTCGTTATTTAAATAAGGTCTCACTCAAGGATCACTATCCTTTACCATCCATGGAGCGGATACTTAAGCTGGTTATTGGTTGAAAGGTATTCTTTGCTTGACAGATATAGTGGTTATAACCAAATACTTGTCAAGGAAGAAGACCAATTCAAAACAACATTCACAACTAAGTGGGGCACCTATGCATACATAAATATGCCATTCGGTTTGTCCAATGTAGGTGCAACATTTTCAGAGAGCCATGGACATGACATTCCAAGGTATCATTAACAAGTTTTTTTGTCTATTTGGATGATATAACAGTTTTCTCAAAGCTTGCAAGTGATCACTTACCGCAGCTCAAAGAAGTGTTTGAAAGATGTAGAGAATATGGTGTATCACTTAATCCCAAAAAGTGTGTTTTCTATTCATGAGGGTAAGCTTCTTGGTCATATCATCTCAAAACATGGTATGAGGATTGATCCAGAAAGAGTAAGTGTTATTCTTGCTTTGTCATTGCCAAAACATAAGAAAGCACTTCAAAGTTTTCTTGGAAAAATTAATTTCATAAGGAGATACAATTCTGATTTCACTTCTTTATCAAAGTCATTAACCAACATGCTTAAGAAAGATAAAAATTTACATGGACAAAAGGAGTGAATAGTTTTGAAGCCATCAAACAAGTTATTGCTTCAGCCCCTACACTCATAAATTTTGATTTTGCAAAAGATTTTAGGTTTCATGCTTATGCTAATGTTGACACAATTTCATGAATGTTAACACAACAAAATAAAGAGGGTTTGGAACAACCAATTGCATTCTTCAACCAAAGCTTGATGGAGTACGAAACAAGGTACTCATTTGTTGAGAAACATGTTCTCTCAATTGTTATATCACTCAAAAAGTTAAGGCACTCTAACAACAAAATTCATTTAATGGTTGCTCACCCAAGTATTAAAGAATTTCTATGGAATAAAGACATAAGTGAAAATAGAGCATGTTGGATTACTAAAGTGATGGAATATGACATCAACATTAAAGTGACCAAGATGATTAGAGGGAAATGTTTATGTGAGTACTTGGCTCAAGACTTGCAAGAGAGCAAAGAATATGTTTTATTGCTACAAAATGAACCCAAACATGTAGAAAATCAACTGCCTTCAGATTAGATTTTAGACATGACAAGGTACCTTCAACATGGTATGTACCCACCAAACTTGAACAACTCAAAAATAAGATACTTTAGATTGCAATCAATTCCTTTCTTGCTGGTTGATGGTGTTTTATTCAAGAAAGACATTAATGGTGTATTGTTGAGATGTGTTGAACCAAACCAAGTTGAAAGGATACTTGAACAGTTCCATGATGGACAAGGTGGAGGGCATTATTCAACAAAAACTACAACCCTCAAGATCATGAAAGGAGGATATTATTGGCCTACTCTCTTCAAAGACATCCATGCTTGGGTAAGAAGGTGTCAAAAGTGTGTTTTTTCACGGGAAAAGAAAGGTTTGATGCCTTACCGCATGCAGCCCAATTACAAAGTGGACCAACCTTTTTCTAAATGGGGTTTAGACTTTATAGGCCTTATAAACCCACCTTCAAGCATGGGACATAAATGGATACTCACCACAACTGATTATTTTAGACGGTGGACTGAAGCAATTGCTTTAAAGGAAGCTAATGAAACAAACATCTTGGACTTCTACGAAGGTATTATAACAAGAGTTTGGTGTTCCTTCTACCATCATTTCAAATAATGCAAAAGCTTTTGTTGGTGGAAAGATTACTTGCATGGGTTGTACAAAATGATATTTATCTCAGTACTTCTTCCAATTATTATCCACAAGGCAATGGCCTTGTTGAATCAACTAACAAAAATATTTTGATAATTAGGACTACTGATGAGAACCAAAGAACTTGGCATACAAAATTGAAGGTAGCCTTATGGAATGATAGAATAACTCACAAAAAGGTCAATTTCTAACTCACCCTTCAAGCTTGTTTATGGTCTTAAAGCCAAGTTTCCTATTTCACTTGAGCTTCCAGCCTTGGAATTGATGCACCAAGTGGAATTAATGGAGAATGAGACATTAGAGGTGAGGTATGCTCACTCACGGAGCTTGAAGAGGTTAGAAATCAAGCTATGAGGTCCATGGAGTTGAATCAAGCATAGGTTAAAAGAATATTTGACAAGAAGGCTACAACAAAAGTTTTCAATAAAGGAGATTTAGTGTTGAAATGGGATGAGAATAAAGTAAAACTAGGTGCTCACATAAAGTTTGATTCCTGCAGAGTGGACCTTATATGATCATTAGCTGCAAGCTTCATAATGCTTTCCAGCTTACAAGAATGGATGGAGAAGAGCTTCCGATCCCAGTCAACGAGATCCATTTGAAGCATTGTTTCTAAAAGAGATAAGTTGACATTGTACATTAGTTTCTCATGCTTTCCTCTAAGTGTTTTATACACATATTTATGCATTTTTGCTTTCAATAAGTGGTTGTCATCTTAGTTGGCATGCCTTGTAGGAGTTATTTTTCCTCCAAGTGCAGTTGTCCACAAGATTTGATTGTTGTTTTTCAGTTTTTGGGGAGGATTTTCAGTCTTTATTAGTGTTTTTCAACCTTGAGCATGCATGGTTAGGATTGGTTTGATTTATCATATTGCTTTCATGGCTAGAAAAGATCATTTTCGGGGGTTCTAACTAATTAACAGAAACTAGTTTAGCAAAGTCGCCGAAGATGTTGACCATTTTGGTCAATCATTGAAGGGGGGTACACATTTTTCCCAACTACTCGGTTTAGACATATTAAGAGATGGCATGCAGACAAATCAACAAAGTAAAGTGTTGTTCGAGGATGCAATGTCTCATATATGATGCCATTCCAAGTTATTGTCTTCATCAAGACCATGCATTAGCCATGAAAGATTGCTAGAAGACACGGTGGAGACAAGACCGACAACACACATCAAAAAAGCATGTTGAAGCGAGCGAGTTAAATTGTGGATTTGAGGTGTTACGTAAAAGTACGATTCTGATTAAGTGTTATTACTTGTGTTCTGGATGATCAAATGAAGGTATAATTAATTCATTTTATTTCCTTATGATTATGTGAAGTTGTCTTATTGTGTTGAGTTGCGTAAAGGTTCATTCAATATTATGTTACTGAAACAAAATGCAAAAGAACCATATACAACTCATTACATAAGACAATTTCATTTATTCATAAGGAAAGTGTACAATGATCCCACACAAGCCATGGGATATGGCTAACAAAGGAAAATAAATGCATATAAATATAAAGTTGAAAATGTAAGAAGTGAGAAACTCGTCATTACACGAGTTAAAGTCACTTCCAAGTTTTTAGGATTGCTGAGCTCTTTGCTCCACTTTGTACTTGAAAGAGAAAATAAAGCACGTTAGAGCCGGGGTCTCTAACTCCTTATGTTACAAGTTTGATATGTATATGCATCATCATAAAGCAAGAACATGTTTACATCATGCCTACAAGTACATGATACATCTTTGCAATGATTCATCAAACATTCATGCACAACTTTATCTTATATTTCTCCATCAAGTAAAGAATGAATATCAATGCATGAACAAAATTTACAAAGAACTCAAGATGCGGGTTTTTATGGAGGCTACAACAAGTATATATTTATGATGACAAGTCATAAAGGAAAAAACAAACTTAGTATACATTTCAAAATGCAAGTTCTAAGAGGTAGGTTCTCTCTCACATTACATGACCACCTTTGTTTTGGAAGAATAGAAGGCAAGATACAAAGAAAAGATACAATTGATTCATGCAAATACAATCCCAAATGACCTTCTTCAAAATGGCATTTATGGGGTGTGCTTATAAGAGAAATCCAAAGATACAACCATGCAAAAAACACATCCCAAGAAGAAGTCTACATAAAGTCACATGTTTGCAAGATGTGGGTGAAAAGATACAACTTTCAATATTGTGAAACATATCACTTTCAAGAGGGAATCAAGGTTGTTATGACGAATTCTATAAAATCCAAAGAAAGCATTATGGTTCGTAGTTTTGAGAGAATAATTGTCATCTACAAGTGCTAATCGATTACAAACTTTAGATAAAAGGGAATATTAACTTGCAGGAAACATCAAGTTTTTTTAGCAGGGATGTGCTTCACCAATACACTTCAAAATATATATGAATCTACATAGAATGAAAACAAATGGGTAGCCCGAAAGAAAGAGATAAAGCAACCATTTGTCCTATAGAAATACAATGTTTTTAGAAGGGTAAGCCACAATCATCATGTTAAATCTAGGAAGGTTTTCCTTCGAAACAATTATGAGGTTTGGTTCCAAATGGAAGATTACAACCACACAGTTAACAAGTAAAACAAGTTACAATTTCCATCGACAGATCTTAATGTATTTTCTCTTAAAGCCATACATTGGAATGAATGAAGTAAAGTTCCATTTACAAGAAACAAAGTACAAGTTTGCAATATCAAGGACCAAATTACCAAAAATGCAATGAAATCTAGTATGACTTTCTTGAAACCACAAGTTCCAAACAACTCATCAAATCCAGGATAGAAGTATATTTCACGGAGTACAAAGTTGCAAAAATGTAAGCTTCAATTTACATGATACACAAGTGCAATGATTTCATCATGCATTTGCAAGAGTCTACAAGCCTTATGACAAGGTCCTCAAATGCATCATAAATAAAGTACACAACCAAATGAGCTTTTCTTTTCGGGGTAGCAAAAGGATGCTACATATTCATAGAGTTTCAAGATACATGAGGAGATGCAAGCATGATTTATCATACGAGCACGGTCATATACTTGTAAGGGATAAGGCATGTTTTCAAAAAAATAAGTTCGGTTACAATATATGAAATAGGCTACGGTCATAACTCTCAAAATGCAAAATCAATAGAAGCTACAAATTGGAAGAGGCACACAACTCAAGGTGTGAGTAACTCAAGTAAACTCGTATGTACAAAATGCAACTTGGCATGCCCCTAGTAATGCATGGCCATGCTCAAATCAACCTCGGAAAATGAATGATAACACCCATACTCAAATGCAAACGAGTTCCAAAGCTCACAAGCAAAAAAACAACCAAAGCTCAACATCAAAATGCACGAGTTGGCTCGGCTCTAAGCCGAGAAGCAAATACGCCAAGATATGAACATGAGTTGTACAAGTAAAAAACAAAATCGAGCCATCAAAAAGGCCCAAGTACTAGCTCAAACAACAAACTAGAGATCTAAGAAGATTATCACACGCCAAGTTCGGAGATACCTTACACATGAGCTATGGAAGAGCTAGAAGCACAGAGCTAAACGAGTCAAAGGCTTACCAAGATTTGAACCAAGCCGAGCAATGGGTTTCATATCGAGCAACAGTAACAAGGCCAAGCCCATGTGAAAGCCACCAAGTGGGTAGAGGGTTCACGCACGAGCTCAAGTCCAACACATTGCCAACTAAGTTTTATACACAACAACGAACCCAAAATGCACATAACTCCTCATCCAAACCAAGCCACAAATAAGTTGAGCCAAGCTCGAGCACCGAACACATGCAACATAACAAGCCATGAGCTCGAACCGAGTGCAAAGCCCCACAAGTGGAAAAGAAATGAACTTAACTCGCTTAGGTTACAATTTCATATCGAGCAGCAGGTAACAAGGCCAAGCCCATGTGAAAGCCACCAAGTTGGGTAGAGGGTTCACGCACAAGCTCGAGTCCAACACATTGCCACTAAGCTTGATACATGACAACGAGCCCCAAAAATGCACATAACTCCTCATCCAAACCAAGCCACAAATAAGTTGAGCCAAGCTCGAGCACCGAACACATGCAACATAACAAGCCACGAGTGGAAAAGAAATGAACTTAACTCACTCAAGTTACGATAGAGGCGAGCTCAAAGTAGATATCAATGGCGTCTTAACCCAACTCGAGTCGATAAAACAAGGGATTTTCACCATATGCAACCAAACAAAGTAACTTGACAAGTTGATATGTGCACCAAGCCACGGAGTCTTGCAAAGAACCAACGTCATGCAACCACGCAAACCCCGGCTCGTGCAAAGAGACAAGGTCGAGCTCCAAACAAAAAGATCTAAAACCCATAGCTCAAAATAGGCAAAAGAATGTAAAACCCTATGCATGAGCCCACGGGGAAGTAAAATGAAGGGCCATAACAAAAGGCGCCCGAGCTTTTCACCAAAACCAGAAATCTCCAACAAAGAAAAATCCCTTCTAGGTTGAAAAGAACAACACACCATGAGTTACAACAAGCTTCAAGGCGAGTGAGTGATGGTCGCACGAAATAAAAGAAAAGCGGCAAACCCAAAACGAGGTAGATTTGGGCACATTGGCCCAATACAAGAAACAAAACCCTCGCATCCTAGATCTCCAAAGAATAGAGCCATCGAAAAATCCACAGTTTTGGGCAAATGTACAATGAGCTCAATAAACCAAAGCTCCAAAAAAATGAGATGGCGGCTATAGTGAATCAGAGAGCCAAGCACAAGCTAGAAACTAGCAAAAATTGGGCATGGTAACCCTACATGGCATCCTCCAAAACCTTTGAGCCAAAAATGCAAAATGAGGGTCTCTGTTAGGGTTTCCACCCCAAAAGGAGATGAGACAACCTTCAAGTTAACCATGATTGATTCAAATCTTGATTGAGTTTATTTCCAAAACCTTTTAAATTTGTCATTTCCCACGTAGATGGGCTTTTTACAAGGTTTTCAATGATTAATGAGTTGCATGGGGCGAGGGGTGGGGGGGGGGTGGTGCGAATGTTTTGATTAGCCAATTGTAATCATGCCTTAGAAAGTCAAAATCTAACCATGCTTGCACTAGAAAACAAATTAGCCAATTTAATGCATGTGCCAGAACCAATCAGAAAAAACCAAAGCCAAGATACCTTAATCTATGTAACAATTGCACAATACCTTAACTTATGCGAAAAGGTGAATTTTGCCTTATTTCTTGCAAAAAGAAATGTCAAAGCAGTTTGACCAAAGAGGTGAAAAAGGTCATGAAAAGCTATTTTTAGGCCTTGGAGCCTCATGTAGGCCAATTTTAGCTTCTTATTATTAAAATTGTATTTATTTGCAAAGAAGAGTTAAAATTATGCATGTAAAGGCTAAAATTGGATTTGTCTCCAATTAGCCATCTTATCTATTTTTGGATGAGCTATTTTTAGCTGAGGGTCGTGTTATATTTTGCTACTTATACCTTGCTTGTGCAAGTGTTTTGCGGCGGGGGGGGGGGGATATCATTATTCTCCGCAAACTTGCATGCATAAATTGTAATTGTGCACCTTATTGAGCAATAAAGGACCGTTTTCCTCCAATTGAAGTGTTTGTGAAGTGTGTTATAACAGAGTTTACAATGTGTTTTAGTGAATAATATCTTTCCTTTGCATGTTAATAACCTTTCAACACCTCCATTTAATTGTTATGTAAGTTTTAAGTCACCTAAGTGTATGTTAATGCCTTTGTGAGTGCAAGATCCATCATACAACGATCAGAGTGAAGTATATCTATCTTTTTGTAGTCAAGTGTGTTTTTCTACAAGTGTAGGTCCCAAAACATTAGTGTATCACCTCATTTACTCACTTTTGTTAAGCTTGTGTTATTTTTCTCTCCTTCAACCCCGCTAGAGAATTAATTTAGGTGATCTACCAAGGGAACCGCATGCCCTGGAGGTTCTCCTCAATCTGAAGCACCCACAACTCAGAGGAGTTCCCATTGTATCGACCGAAGTGAAGAGTCAAATTGCATTTCCAAGTCAAGTGTGTACTTCGTACCGATAACAATACCCTCCACAATCAAGACATGAGATTCAACATGCACCCATTTTTTGCAGAAAGATAAGTTGACGTAAATATATTTCATTTGGTTGAGTTCTCAATTATTACTTCATTTACTTTGATTTTATCTATTGTGTTTTTTTCCAAAGATCATATCACATTAGATTATTGTGACTTGCGATAATCTTCAATTAGAGCATTTGAATACACCTTATTTTTCACTTACGATTTCTCTTTGGAGGTTGTTGGCGTAGAAATTCCTTTTAGCGCATGCCTTAAAGGGGTGCACCAAGAAAGGGTTGGGATCAATTCATAGCATCTCATAAAAGATCATCACGACACTTGCCTTTACCTTCCTCCTATCACTTTACAACCTTTGTACTACCTCCTTATAACACTCTCAAATCACCTTTCCATCCGCTATGTGTCATGCTTCACCCTTCTTCTATGGCCTTTACCTCACCTTTTATTAGACTAATTGCGTTTACGACATCGGCCATGGTTGATGATGTCCGGTAGAAGATCATGTCCAAAAGATGTCATTAGCCATGCCGATGGAATCAACTAAGGTGAGTTGTGTGTTTAAGTTGTGCTCCTCTATTTTTAGGCATCATTATTGTCATTTCTCAAATGTATCATCAAATAATCTACTCTATGTTTGTGCTCACAAATTTCCCTAAAAGTTAAGAGGTCTTAAAGTTTAGTGGAGCTTACACTTGGAGGTCATCATTAGAGCATTGGGTTACTAAGAGCATCAAGAATATACATTAAGACAATGAGCTCTACCTTAATCTTTGGAGTCCACAACTTCAGTCTACTTAAGTCTTCTTCGTATCTATCTTGTGATCCATCCACAACAATATCTTATAAGTTGTTACAAACCAAGGAAGATGATTAATATGCCAAAAGTGTCCACATAAAACTAAGTATTCTTAACCCTAACCTTTTTCCTTCATGTTGATTGGTTTGATTATTTTGATGCATCATGTATTTGACTAGGATAGAGTAGCATATCTTTATTTATTGCATTATTACTCTTTCAGACGACACATGTTTGCCGCCAAATAACATTACAACCCATATTTCAAGGTTAGTTCTTGTTTACTACCATAGCTCTTGCTTACAACCCTTTAGGATTCTAGTAGAACCACATACCCCATATACGTGACATAGGCTTTGGAATCTGCATCCAATATTGAGTGTGTACTACTCTCTTCTAGATCCACGACTATGTATGCCCTTGGATATATCTTGCATGTGTGTTGGCTCTCGTATGGTCTTCTACTTATATCATACATTATAGGGAGGATCATTATATTGATTGTCTTAGCTTACATGCAAGTCTATGGGGGCATTCAAAATTACATTTGTTGGACCACGATTACTGTTAGACCAAAACCCGCAAGTGTTAATCTCCGCTACAATCACCGAGTTAAGATACACGAGAGGCGGTTAGTCCATGTCACGAAACTCATGGGGAGCATTGGACACACATGCTAACAATCCCCCAACGTTACTCAAATGAGTTTCGAATTCGAGACCTATCACTCGATACCATTTGTTGGACCACGATTATCGTTAGACCAAAACCTGCAGCGTTAACCTTTGATACAATCGTTAGAGTTAGGATCCACAAGAGGCAGTTAGTCTATGTCACAAAACTCACAGGGAGCGTTGGACGCACATGCCAACATTTAACAATAAAACCATGCAAAAACTACAAACAAATTTATTTATTTTTTAATAATTGACACTAAAGCAATGATAAACCGACACAATTTTTTAATTTTTTAATTATGCGCATCACAAAAATGTGTGTAATTTTCATTGATTTTATTTGATGTAAAATTGGTGCAAACTTGACACGACGAGAAAATATTTGGTCATGTTGATTTTGTGTCACCAAAGTTGATGCAAAAAGCTTGAATTTTCACGACACAATACACAAAAACATCATTTTCCATCAAAAATTTGGCAACGGCAACACTATGTGAACATAATGTAGTAGTGCATACCTACCCTTGCTCCTAATGCTTTGAATTCACAATGAGACTATCTTGAATTTTATGTCGCATCGTGTTCTAAATACCCTAATGTACCTATGTATTATAGACTTCTTGAATTCCAATTAGGATCCGATTTGTGTGCACACCTGCTTGACATGTGATGGGGGAGGGAGGGAACTAACAAATAAGGTCTAAAAAGCTGAAGGGACACAAACAAAAGTTAGAAAGGTGCAATCTGCAACAAAAATTCCACAAATGTACAGTTAAAATTTTATTGGACACATTATTGCAACTATATTGTCTTGGGGTACACATCATAACATTATGAGAGCAAGTAGTAGGATCTAGGCAAGTGAATCTTTCATAATTCAAGCCTTCAACGATGCCAATTTCATGAACATGGCTAAACACCCACAAGCGAATGTAAGAACACTCCAACAACATAATACTTTATTATTCTCACACCACATCTAGCAAGCTATAGGGAAGCCTAATATATAGGCCTAATTAGTTTGTTACTAATAACCAACCAATAGCTAGAAAAGTATATGCCTAACAAATTGTAACAACATGTAGTTAGGCATTAATATAAGAATAACTAATATCCTAAATAATGCACTATGTGCATATAAACTCCCTAAATGAAGCTTAACAAACTAAGTGAAAACAATAATTAACTAAGCTCGATAGATATTAGGTAGCTAAACTATACACAGTATGAACACATTACACCAACAAACATCAAGGAAAACAAGGGGAAGAGAGATAGGAGAGAGAACAACTACAAAAGATGGAAACTTACCAATTAGAATCAACTCTAAACCTATAATAATACAATTTTACAACTAGTAAACCTCATACCAAAATTAGGTGTCTATGGCAAGTAACAGTTTGACAATATTTATATAGAAACTTACCCTAAAGAAGAATCATTTGCTTTGTCTCATTTATAAAATGACTTGCAAAATGATACACACTATAAATAAACATTGGTTAGAGCTTCAAACAAAAGACAATTGCCCCTCCTCGTCTACTAAACAATATAATAATCAACATCTATATTTTTACGCATATGGAATGACCTAACCTAACCTAACCAATATAAATTAAAAGTGTTGTCTCTTCTTGCCTTTGGTATGGTCCATTATATCATTAACATAAGATACTTAACCATAAACACATAATTGTTAGAGAACAGTTGTTTAATCCTTCTCGTAATAAATGTTTTGGCATAGCTTTGTGATAAATGGTTTCAAGCATTTGTATTTGATGATAGAGGCTTCACAAGCTTAAGGATTTTAGAAGTGAATGTCATGTATGGGAAAAAAATTGTAAACATGTATCATTGGATTGAAAGGAACCAAAGAGTTCATTTGCAAACAAGTTATGTTTCCAAGAATATTTTCTTTCTATTCCAAAACACCTTGTAATGTCATTATGAATGTCTTTCAAAAACTTGTTTCTCAAGGGAAAACCAATTCTATTTTGTGATATATGTTGTTCACATAAAAGCTCTAATGGTAGAGTTGAATCATAGTACACTATATTCATATTCATGGAAACATGCAAGGGATAAGTAGACCGTGTCTTCAATTATTTTAGTGCTCCACAATCGGCAAAAGCCAACAAAGAAAGGGCCAAAAACACAAGTGACCCAAAATAAGGATCAAAGGGTCCGCATAAAACAGAATGCCAAAAACCCTGGGAGGCCCATTAGAAGGGTCAAAGGGCCTATCCAAAATAGGATGCTAGAACCAACTCGGTGGGCGCACATAAGACACCATAAACCCTAGGGAAACCAAAGTAAGGGTCAAAGGGCCAACATAAAATAGGACGCCATAACCATGACAATCTCAAACTCTCCAAAGTTAATCGATACGCCATTTGTATGCAACATTCGGCAGCCAATTTGAAGAGAGGTATAGCATAGGACTCGGTAGTTGTGCATGCTTCGGGTGAGCATTCAACCCTGCTGAATGAAGTGCAAGCGCATGTAGTGTTCTATGGGAAATAAAAGACTACACATTTCTTATCCATGGAGCACTAAAACAATTGAAAAGAACCCAAAAACCCAAAAAATAGGAGGCGAGAGAGAAACATGAGAAGAGAGAAAAATTGAAGAAAGACAAGAATAAGGAAATACAAAGAAGAAAGGGGAACATGTCAAAAACGACTTAAAACATGGAACATGTGCTGACAAGAGCCTAATCTAGACCAATAATCAACAAACACACAAATACACTAGAACAATGCATTGTGATAAAAAAAACCCCATACCAAATTACGTGTCTACAACTTGAAACAGAGATAAATCTTAATTTCAAGTTATGTTTATGTATATGACTTCCTTTTTGAAGCATAAACATAAGATTGGAAGTAATGGCATAAAGCAACCTAAGAGGAGTCGTCAAATCTAACAAGAACAAAAAGGGCATAGCAAGAAGTTGCCATGTAAAAGATGAATCAATTCTTTTAAAAGACATTGCACAAAATATCTTTGCCAAGGAGGAAACCCCTGCTATAAATGTGAAAACATAAGACCACCGAGACCATAAGTAGACCTTTCATAAGCATTCTCCGAGGGTTAATCAATGGAGTAATTTTGTTTCAGACATTTCATGCAAGGTAAATCTGAAACCTGGGAAGAATTTTATCATTCGCCTCTAATTATCTTATAGATAGATCAGCAAAAATCTTATATAGTTTCAAATAATGAAGCTGCCTTCATCATACATGGGAAAAGAAAAAATATTGATCTTGCAATCAGACACAATCTACTAGATAAATGCAGAACCTTAATGGCTGACCAAAAATTAAACTCATATCAACATCTGTGTAACTCTTTTCATAAGACAGGACCAAATGGAATACTCCAATATTGTGTTATGTTTTGATGTCTTAAACGTAAAACTTACATGAAATGTTCAACAGGCCAATAAAGAGGAAAATACAGAACATGGATGCAATTTTATGGCCCAGAAGTTTGTCTTGGCTGGACTTTGAAGGTCACTGTTATCTTGTAGGCAAAAAAATTGGACAAAAAGTTATGGCATATCTTAAGGAAGTCTTTCTTCAATTTCATTTTGTCTCCATACAATCATGGCAAATGCTTCTTGTACAATGTAGAGATTTAATTTTGTTTGATCACCAGTCACCAGGGTCGAGACCCAAAGCCATGTTCATTTTGGCTACAATTTGTAAAGAAAATAGAAACTCAATCCTGCAACTCAGTAACTCCAGAAGGAAAGCCAAATTCATGTATAAGATGATCACGACCTGATTCAGATTAGCTATTAAACTGAGAATTTACCGAGTAAAGGGAGTTATCAATGTCATCAAATACTTTCACTTTCCAGTTCCAATAAACATCTGTATAAATTTTGATAAAGTTGGCTTTATTTTATTGAGGGTAGATCGATGGATCTTTCTATATAGTGAATTAACGATTGTAATGTGCAAAAGCTTTATTGGATTCTGCCATTTTATGAGTCTCTTCCTTCTTGCGTATAGCATTGCCTTTCTCTCTGGCAGCATCCATTAATTCGTAACTCAATTTTAAATGCATATTTCTACCAGAACGTTTTCGAGATGACCCTAATAACCAACGAATAGCAATTACTTTTCCTTTTTTAGATCTTATTTCCATGGGAACTGGAAAAGTTGATCCACTTACACGTTTTGATTTTACTATCAATTTGGGAGTTACTTTTTGTATTGCTTGCCGTAGAATAATTAGTGGATTTTTATCTGTTTTTTGTCTTATTTTTTTTAGAGATTGATAAAGTATTCGATAAGCCAATGCTTTTTTTCCATGTTTAAGAATACGGTTAACGACCATGTTAACTAATCAGTTGTAAATTATTTGAACAATGTACGTAATTTTTAAGGTTGCAATCAGTCCTGAAGTTATAAAAACAAAGAGCTCTGCGCCCTAAAAATTGGAACTCAATACAGGCTGAAAAAAAAAAAATAACAGCATTAACACATCAATGGGGTAAATTTGTCCAGTTTATGATAAAAATTTAGCAAATACTCGTGGAAAGTAAACTAATTTACTGGATGTAGATGTACTACTCAGATAAAAGCTGATGGATTGATTCAGCTCAACACAAGGATGCAACTTAGCTATGAAATTGGTGAATAACAAGGTAAAATAATTAAAGAGCAATGGCAACAGTAGGAGCTGAGGGGACACAGATCATTAGTAAACAAAGTTTGCAGGCAGGTCGAGGCAATGACAATCAACCTCCGTGAATTCCATGCACCAATATCAAGGTCATAATAATCATACTTTCTTTTAAATACATTGATTTTAAAGTGTTTTCTTAGGGTTTTATTTGGTGTCATTTACACTTATCTGTATTCTGAGGAGCTATGGGGGAGTAGAATTGAGCGGCAGAGGTTGTCCCAATCTCCCGCCTAGTCTTTGAGATTTGCAAAACATTATCAAGAGGATGGATGAAGAGAAACTTAACAGTTCTAAAAACAAACTCTCAGAAGGGGGAGCCCCTCCTATAGTCCAAAAACCATAGATCACCCTAGACCATATCTAGAAGCGTAAGTACCAGGGAGATGTTTTGCTATTTAATGAGAATTTTCCTTGGGACTGAAACCATTACATTAGAGGGTGGGTAAGAGTGATAGGAAGTTGAGCAAAAGCACTGCAATTATCATGCCTCCAAGCAGTTACTTTATGGTATTATTCTAGAAAATCAAGAAGTGGGTCTTTAAGTTTCAGCCACACTTGATGGGTCTTGTTGGACTATTCATGGATTCTGGACATAGTTTTTAGCCCAATGAAGGAGATGCTCTCTAAGCGTGAAAATCTAGCCTTACCACAGAAAAGTTTGGAATCCAAAAGTGTACATCAGCTATAAGTCTATTGTAGCAGAGCCCACCAACATTTAAAGCATAACAAACGTATTTAAGCAAAAGATTCAGGAGATCCCACAAGGGTTGGTGAACAAGGAGTATTCTCCAACTCAAAATGACCATCTCAATTTGAGATGAACATGGATGAGGTAGGAAAGGTTCAGACAAACATGACACAGATAAATCCCAGGAATGTCGGGATCAAACAAATTACATGCAATTCCACCCAAGAAGAAGAGAATAAAGAAAATGCCAAAATCACTTCAAGCTTGTGGCCCAGATGTGGTTGCCTCTGGATGCGAACCCCAAATGTATGGAACAGAAGCTAAAAACCTTTTGCATATACAATGATTATTGTATTGCGGAATTTTGCCTTGCAGTTTGTTGCAAGTCAATTCAACATGGACCTATTGTAATAAGAGTAAGCATTCATATGTAAAGCATCCTTTGTAGAATCATCCAATCTATAAAACAACCAACATTCGAATAAATGTTGAATGAGAAATTATACAGAAGTTTGTCATCAAAAAGATACTTCAAATTTGCATTCCCGTTTGTGCAGATGATCCCATACCACGAATTGAAGATGCAATATTAAAGAGTACAAACATGGTCAAACCATTCCCAACGTGCACATGTTTAAAAATTTAATTGCATCCCAATCATCAGCTATTATAATTAAAGTGTATCTATGATACACAGGACTGTTTATACTTGATTTGAAATTATATATAATATGTCTAGAAGTATGGAAAGTTGTAAGAGTAGCCTGCATCTATCCCCTCCATAGAAAATTTAAGCATCCAGTTTAATATACAAACATTCAAATGCCTATTGCTTGGTCGCCTGGGATAAAATTTAACTGGTCTTTGGCATGTGCACCTTAAGAAGGCTGAACAGAAGGCTGTTGCCAATCTTCAAGAGGACACTGAACAGCCTAAGAATCGTATGAAATAAGAATACTGGATCTATCTATATAACTGAGCTAAAGAATCTCTTGGATCGCTCCCAACTAAACAAGCTCTAATAGTTCAGAGATGGGATTTTGACATTTTGTTGATCTAGTTGAACAAATTCAGAAACAGTAGTAGATTGGTCAAATAGTAGCTTGGAAGGTACAACAAACCCCAATGCTAAGCCAGAACCGGAGGTTTGAGAAGTCACATTAAATCTGATGCAGCATTAATATGTACAACAGAGGCAAATTGCGCTGACCAAATGAGTGGGGAGGTAGTAAAGGCGGGAAAAACCAATGCAGCTGAATGAGCAGCATTAGAAGTGAGGTTTGTTCAAACCAATCGAAAATTAAGACTATTTTTTTCACACCTGCCAACACTTGCTTTTTCTAATCAAATGCATTCTGTGATGCTCTAGTGGCCTTCACAACTTACATCCCGAAGCTTAGTTTCCAACAAATAACATTTCGAAACTTAGTTTACAAATAACGTTTATGCTTCTTCCATCACCTATCAAAATCCAGTGACTTATTCTTGCACAATCTGGAATTGTGTTCATTTCTTGCCATGTGTTGTAGTAATCTTGTGCTACTGCTAATATTTCCCAAATAATAATGTGGTTTACAGTTTCCTGTAGAAAAGACTCTTCTTGAATCGCGGTATTAATATAAGCTGCTTGACATACTCGTGCATTGGGAACTAGATTACCTTTCCACAAAGTTATTATCTTAAAAATAAATTGGCAATTAGTTTCTTTATCATTCTTCTTATCATAAGCCTTTTCGAATCTCTTCATCAGAAAATATGTCCTCTCTTTCCACTTCATTTCATCAGCTTGTTCCAGCAAACCATGTCATACCCCAAAACGAGCCAATATTGAATCAATAAGCTAATCAATGCTTTTTTAGAGTCATGGAAGATATTCCTATTGCAAAATACCAGGAAAGACATACCAATCACAAACCTAAATTCTCTCCAACAACCAGTTTGGAAGACTTTTTCAGTGTTACACAGGAACATGTCCCCTACATTTTGGTGATGTCCCAGACATCCCAAACATTTCAGGGACTTGAAGGGGACGTCCCTGATTTTTTAAATAGTTTTTGATGTTTTTAGTTTGAAAAACCTTTTATTTTTACCTAAAATACATTAGATACAGTTTAAATCCCTAAATTTCATTGAATAAAGTTAAAATATTTTAAAATTAATTTGTATATATCATTTTAATAGCCATCCCCTTCTGCTGTCCCCAAAATTTGTGAAGTGTTTTGCCAACCTCAAAAGCCGATCCCCCATCCACCACTCTCTGAGACTTAAGTAACTATGCCTATTTTGAAGAGAAAATGCTACTATAAAGAAACAGCAGCCAACTTGATAAGGAGCACCTAGACAATTATAAGTAGGGGACAACACCTTCTCATTTTTATGATTATTGAAAGCAAAATCTCTCCTTGGGAACTGTGCCACTCCAGAGGACAATAAGCTGACCAAAGTAAAGATATGAGGATATTTATGGGGAAATTGACCGGTGGCATATTCTAAGACAACTGAGCTTGATGATACCTTTAATATGTAGATTTAACATTGGAGATTCGCGAAATCTTTTTGCATGGTCTTGTTACATGACAGTGAATATTTACTAGGTATTAAGAGTAAATTGATGGTTGGTGGAAGACTAGTTCCTGACCAGGCGTAGCACCCATACTGCCCTTGGAGGTTTTAGTAAGATTGAGTTGGCACCCATATTTTTTAAAAGCGTTTGTCTTATTCTATTTACTGATTGGATAATGTTACTATTTTGATCATAATAACCAAGTTTTGATGTTTTAAAGTTATCTTTTTTACTCTTCTTGCTATCCTTTGCTTCAAGAAATCTCAGGTTTCGACTTTTATATGGCTCTACTCAAAATAGCAGTTTTGATATCAGAGAAATAACAGCAAAAGTGTTCGCTAGTCATTTCAGCAGGCATAAAAAGAACACAATAGAATCAGTATTTACTATTTATCTACTCTATTTAAGATCTTTCCAAATTCAAGTGGTAGCTTTCATGTAACAACAGATTTGGTGCCTAACTTTCTTCCATTAATCAGCATGGTGGAATGAATTCCGTCAAAGGTATCTTCAACAGATGTATAAGGAACCTGATATAGACATTCATGTTGGTGTTGGGGTAGAGTTTGCCCAGATGAGAGTTGATGTTGGGACATCCACACTTGCGAGCATTGTGGTGGACATAATCAATCTTCTTCTTCACATTATTGGCAAAATGGTATTACCAGGTCAAACAAGACAAAGCCCTCTAGGGTTCCTGAAGATGTTTCGATGCAGTTCAGAAAAAGTTCATGTATCTTCTTCATTAAAGCAACTTTTCTTAACGGATTTTTACATTCAACACGGTGCGATGGTTTACAGTGTACTCTTATTGATTGCAGGTTGTGTGTTTGGTTTATGCTGCTGAAATTTTCTAGGTTGCCTTTGAGCTAATATTGTTGGCATTATTCATGACTCTTCTCATTTTGGTTGTTTGGCTAATGGTTTTATAAAGTTCATATTGCTAGACAATTGTCTTGAAGTGTCAAACACTGCATCATTATTCATTCCATGAAGTTCAAGACAAGGAGAAGGTTCTATTTGCTTATGGCGCTATTTTTATTATTGGTGGATCCCCATATATGTCTTCTTCTATTGTTGATGATTGGCGATCGATCGTGTGGGAATTTTCATTTGTTGAGTCTATTTTGTATTGTTTTTCAGAAAGGAATGGTTAATGCCAAGAAAAGGATGGTCGGCTGTTTCCAAAATAGAGATGGTTGTCATCAAACAATAGACTTCTTGCATGAAAAAAATTGTTTTTTGAATAGGAGTTGTCATTAAGGAAGAGTGTTAATGTGATGCCAACCCTCTTCTATTACATGTATTCCCAATAAACATTGATGGAGAATGTTGGGATGTCAATGTTTACTGGTTAATTAAAATTTTAATTATTCATAGATGAAGCCAAAATGGATGGTCAGAATTGAATCCTCATCCAGGGTAGCAATTCATTTGCAAGGTTGTTTGAGAATCTGAGACATGGTCGCAGGTGTACCTAACTTCCTAAATAAAAATAACTGGAAGAGTAGCCGTAACTTCCTGTATTAATAATCAATCTGAGACAATTGCAACGATCGCACTCGACTCAGGTAGTAGCCCCAACTTTATTCACAATGAAGCGAAGAGTAACTCGAATACTTTTCCTACCCAATCACAAACTTCAGGTGATAACTACTAATACTGGAACTATAACTAGTGGAGAAAAGTGCCACAAAATCAGACTCGACATCGAGGTTATAACATATCGACATCCATGTATGTCATTACTATTGGTGGGGTAGATGTGACCCTTAGTGTGCAATGGCTAGTGTGATGGCTAAAGTCATTGGACAAATTCAAACTTAAGAGGAATCTGTTGATAAGGTTCTCCATGGAAGGAAAGGAATACTAACTCCAGGGCCTCAAGTCTCCAACTTCTCAAGTGATCAGCTCACATCGCCATTGTGTGGAGAAGCTCCTCAGGAAAGGTTCAGCTGGAGGTACTACCAGGATTTATTACTTGAAGCTGTAACAAAGCAAGAGATATTACGAAGCTCCTGAACAACATTTGAACTTGAGTTAAAACCAGGATTTATTTCCTTGAAGTGTTATACAAGGCAAAAGATATCCGTTCAGACCTCTAGCATATTCTAGACAAGCATAACAAGATCTTCCCAGAGATTCCCAAAGGGCTGCATACAACAAGAGAGCATGAACACACCGTTGAGGATATTATACTAGGCATTAGCCCTCCTAACATCATGGCTGTAATGTCCCCTTTTCAAAATTAATTAACTCTGGATACCCGAAGCCTATTCTTATTATTTTCCATAGGCTAAGGGAAATTAAAGAGAGATAAATTTAATTTAAGTGGTCCAAAAGTATTTTTATATTTTAATTGGAAAAGGGAGACTTAAATATTTTTAATCCAAAAAGCAGAAATAGAATAAAATAATAATAGAAGGGATGGCTTATATTATTGGGTGCCAAAGTTAGAATAATAATTAAATAAGAATGGCAGCGTCAAGGATAGACTGGGCTGCATGAATAATCAGATCCTATTTTTAGGATAAAGTGAGGATAAAGCTTTTTAATATTGTATATTCCTATTTTTAGGATGGGTGCCAACTTGGGAAGAGAATAAAGTTATTATTTTATTTGTTTATGGAGCATGCATGTATTTCCAAAAGGGGTGCTCACTTTAGAGAGGATTAGAAGTTATAAAAGCAGATTTGGGGTTTATTATTGAGACATCTTGGAAATTCATCAATTATTTTTTGTCTGCAAGTAGCTTCTGCTTCTGCAACAGCAAAAGAGGACGAAATCCCTCATTTGCATACAAAGGGGACGGAATCCCTCACTTCTCAGCTGGGCAATTCCATTTCAGGGGTTGCACTGACAAATCAGGATGCAAGTGTTCCGCCAATTCAACTCCAAACAATTGTATTTAGACATTGGTATTTTTATTGTAGTTGGTTCATCATAGTGTCTCATAGAGTCACTCAAATTACATTCATATGGTAGAAAATAATACACTTAAAACACATAGTCACACATATCAAGAATCACATAGATATACATCATAACTCACTCAAGAATATAACTTTAACTCTTTTCTCAATAAAAAGGATTATTTTGCAATCATTTTCCAATAGGTATAATAACTTAACATACTTGTACTAACTCATTTTTCGAGGTAAAGGTTATAATCCCATTTATTCTTCATACTTAGAATTCGGTATAATAAAACCATTTTATCTAATATTGTTGCGATACAAATAAGTTGTTTATTTATTTGTAAAAAGAGATATTCTATTGGGTCCCTCACCCATGCAAATTTAAAATTTCATAGAACAATGCATGAAAGAAAAGGATGAGAGGAAGGAGATTTAGGTCCTGAATTAGCCTGCAATGTACAATACAAAAGAAGCAAGGAGAGAAGATGAAAATACAAGATGCGAGCCTGATATTGATATAGTATAGAATAAGCCTAATAAGGAAGGATAAAAACCTCCATAATATAGGGCTAAGAAGAAGTAGCAATACCTAGAATAGAAAGCCCCCACATACAGATTCAAGGGGAGAATATGAGGAACCATCTTTAGTATGAAGAACTAGTAAGAAACTCCCAGGTTACCAATGCTAGTGATAAGAAGATAAAAATTGCTTGTTGGAATAATCACAAAGTGGAAGAATACAAGAAGTGAGGAGGGATCACATAATGCCTTTGTTGAAGAATGTAGGTCTGAGCTTCAAAAACCTTTCTAGAAGAAGAAACCACTGGGAGGAGAGAAGAAAGGAGTTGATATCATGGTAGCGAAGAAGTTTCAACTGGAGGACTTACATTGTAGACAAAAATCTTGAGCCATTTTATATAGAATAAATAGAATAAAACGAATCCATGGAAGAGGAAAGGAATTATGGAAAAGATAAGGAACAACATCCGAATCCTGAAATAAGAACACCACTTAAGAGAGGTTCACGTGGGAGAACCCAACCATCAAGCCAATACTAAACAACACCAATTCCTAACACCATTAAGAGGAGATAAATACCAAGAAGAGACCATATAAGCAATATTGTATCAACAAGAAAAGAATTCAAAGATGAGGCCTCCATGAATGGTGAAGGGAAAGAAGGGTATAGAAAATCGGTGAAAATGAAAGTTGTGGCTGAGAGGAAGGATATGCATTAGAGGATGAAAATATCAATTGGAGCGATCAAGGAACCATTCAAGCCAATTTTTCTGGTTACATGAATAAGTTTCATACATAAAGTATTCAACTTAAGAGATAAATAACATGTACACTCACATTTTCATAAAATAAGTCCCAATGCTAGTATTCACATTTCGTTTCATTACTCATGTAAACTCCTACTTAAAATGATAGGATTAGTCATGTTTTCAATTATTATGTCAATGAAAACGAGACATCGTGTGTACAAAATTACTTTCCCATGCTGGTAACCAATATCACTTATTCTAAGCTTCCAATGCAAATTGATTTATTATTCCTATTTAGAACATTTGAGTTGTTTCTTTTATTTATTCTTATCAGTTTTTTTATTTGAATGCCAATATAGCCATGTGGACATATTATTTAAGGAAAATATCTCAATCAAACACACACAACTAGTTGCAATCCACAAGCTCAAGTCTCACACTAAAAATCAACTATTCATTTCACATGGTTATTACATAAGACTGTTTTTACCAGTAATTCTAAATACTCTAGTGTCAGTCCTATTACTTACACCATTGTTTGTTATGTGCATTTTTCATAAGTTATATCTCATTTCAAACAAGGGTCTTAATACTTCCCTCCCACACACTTCATTCCATTTCTTGATGTAATACAACTTATCTATGTCTTGAGAACTATACATTTAACAAGGTTAATCAATTGCCATACCAACTTTATGGTCATTTATGGTTCTCAAGTATATTTTTCAGATCTTATTAGGATGGGCGCCAACTTGGGAAGAGAATAAAGTTATTATTTTATTTGTTTATGGAGCATGCATGTATTTCCAAAAGGGGCGCCCACTTTAGAGAGGGATTGGAAGTTATAAAACAGATTTGGGGTTTATTATTGAGACATCTTGGAAATTCATCAATTATTTTGTCTGCAAGTAGCTTCAGCTTTTGCAACAGCAATAGAGGACGAAATCCCTCATTTGCATACAGATTTGGGGACGGAATCCCTCACTTCTTAGCTGAGCAATTCCATTTCAGGGGTTGCAGTGACAATTCAGGGTGCAAGTGTTCCGCCAGTTCAACTCCAAACAATTGTATTCAGACATTGGTATTTTTATTGTAGTTGGTTTTTATTTTAGTTGGTTCGCTGTTTTTATATAGAAAAATCATATAATAGTTGTTGTAAAAGTTAGTTTTGTAATACTGCTGCCCTAGGATTTAACAAAATATCCAGATCTGTTAGAAATTATTTTCAAGGATATTACAGTGGTATCAAAGCGAATTTCCTCCCAACTTGTGGAAGAGGAAACAAAAAGAGGGGGAAAAATTGCAGCTTTGAACTTCATGCAGGGTAGTGACAAAGAAGTCGTACTTCCTAAGGGAGAAAAAGAAAGCTATAGAACAGCCAAAAGTCATGCGTAACAAGGATCCGAAGGAGGCAATATTTTACAGCTTGTTCGGGGACAAGACAGGTTAGCTGATATGATGGGTTAGTTAGTCCAAGCTATGCATAACATGAATGTGCAAAGGGATCCAAACACTGAGGGAAACTCTTTTGGAGTAAACCATAACTAGCACTATCAGAGGACAACCATTGGTTCTACTGTTAGGCCCTTCCAACCTAATTTCCTTCGCAAGGAGGAAGCAGTTCCAGAGGTAGAAACTCAGCCATCTATAGCGGATGATATTGTTGCCAGCTATGAGGAGTACAGGGTACTTCCAGGTGAGATTAGAGAGGCCATATCACTCACCAATTTTATAAATTTGAAGAAAAGCAAGGGTGGACCAAGAGTTGATCCTAGGCCACAAACTAATCAAAGAGACTGCGCAAAAGCAGGATTGGGGAAGTTGTCACTCCCTACTTTTGACGGCTCTAGTAAGAGTACAACTCATGCATGGATACAAAAGTTGGACACCTTATCACTCAAGCCAATGATGGAAGAGGAAGCCATCAAATTTGCAACCCTTCATCTAGAAGGTATAACACATGAGTGGTGGTACCATGGGCTAATCACACAAGGACACAATCTCATCCACTCATATGGTGAGTTCAATGATAGGTTGATAGAGAGATTTGATAAAGTTGATCCAAAATTCATTTTCGGGAATTAGCTCAACTCAAACAACTACATTTAATAAGTGACTATGTAGCTGAATTTCAGAAGCTTTTTGTGATGGTACCTAATGTGACAAAGAGGAGACTAGTTGTTTTGTTTATGGAAGGTTTAATTGAATCTCTTAGGGGTTTAGTGAAAGCTTTCAGCCCTACTTCTCTACAAGGAGCCATCAAAAAGGCTTTGGATTTGGAAATAACAGCCCCTAAAGGGAAATTTTGCCTATAGGACAGCAAAGAACTACATTTTTTGAGCAGCAAAAAACAACACCTTTGGGGCAGCTAAGGACAATACCTTCTAAGCAGCCAAAAACATCTTTTGTGGGGCAGCTAGGGGCAGCACCTGTTGAGCAAATATGGACAAAGGGGATGAGACACGAAATGAACTCAAGCGGAAGAAATTGTGCTTCACTTGCAAGGATCCATGGGGTCTAGGTCATAGGTGTCTTCCAAAGGGACAAGTGCATTACATAGAAGTGATATTGATGAAGATTTAGAAGAAGAACCAGAGGTTGTAGGAAGCACTCTTGCCACACTTACAAGTATACTACAATATCAACCCTTTAGGGTTAGTGGAGTCCTTGGGCAAAACATTATAGTGTTGATTGATAGTGGGGCAACCCACAATTTTATAGATGAAGGATTGGTGAATAGGAGAGATTTGGAGACAAATGATGTAACAGGTTTCAGCGTCATTGTAGCTGATGGTTTTACCATACCTTTCCGAAAAAGGTTAAACAACTTAGCTTCACATTGGATGATCATCAGATGAGTAATAATTTTTTGTTGTTGGTTTGAAAGAGACTAACCTAGTGCTAGGAGTGCAATGGTTGCATTCGTTGGGGAATTCATCCAAAACTTTCATAATATGGAGCTGAAGTTTAAGTTAGATGGGAAAGAGGTGGTAATCCATGGGATCATTGACAGAGTTACAACATTAGTTTCAACCAAAGCAAAATGGAGGGTATTATTGCTGCTAGCACACTTTCCAGATCCCAGTTGATGCATGATTCCACTACTCTGGACTCTTTTATTGAGGTTATTGAAAGAGCTTCACCTAGTGCATGGTTTCCTAATCATATCAGAGAGGTGCAGCAAAAGCCAACAACTTCAAGGTTTGGGAATTGCAAATTCCCAAGATGGATTTGGGATCCCGGTATTTGTAGGGCGGTTCAGAATGAGAGAATTGGAATGGCATTGCTTGAGGGCAAGCAATTCTAGGAAGGGCAGACTGTAATGTCCCCTTTTCAGAATTAATTAACTCTGGATACCCGAAACCTATTCTTATTATTTTCCGTAGGCTAAGGGGAAATTAAAGAGGGAAATAAATTAATTTAAGTGGTCCAAAAGTATTTTTATATTTTAATTGGAAAAAGGACACTTAAATTCTATTTTAATTCAAAAAGTAGAAATAGAATAAAATAATAATACAAGAGATGACTTCTATTATTGGGCGCCAAAGTTAGAATAATAATTAAATAAGAATGGGGGCGCCAAGGATAGAGTGGGTTGCATGAGTAATCAAATCCTATTTTTAGAATAAAGTGAGGATAGAGCTTTTTAATATTGTATATTAAAGAAATAGAGCTTTTTAATATTGTATATTCTTATTTTTAGGATGGGCGCCAACTTGGGAAGAGAATAAAGTTATTATTTTATTTGTTTATGAAGCATGCATGTATTTCCAAAAGGGGGCACCCACTTTAGAGAGGGATTGGAAGTTATAAAAACAGATTTGGGGTTTATTATTGAGACATCTTGGAAATTCATCAATTATTTTCCGTCTACAAGTAGCTTCAACGTTTGCAACAGCAAAAGAGGACAAAATCCCTTATTTGCATACAGACTTGGGGACGGAATCCCTCGCTTAGTTAGAAAATTCCATTTCAAGGGTTGGAGTGACAATTCAGTGGTCCAAGTGTTCTGTCGGTTCAACTCCAAACAATTGTATTCAAACACTGGTATTTTTATTGTAGTTGGTTTGTATTCAATAAATAAAAGACTAATTTTTACGCATTATGGTTCATTGTTTTTATATAGAAAAATCAAATTATCGTTGTTGTTATAACAGTTAGTTTTGTAATACTACTGCCCTAAGATTTAACAAAATATCCAGATTTGTTAGAAATTATTTTTAGGGATATTATAGTGGTATCAGAGTGAATTTCCTCCCAAATTGTGGAAGAGGAAACAAAAAGAGGGGAAAAATTGCAGCTTTGAACTTCATGCAAAGTATTGACAAAAAGTCAGGTACTTCTAAAAGGAGAAAAAGAAAACTACAAAACAGCCAAAAGTCATGGGTAACAAGGATCCAGAGGAGGTAATCTTTAACAGTGCTTGTTCGGGGACAAGACGGTTAAGCGATATGATGGATCGGTTAGTCCAAGCTATGCAGGGCATGAATGCGCAAAAGGCTCCAAATGGTGAGGGAAGCTCTTTTGGAATAAACCATAACCAATACTATCGAGGACAATCGTTGGTTCTCTTTGTTAGGCCCTTCCAACCTAATTTCCTTCGCAAGGAGGAAGCAGCCCAATGGTAGAAACTCGACCATCTATAGCAGATGATATTGCTTCCATCTATGATGAGTATAGGGTACTCCCGGGTGAGATTATAGAGGTGATATCACTCACCAATTTTATAAATATGAAAAAAGCAGGGGTGGACCAAGAGTTGATCCTAGGCCACAAGCTAATCAGACAGACCTACAACAAGGATTGGGGAAGTTGTCACTCCCTACTTCGATGGCTCTGGTAAGAGTATAGCTCGTGCATGGATACAAAAGTTGGATACCTTCTTATCACTTAGGCCAATGATGGAAGAAGAAGCCATCAAATTTGCAACCCTTCATCTGGAAGGTATAGCACATGAGTGGTGGTACCATGGGCTAATCACACAAGGACACAATCTCATCCACTCATATGGCGAGTTTGGCGATAGGTTGATAGATATTTGATAGAGTTGATCCAGAAATTCATTTCTGGGAATTATCTCCACTTAAACAACTGCATTCAATGACTATGTAATTGAATTTCAGAAGCTTTCTGTGATGGTACCTAATGTGATTTGTTGGCATGTGAGTGTTTGTTGTGTTGTCATTGATATAAAAGGCTCATTAATGACAAAAGAAGATGATTAGGAGTGTAAGAGGTTGCTTATAGTAATGGTGACATGGGAAAACAAGTTGTAGCATGGTTGCAAGAGTGGACAAGGTGAACCTTGCTTAGTTTAGTAGGCCTAGTCAAAGCATAGGTGTTAGTACATGGAAGATAGAAGTGCATGGTGGCTTGAGGAGCATGGTAGAGGCATGGAAATTTTGAAAGAGAGTGTGTTGAGACGCTCATGAAAGTTTCAGAGAGAACGTATAAGTTGAGAACACATATGCAGTGCTCATCTAAACCTAGTCTAGATGTCCTGGAGGCCTAATAAGGCATGATCATCATTCCAGAGCTATGCAAGCCCATGAGGGCATGCAAATGGTTGAGACATGATGTCTCAAGGTTGTCAGGGCCTTTTGAAGAGGTTTCAAGTTGTGGTATGAGGTTCACCTACTCTGCATTTTGGTTCAAACATGCCAAATTCCTAGGACCTAGCTATGCAAGTCATGGTGGATTTATGAGAAGGTGAGCATTGGAGAAGTTTGTAGAGGTTGTCATGGTGTTGTGGGCAAAATTTCAAAGTCATATGATGAAGATTGTGCAAGTTATGAGGTTTTGAGTCCTATCGAGCTCAAGCAAGTGTGATTTCCAGCTCGAAGTGAAATGTTTTGCATTGGTTGGCACGTGTAAAGTTTGCATGGGACCCTAAGCCTTCGGGAATGTTGAGGCATGGAGTTTAACATTTGTGAAGTCTTTGAAGGCATGACAAAGCTGGATGAAGCTCTTAGAGCTCATGGAGTGCACGATGATCATGTATTGGGTCTTCTTGGCCTAGTGTGAGCTTGTTTAGTGTCTTGGTGCATTGCCGACCCATATGGGTCCTTGTTATGATTTTATATGATGTTGTAGGTCTATATTTAAGTTGGAATGACCAACCTTGAGGGCCATGGCCGACCTAGTAGTGTTTAGGAGATGAGTCATGTATTTAAGTGAGTGTATTTGTTCATTTTGAACTAGTTGTGAGAGAGGGAAAAGTGTGAGCCTAAGAGAGAGTGTGAAGGAGGTTTAAGGGCATCAAGACAGAGCTGAGAGAGTGTGTGAATGTCTTAGGAGAGTTGAGAAGCAGAGAAACAAGGGTAATTGATCTAATTAGTCCATGAAGAATCAAGCTTGAGTGAAGTAGGAGAGAGTGTGTTTGAAGAGGGTTTTGAGAGAGTGGAGCTGAAATTGTGATCACTATCAGTTGTAGCAACAACATATCTTCAGTGGTCTTCATCTTCAGGTGGTTGAGTTGATGCTTGATCACCTTAGGGGGTTATAGCCTCCTTGCAGGGTTGGTGCCTTCTTTGAAGGGGGTTGGTGCTCCTTGTGGGATTGGTGTCTCACTAAACAAATCTTGTGTGATGTGTGATATTCATGCAAGTCTTTTGGTTTGAGTAATATAATCAAAAGTTTCAGTGGGTTTCTTCCCTTGAGGGTTTCCCACTTATATCTTGTGTTCTTGTGTACTCTCTTTTGGTTATGCTCATACAAATGGTTGTTTCATGTTGATAAGCTCACATTTATGCATGATTGAATGATTAATGGTTAATGCAAGCTAAATGCAATTGGTTGTTTTGAAGGACCTGATTCGCCCCCTCATTCCATTGTGCTTCCAACAATTGATATCGAGCGAGTCCTTGTGAAGAAGTCTAATCACTTGAAGGAGATCCTTTGAAGCACAGGTATGGCAAGCAAACTAGTTCAAGTTGAAGAATTTCCTCTAATAAGAATGAGAGCTTGTTTGAAACCCTTAGGTTTTGACATATGGGATTCCATCCTTGATGTATGTTCTCCATCTCCATCTGCTTTGAAGGTTGGTGAAGAGTGCAAAGAAGATGAGGAGCATGCTTTGGTTTTAGGTCTTGTAGAATCAAGGACAAAAGATGAAGAGTGTCAGATTGCTCAAACTGCCTTTCATATTCAAGATGAAAATATGATATGGTATATTGACAGTGGTGGTTGTTCTGCATTTATGACTCGGTGACAAAAGCAAATCCATTTCCTTAAAGAAAAATGCATCAAGATCTGTTAGGTTTGGGGATAACACTGCTATAAAAATTACAAGAAGAGGCACATTGAGTTTGGACAATGGGAAGACTCTCACTAAGAATGTCCTATATGTTGAGGGACTGAAACACAACCTTCTCAATGTGAGTCAAATGTGCAAACAAGGATACACTTTGACTTTCAATGACAAAGAATGAAAAGGGAATAAGGTAAGCCTATAGGGAAAGTTAAAAGGACTGACAACAATATGTACATATTGAATGAAACCAACAAGAAAAGATGTCTTATGAGTAAAGTGGGTGTGAGTGGGGTTGGTTGTGGCATAGAAGGTTAGGACATTTGAATTTTGATAATCTAGTCAAGATAAGTTCCAAAGGATGTGTGAAAAACATGCCAAAGTTAAGAAAACTAGAAGATACCCTATGCAAGGCTTGTTTACATGGAAAGCAAACAAGGAGAAAGTTCAAGACAAAAGAGCATCATTCCACCTCAAGGCCTTTACAACTCATTCACATTGATCTTTGTGGACCTATGAGGACTGCAAGCTTGATTGGTGAGTACTATTTTATGCTATTAATTGATGACTATACTAGATTTACTTGGGTTGTCTTCTTAAAAGAAAAATCAGAGGCACTTAACAGTTTCAAGGCATTTAAAGCACTTGTTGAGAATCAAGAAAATGGAAGAATCAAATGTCTCAAGGTCAGATAGAGGAGGATAATTTTGGTCTGATAATTTTGATGAATTTTGTGAAATCCATGGCATTAGGAGGTAGTTCTCAGCTGCTAGAACTCCTCAGCAAAATGGGGTAGTAGAAAGGAAAAATAGGACTGTTCTAGAGATGGCTAGGACAATGCTAAGTGAATCCAAGTTGTTTGATGGTTATTGGAAAGAGGAAGTCAACACAGCTGTTTATATTCTCAATAGATGTCAAATAAGAGTAAATGGTGACAAAACTCCTTATGAACTATGGAAAGGAAGACCTGCAAATGTGGAACATTGCAGAATTTTTGTTAGTATATGTTTTATTAAGAGGACTGAAGATGATCTAGGGAAATTTGATTCAAGGTCAGATGAGGGTATATTTTTGGGATACTCCTCAAGAAGTACAACTTATAGGTGTTATAATAAAAGACTACAAACTGTGGTTGAGAGTGCAAGTGTAAGGTTTGATGAATCATACCCCATGAGAGTCAATTCTAAGTCAAGAGATACATCTCAAGATATGGAATCTAAGGAAGATGAAGAACTTGTCAAGGCAGCAGATGAAGAAATTGATGAAGAAGAGATGCATGACACCAAGACTCCTTCAAGGAAAATCAGGAGAGATCATCCTGAATCTCAGATTCTAGGCAAGAAGGATGCAGGGATTACAACAAGAAGAAAACTGGTAAGTATTCAAAATCAAGAAAACATTTCTTTTATAAAAATGTTGAAGAAGCAAGCAAAGATGAATGTTGGATCAATGTTATGAATGAAGAGCTTGATCAGATTGAGAAAAACAGTACTTGGGAATTAGTCCCTAGACCTAAAGACAAAAATGTCATTGGAACTAAGTGGGTGTTTAGGAACAAACTTAATGAAGATGGAGAAGTTACAAGAAACAAAGCTAGGTTGGTTTGTAAAGGATATGCTCAGGTTGAAGGAGTTGATTTTGATGAGACTTTTGCACCAGTAGCTAGAATGGAAGCCATTAGATTGTTTCTAGCATATGCAGTAGGGTATAAAGGGCTTAAATGTATCGAATGGATGTCAAATCTGCCTTTTTGAATGGTAATCTAGAAGAAGTGTACATTGAGCAGCCTGATGGTTTTTCTTTGACAAATGAGAAAGATTATGTGTGTAAACTAAAAAAGACACTTTATGGGCTAAAGCAAGCCCCTAGGGCCTGGTATGGAAGACTAGATAAGTATTTGACTGATCAAGGTTTCAAGAAAGGAGTAGCTAATAGTAATTTATACATCAAGAATGAAGGAGGACATCTATTGATTGTAGTAGTGTATGTGGATGACATCATATTTGGGGAAACAATGAACATATGACTCATGAGTTTGTTGAGGTCGTGAAAAGGAATTTGAAATATCAATGCTTGGTGAACTAACTTTCTTTTAGGACTGCAGGTCAACTAGTCAAAGGATGGTATATTTATTTCATAAGCCAAATACATAAAAGAAATGTTGAAAAAGTTTCAAATGGAAGATTGTAAGCCTGTTGGGACTCCTATGATCACTGGATGCAAATTAAGCAAGGATGATAACTCTCCCAAAGTGAACCAAACAAAGTATAGATCCATGATTGGTAGCCTATTGTATGCTACTGCTTCAAGACCTGATATTTTGCAAGTTGTGGGGCTTGTTGGAAGGTTTCAAGAAGATCCTAAGGAGACACACCTACAAGCAGTAAAAAGGATTTTAGATATCTTAAAGGGGCTACAGAATATGACTTGTGGTACCCAAGGAGTGAAAATTTTGATTTAAGAGCTTTCTTTGATGTTGATTGGGTAAGAAGTCTTGATGACATAAGGAGTACAAGTGGAGGAGCTTTCTTTGTGGGAAAATGTCTTGTTTCTTGGCTAAGAAAAAAACAATCCTTAGTAGCCCTTTCCACATGTGAAGCTGAATACATTGCAGCTGCACTATGTTGTGCACAAGTTTATGGATGAGGCAGACATTAGAATATTATAAGGTGGAGTGTGATGGACCTACTCCCATCTATTGTGATAGTACAAGTGCCATCAGTGTATCTAAGAACCCTGTTTTGCACTCCAAGACCAAGCACATTCCAATTAAATATCATTTCTTGAGAGATCAGGTTAGTGAGCAAAGGATTAAACTGGAACATGTGTCCACTAAGGAAGAAATTGCAGATATCTTGATCAAGCCACTTCCAAAAGCAACATTTGAGCTCCTAAGAGGTAAGTTGGGTGTGATTCCTGCCCCTGACAATCACTAAAAGGGGCAAAGTCATTTAGAGGGAGCATGGCAAATGAACAATCTGCTCCAAGGATGTGAGAAGATGTCAATAAGGAAGTCCTGCTTAAAAGAGGTCTATGGAGAGTGTGCAGAAGCTTCAAAACCAAAGACCATCAGATGCAAGGAGAAATGATGCTTTCCAGGTATGCTTGTGAGTTGAATGGTGCTATATGTTGTGTCACAGTCCTTGTTTCATATGTGAGGTGTGTCAAGTGTGTTTAGGCCTCATAGAGGTACTTTGGAGAAAGTTAAAGTACTGTCAAGTCTATGAAGTGCAATGGATGTGTTTCTTAGATGGTAGTTATTGTCTCAAGCCTGTGAATGGATGTTTGAGTCTGTAGAAGTATCTCAAGCAGAAGTATAAGTGTGTCAAGGAAGTCTACAGGGTTATACAAGTCTCGTGTGAAGATTTACATCTTGATGAAGATCTACAAAGCTTGTACTAAGGTATGCCTTTTGCGTTCATTCTGAAGTGATAGCAGTGTTATAAGGGCAAGTAGGTATTGGTGCATGAGTTTGAGGGGGAGCTTAAGTGCTCATTTCTCTTGAGATGTGAAGTGAGGTGTGATGCAGGTCTTGAGTAATTGATCATTTGAATCATAACAGTATGCAGTAGGCCTGTGTATGAAGAAATGATGTGCTACAAGACAATGAAGGCTTCTTGAAGCAGGGGGCTGGTATTGGTCTTTTATCAGGTGCATAAGATGATAAGAAGATTGGTTAGGCAGAGTTATTGGTGTTTGCAGGTATATTGGCAAAGAGAGTAAGTCATATAATCAAGTTGGCTTCAATAGCATGGAAAGAAGATTGAAAACACTGAAAAGTTGTTTCAGGACTGTGTTGGTATGTCTAATCCATCTTCGTGACATGTAAGTAAGGTACGTAAGCTTATTTTTGCTTAGACAATTAGAGGAGGATAGTATGATGCCAAGGAAGTCATAAGGTTGTGTTTCATGTGATGAGTGCACTTCTATAGCAAGCCAAAGTTTGACAAGAACAGTCTAAAGGGATGATTCAAGGATCCAGGCCCTAAGAAGTTCTAACAGTCTGTATGTACCATGATTAGGTCTGTGTGATGGTATCTTTAGCTGAGATAGATCTAGTTATGAGTCAAGATGAGGTTATTTCTCATAATAAAGATTGTTGGCATGTGTGTATGCCATAAATGCTTCTGCCCGGGGGAAGCTACAGTGCTCTCATGAAGAAAAAACAGTCAAGGAAGGTAAAACAGATCTGTGAGCTTGGTATGATGAACTTGGTTGATGTTTTCCAACCAAGAAGGGGTCCAAATAAGTTGATGAAGATGAAGAATGTGTGTTGTAGGCATGTAATTTGTCATTAATGTAAAAAGGGGGAGAAGAACTAGGTTGTTTTCCATCAATGACAAAAGGGGAGATTGTTGGCATGTGAGTGCTTGTTCTGTTGTCATTGATGTAAAAGGCTCATTAATGACAAAGGAGGAGGATTAGGAGTGTAAGAGGTTGCTTATAGCAATGGTGACATAGGCAAACAAGTTGTAGCATGGTTGCAAGAGTGGACAAGGTGAGACTTGTTTGGTTTAGTAGGCCTAATCATGAGGTCTAGTCAGCATAGGTGATAGTACATGGAGAATAGAGTTGCATGGTGGCTTGAGGAGCATGGTAGAGGCATGGAAAGCTTGAAGAGTGTGTTGAGACACTCATGAGAGTTTTTGAGAGAGCAAGTATAGGTTGAGAACATAGTTGCAGGTGCTCATCTAGACCTAGTCTAGGTGCTTGGAGGCCTAATAAGGCATGATCATCAATTACAGAGCTATGTAAGCCCATGAGGGCATGCAAATGAGTGAGACATGATGTCTCAAGGTTGTTAGGGCCTTTTGAAAGAGGTTTCAAGTTGAGGTATGAGGTTCACCTACTCTATTTTGGTCCAAACATGCCTAATTCCTAGGACCTAGCTATGCAAGTCATGGTGGTTGAGAAGATGCAAAGCTATTTATGAGAAGGTGATCATTGGAGAAGTTTGTAGAGGTTGTCATGGTGCTATGGGAAAAATGTCAAGTCCTATGATGAAGATTTTGCAAGTTATGAGGTTTTGAGTCCTATCGAGCTCAAGCAAGTGTGTTTTCCAGCTCGAAGTGAAATGTTTTGCATTGGTTGGCACGTGTAAAGTTTGCATGGGACCCTGAGCCTTTCAAGGATGTTGAGGCATGGATTTTAGAAGATCTCAGAGTTGGAATGAGATCAAATGAGGGCCTAAGCTTTATGAACGATTGTTAAGTAGGTATGGTTATCAAAACCCTAGTTAAACCCTACATCATGAGCGATAGGAGAAATCTTCAAGATATAATCTCATAATGGATTGAATCATCAAATTTGATGATTGGAGGATGGAGAGGACTCTCCCAACTTTTAGATGGTGGTGGTTTGGAGTCATGATTGTTAGTGGAGCCCACATAAATGAGCTAGTTTCTAGGAAAGTTTGATTTGCTCTCAAGATTGCCATTTGACCCAATGTCTAAATTGGTTTTTTGAGTTGTTGAGGGGCAATGCTACATGTTTGAAGTGATTTTAGAGCTTGGTGAAGTGATTTGATGGTCTGCACAAGTCAATCTTGGAAGACTGGTTTTTAGGGCTAAAAGGCAATTTTAGCAATCATGGAGAATGGATGTTCTTGGGCATGTATCACCTAAGCTGATGTTGCTTAATAGCTATGGAGGTGTTGTTGACATCCAATGTGATGTGTTGGAAGTGAGATGAGGTGGCATGAAGAAGGTCACAAGTTGACCTAGTTTGACTGGTTCAAGACAAATTAGTGTTTTGGTTTGAAGATTGGTCTGGAAGACCAATATTTTGGATTGGTTCATGATGCCTATCCATTGGAGAGTGAAGAGGGATGAAATTTGATCCTATTCCATGCATTTAGAGATCTTGAAAGTGTCAGCAAGTGTGTTAGAAGGTCAAGATTGCAAAACTGGTTTTTGGGCAGTTCAAGTTGCTTGAAGGTCAAAGAGGTGTGGATGGCTTTGTTGGTTGAGTCATGATGTCTTCCTTGTGTTAGTGGCTTTCCATTGAGTGGTTACATGCCATGGTTGAGGTGTTTTGTGGATGTTAGGTCTTCATCTTTGAAGATTGGTCAGCTAGAGGTGCCTGGAATGAGTAGGAAACAATCCTACTTGGTGGTGTTATGAGATGAATGAGTAATGCAGAGGTTCTTGAGCTGGTAGGAGATGTTGAGAGGATGTGTTTAACATGTGTGAAGTCTTTGAAGGCATGACAAAGCTAGATGAAGCTCTTAGAGCTCATGGAGTGCAGTGATGGTGTCTTTGGTCTTCTTGGCCTAGTGTGAGCTTGTTTAGTGTCTTGGTGCATTTCGACCCATATGGGTCCTTGTTATGATTTTATATGTTGTAGGTCTATGTTTAAGTTGGAATGACCAACCTTGAGGGTCATGGCCGACCTAGTAGTGTTTAGGAGATGGGTCAAGTATTTAAGTGAGTATTTCTTCATTTTGAACTAGTTGTGAGAAAGGGAAAAGTGCGAGCCTAAGAGAGAGTGTGAACGAGGTTTTAGAGCATCAAGACAGAGTTGAGAGAGTGTGTGAATGTCAAAGGAGAGTTGAGAAGCAAAGCGAGCAAGGGTAATTGATCTAATTAGTCCATGAAGAAGCAAGCTTGAGTGAAGTAGGAGAGAGTGTGTTTGAAGAGGGTTTTGAGAGAGTGGAGCTGAAATTGTGATCACTATTAGTTATAGCAGCAACATATCTTCAGTGGTCTTCATATTCAGGTGGTTGAGTTGGTGCTTGATCACCTTAGGGGTTGTAGCCTCTTTGAGGGTTGGTGCCTTGCTAAATAGGGGTTGGTGCTCCTTATGGGATTGGTGTCTCACTAAACAAATCTTGTGTGATGTGTCATATTCATGCAAGTCTTTTGGTTTGAGTAATATAATCAAAAGTTTTAGTGGGTTTTCTTCCCTTGAGAGTTTCCCACTTACATCTTGCATTCTTGTGTACTCTCTCTTCGTTATGCTCATATTTATGCATAATTGAATGATTAATGGTTAACGCAAGCTAAATACAATTGGTTAATGGTTTTGAAGGACTTGGTTCACCCCCTCCTAGTTCATTGTGCTTCCAACAATGACAAAAAGGAGATTGATTGTTTTGTTCATGGAAGGTTTAACTGAATCTCTTAGGGGTTTAGTGAAAGCTTTCAGCCCTACCTCTCTACAAGGAGCCATTAAAAAGGCTTTGGATTTGGAAATAGCAGCCCCTAAAGGGAAATTTCTGCCTATAGGACAACAAAGAACTACATTTTTGAGCAACAAAACAACACCTTTGGGGCAGCTAAGGACAATACCTTCCGAGCAGCAAAAACATCTTCTGTGGGGCAGCCAAGGGCAGCACTTGTTGAGCAGATACAGACAAAGGGGGATGAGACACGAAATGAACTCAAAGCGGAACAAATTGTGCTTCCCTTGCAAGGATCCATGGGGTTCGGGTCCTAGGTGTCTTCCAAAGGGAGAAGTGCATTACATAGAAGTGATATCGGATGAAGATTCAGAAGAAGAACCAAAGGTTGTAGGAAGCACTCTTGCCACATTTACAGGGATATTACAAGATCAACCCTTTAGGGTTAGTGGAGTCCTTCTTGGGCAAAACATTATAGTGTTGATTGATAGTGGGGCAACCCACAATTTTATAGATGAAGGATTGGTGAATAGGAGAGATTTGGAGACAAATGATGTAACAGTTTCAACGTCATTGTAGTTGATGGTTTTACCATACCTTGCCGGAAAAAGGTTGAACAACTTAGCTTCACATTGGATGACCATCAGATGAGTGATGATTTTTATGTTGTTGGTTTGAAAGAGATTAACCTGGTGCTAGGAGTGCAATGGTTGCATTCGTTGGGGGAATTCATCCAAAACTTTCATAATATGGAGTTGAAGTTTAAGTTAGATGGGAAAGAGGTGGTAATCCACGGATCACTGACAGAGTTACAACATCAGTTTCAGCCGTTGCAGAATGGAGGGTATTACTGCTGCTAGCACACTTTCCAGATCCCAGTTGATGCATGATTCCACTACTCTGGACTCTTTTATTGAGGTTATTGAAAGAGCTTCACCTAGTGCATGGTTTCCTAATCATATCAAAGAGGTGCAGCAAAAGCCAACCGCTTCAAGGTTTGGGAATTGCAAATTCTCAAGATGGATTTGGGATCCCTAGTATTTGTAGGGCAGTTTAGAATGAGAGAATTGGAATGGCATTGCTTGAGGGCAAGCAATTCAGGAAGGTGGACTGTAATGTCCCCTTTTCAAAATTAATTAACTTTGAATACCCGAAGCCTATTCTTATTATTTTCCGTAGGCTAAGGGGAAATTAAAGAGGGAAATAAATTAATTTAAGTGGTCCAAAAGTATTTTTATATTTTAATTGGAAAAATGACACTTAAATTATATTTTAATCCAAAAAGCAGAAATAGAATAAAATAATAATAGAAGGGATGACTTCTATTATTGGGTGCCAAAGTTAGAATAATAATTAAATAAGAATGGTGTCACGCCAAGGATAGAGTGGGTTGCATGACTAATCAGATCCTATTTTTAAGATAAAGTGAGGATAAAGCTTTTTAATATTGTATATTCCTATTTTTAGGATGGGCGCCAACTTGGGAAGCGAATAAAGTTATTATTTTATTTGCTTATGTAGCATGCATGTATTTCCAAAAGGAAGAGCCTACTTTAGAGAGGGATCGAAAGTTATAAAGCAGATTTGGGATTTATTATTGAGACATCTTGGAAATTCATCAATTATTTTCTTTGTCTGCAAGTAGCTTCAGCTTCTGCAACAGCAATAGAGGATAAAATCCCTCATTTGCATACAAATTTGGGGATGGAATCCCTCACTTCTCAATTGGGCAATTCCATTTCAGGGGTTGTAGTGACAATTCAAGGTGCAAGTGTTCCGTCAGTTCAGCTCCAAACAATTGTATTCAGACATTGGTATTTTTATTGTAGCTGGTTCGTATTCAATAAATAAAAGACTGATTTTTACGCATTATGGTTCACTGTTTTTATATAGAAAAATCAGATTATCGTTGTTGTTATAAAAGTTAGTTTTTTAATACTGCTGCCCTAGGATTTAACAAAATATCCAGATCTGTTAGAAATTATTTTCAGGGATATTATAATGGCTTACACAAACCCCTATGAGCATAAGAGAGATTGAGAAGATGGTGCAAGACATGATGGATGTGAGCATCATTCAACCCAACAAGAGAATATTCGCAGCTCGTGGTCATGGAGAAAAAACAATTCCTCATGGAGGATGTGTCCTTATTATAGGGGTCTCAACAAAACCAACCAAGAATAAATTTCCTATTCCTATAAATTTATAATTAATTTATTGCTAGATGAGCTTAATTGAGCAGTCCACTTCAAATAATTGGATCTCTGATCAGGCTTCAAACATATCAGAATACAAGATTTTCCAGAAACAGCCTTTTGCGTTAATGAGGGGCACAACGATTTTTTTATTATGGCTTGGCCAAAGCTCCTTCTACCTTTGAAAGTCTTGTCTATATGATTTTCAGGCTTCTCCTAAAGAAGTTTGTATAAATTTCTTTGACAATTACTCATTCATAGCAAGTCATGGGTAAGGCATCTACAGCATGTAGACATAATACTCAATAATCTTTCAGCCAAATTTGTTGCTCTAATGCCAACTGGTAGCAAGCACATGTGAAATCCACTGGTCCTAATCTAACTCCTCCAATCCCTTTCAGAAACCTCGAGCTAAAGAATGAATCGGCATAAATTAGCCTGGTTGCAAAGGGCGATTTATGATAAACCAGACAAATATGAACAGCAGCAAACAGATTGCCCAAGGGACTAAATTTAGAGAGAAATTTGATTCATACTCTCACAAACCTATCAAGCTAAACATAAATCTAACTCCTAGAATCCCTATCAGCAATCTCGAGAAAAAGAATGAATCAGAATAAATTAGCCTGGTTGGAAAGGATGATTTATGATAAACCAGACAAATATGAAGTGCAGTAAATAGATTTCCAAGATAATATTAAAGTGAGAAATTTTTTTCATACTCTCACAAACTGATACATATCTCTAAACCTATCTGGTTGACTTGTTTTGCAGTACCTTCTTCATCCATTACTCCAACCATCTTCCCCTTTCTTGTCAATAATTTTCATCTACTAGTAAAGTGTTATGCTTCAAAAGTCAAAAACTAAATCAAAGGGAAAAAACCAGTTTTATAGCAGAACAACAGCCCCAACAAAGTTGAAAAAATGTGATCCTGTAATGACTCGACACCACTGCATGGCAGTACGGATTTATTTTCAAAAAATTGCGATTTTCTAGAAACTTTCAGCACAATGTAAATGGCAGTTGTGGAAGCCTTCGGAGCATTTTTTAAGCTTGAAACAGCCTTGTTACAATAGCTTCTTCCTCCATTACTCCAACCATCTTCTTCTTTCTTGTCTATAATTTTCATCTTTCCCCAAAACATTTCATGTGAAAACCAAATTCTCCCAAAAAGAGTGTAAAAAAAAGAAAATGCTCTTCCACTGGTAAAGTGTTATGCTTCAGAAGTTAAAGACTAAATCAAAGGGTAAAAACCAGTGTTACGCGGGGACGTGTCCCTAGATTTTGGTGACGTCCCGAACGTTTTGGGGACTTGGGGACTTGGAGGGGATGTCCCCTATTTTTTTAAATCTTTCAAAAAACTTCTGATGTTTTTACTTTTAAAAAGCTGTTATTTTTACAAAGAACATTAAGTTATAAACTTATAATCTTGAAAGTACTTGAATAGAGTTTAAATCCCTAAATTTCATTGAATAAAGTTAAAATATTCAAATATTAATATTTTATATATTATTTTAATAGCTGTCCCCTTGCCGTCCCCAAAATTTGGGAATTTTTTCCCGTCCCGGAAACCCCGTCCCTCCGTCTCCCGTCCCCATCCCCGAGACTTAGGTAACTATGGTAAAAACCAGTTTTATAGAAGAACAGTAGCCCCAACAAAATTGAAAAATTGTGATCCCACAATGACTGAAGACCACTGCATAGCAGTAAGGGTTTACTTTCCAAAAATTACAATTTTCCAAAACAAACCAGCACCACATAAATGGGAGATGCTGAAGCCTAAAGCTGATCTTTTGAGCTTGAAATGGCCTCGTTACAGCACTTAACCTCAGATGCCGATACGTCCGCCCTAGGCCCCTAATACAGATACAGTGTGTATCCAGTGCAGATATGAATACATTATGCCTACAGATATGGCCAGGTACAGCAAAAACAGGCTGGATATGCCCAGATGTCTGCTGACGTATCTGGGTGTATCTGGTCTGTTTTTGCCATACCCTAGCCATATCCAGCCTGTTTTTGCCATACCCTAGCCGTATCCAGCCTGTTTTTGCCATACCCTCGCCATATCCAGCCTGCTTTTGCCCTACCCTGGCTGGAGCCTGTTTTTTCCGTATCAGAGCTGTATCCATGCATAAAATGTCTTTTTTTCCAAAATTACAAAATGTAAAGAGCAAATAAACAAATATGAAAAATGAAGAGCAAGAAGATAAATTGAATACTAGTTTGATGTAATAATTAAATTTAATATTTATCATAACATTTGTGACTTGTCGTTTGGCATTCAGTTGGCTTTAAGCCTTTATACAAATTATGAGTAGTGTTTTGTGGTTATTTAGTTTATTTTGTTTTTTATATGCATAATATGCGGCTAATTCTTATTTATTAGGCGAGAACTTATATTTTTTGTACAGCTGTATCTAGGACCAAACAAAATCACTGTATCTGTATCCCAAGCATATCAGCAACTTAGGGTTTAACCATGTAAACTTCTAGATCATGACTCAAGCTTTCCAAAAATGTAAACGCTTATAAAATTGGAACATACCCAGAAAAGCTATAAACCTAGCAATGTGGCCCAATTTTTTTATTAGTGCACTCATTGGGCACTAGATTACATAGATTGTCGGCATCTCTGCTCATGCTTCGGAGGAAGCATATAGCAGATTTACAATTACAAGTAAGTGTACAACTAAACTAGTGATCACCTTCAGCTTAAGCAGCTACGAGTAAGGGGCATCCACACCATCAAAGTCACCCAAGGCACAATCCTGGCCTCAACCATTTTGACTCTCCGTGTTAGGTATCTCTAGAGGCCTTGCACTCAACAAGACTTGATCCCTAGTGAGCTCATTGAAAGCCTAACAACGTCACCAATAGACCAAGGGCCCTTTGATAATGTGGCCCAATTTGGATGGCTATTATTAGCAATCCTTATTTTAGTAGACCTCTTCTTCTTAGGTGTTTTCCTATTTGCATGTTTAAGCATGTTGAATAGCTATTATTAGCTTTGTTTAGCTTTAAATATGATTCTTATACGCATGCCTCTGCATGTTGAGTGGATATTATTAGCTTTGTTTAACTTTAAGTTTAAACTCAGATTCTTGATCTCAGTTGTTTAGGGACAAAATAGGGGTTTGCGGCTTGCCCTATTATAACGTTGAGTGGATAGCTGACCTCTTCTACAAAGATTGCTTTCTTTTTAGAAACTCTCATATTATCTTGGAATAAAACTTTGTTTTTTATCCTAGCACACATGTGTCAATTCAGTAGAGCAAAGTTTGTTTATTATAACACACTAATTCCTAACAGTTGGTGTGGTATCCTCTATATAGAATTCTCAATCTGGATCAAAGTGCTACATAAAATGTGCACCAACAAATACCTTATATCCTAAGGAGAATGATGAGCGTCAACTTACAAATAATGAACAGTGATTTACGTGTGTGCATGTCTTTATATGAAGTTTACACCTCTCTATCTATACATATAAATGTGAATATGTACGTATATGCATTTAAACATGTATATAAGTATATTACAAGTATTTCTCCAAATGTATGATCATTGACATGAGGTATTGAGACAAGACAAATCATCAGTAAGCAAATCATCAGCAGTAAGCATTCTCCATTAGCAGTAAGAAATCTCCTTGACTTTTTATCATATCCAATATAGCAAATAGTATCAAAGTCGATTTACATATATTAAAATATCAGTAATTGCAATATATAAGTAATTGTGTAACACAAATAATAGCATTACTCTATCTACATGTACTTGTGTAACTAGGCATGAAAAAATGTAGTCAAGTATGTGTGAGTTAATTGGACTTGAGTCACGCCTCATTATTTGTTTTAAAGTTCCTGTTGCATATCAAATTGAATTCAACATCGATAACAGTCAGATTTCTGGACACATTGATGCCTTCCTGGATTGAAAAACATCGCTCTCCTTCTTCATACAAGTTATGGCTCTTAAATGACTGTGGTGCACCACAATATCAAAAACAATATAGCCCACAGACATAACGATTAGATGACCAGAGGACGTAGAATAAGCTCAATTAGCCTATTCAGAGCTAGTACATAAATTTTGGGAATTTTGTAGGTTACCTGCAATGGAAACACTAGCCAAGATTCTCACAAATTAAGCAATCCATGTATTAATATCATGAAAAATTTCAAACCATAACTTTTCATCAGGATTCTGTATTTTTCTCCTGTCCACCGACTTGGGGCTCCACCTCATTATACACTTGTCTATCCGTGAGGACTGACAAGACCATACAGCTGACACCCAAAACTACAGAAGACAACAGGGGGAAAAATACATGAAACAAAGATAATTAACCAAAACCCTTATGACACAGCGCGATTGAACTTTTCTGACTTTCACTTGGTGTGATATTCAAGGCTCAACATAATTCTCGTTTTATTAGGTTCATGCATGCTATGCGAAGCCCACACTGCATATGATGTGCTGGTTCTGGTGACCAATGCATAGTGGTTGATTAGCATCCACAATAAGCCTAACTAGAGAATAGTTGATCTTGGTTGAGCTAACAATGTTTGTTAAAATACGGCCATACAATGTTACTGAAAACAGTGGACCTCCATTGAGCTTGAAGATCATGGAGATCAAATAGCCTAGAATGTTTTAAGAACAAACAATAAAGTTCAAGAAGAACAGAGATAAGAAGCTTATAGCAAAAGTTCTTTCCTGTCATAAATTCAAAAAAACGATATTCATATAACTCAGACTTGATTTATTTTACCATTGTGAAATTATCCAAATAGGAAAATGGGAAAAGCTTACCATACCGTACAACCATGTTATAAAGATTGCAGAGGCTTTGGTTGAAAAGCAATTGCACCCAGACAAAATTCAAACCCTTAATATTTGTAGTTTGTTAGTAAAAGCAATTGCAATCCAATCCGACTGCAAGGAAGACCACTGCAACTGATTTATTTCAGCACCAGCTGTGTAAGCTAGCATCGGATCAGGGCCTCCACCCTCTACCAGGGGCTGACTCGCACCTGACAGCTCCCATATGAGTGCCTGCGCATCATCTCCAGCGGTGCAAATATGGCAGGGGCTGTGAGGAGCCCACGCAAGGGCATTCACACTAGCTTGATGCCTTTGAAGCTCTGCAAAAGGCACAGTTGGATACCTGATATCCAAGACAACCACCTTACAACTATCCATCAAAATAGTGGCCATAAACCTTGGATCCTGCTTGTTCCATGCTAATCGAAGCAATGGAGTATCAGGTTGCGAACTTTCATATATGATAGTAGAATGCTCCTTGTCCCTCAAATCAAACACTCTCACAGACCCATCAGCAGAAACAGAAGCGAAAACTCCTACTCCTCCCCAGGCAATATCATACACCTCCTTATCGTGCGCAATCAGCTGTGTATCCACCACTTCCTTTTCTATGTCCCAAATGGTACAAGTGGTATCAATACTAGAAGTCCCAATTCGTTTTGGATCTGCATCATTCCAATCAAATGAAGTCAAGGGCGCACAGAATTCACTGTTCTTATTATTGTTCAGAAGGATTTTCATCTCCACTCGATCCTCAAAAACCTGCCAGATTCTTAGATAATCTCCAGTAGTGGCTAGAAGGTCAGGCTTCTGGCATTCCTTATCAGGCACAAACATTATCTTGGTGGTTGGGTATGGGTGGTCAAACACAAACCTGGGATCACTCTTGAATTCCCCTGATTCTTCATCGAGCTCAATGATTTCTATTTTGTTGCTATACTCCTCCAAGAAACTGCCTATTCCAAGTCGGAACTTCTTGTCTTTTCTCACAGACCAGTTCATGCCATATATCTGCCAAGGAGCTTCATAAGTGTAGATTTCTGATTTTTTTTTTCTGTGTGTCTTGGGAATACCCTTCCATTGGCATGCTAGTCCCCTGACTCTACAGCAATCTAATACCAATGGCCTGCACATAACATCAACATATCGATTTGGAGACATTAAAATCCACATGTACGACAATCACAATCTCTTAATTTTCAAAATTATATTTTGCATTAGATACATTAACTTCAGATTTCTTTCCATTTGATATGTTTAGGAAGCACCCACTTCAGATCATATACATTTTGATATACTTAACAAGCTCCGTCCTCGGATTTATTTGCATTTTTACCCGACTGCAGGATTGTATCCAAAAACGAGGGATATCTGGGATTAAAACAGATTAGGAATAGGGAGAGAGAAATGAATTGAAGTACCTGTTTATGGCGATGAACTACTCTTCCTTCACGGAAATCCGTCCAAACACATTGTGTATCGAAAAAAGGGGAAATTTGCAGGGTGCGAATTGCGTGGGCAATGCGTTCAAGATTTTGGAGCCACTAATTTCATCTATGGGGACGTAAGGGCATTGACATAATGTGTTCAATATCCCCGATCCCCATCAAAGCTTGGAATGTTCGACTTGTACATTGTCTCTAGAGTGATGTCATAATAAATATGAAAAAAAAAATCCTTACACCGGTGGCTATCCAACGTGGAAATAAAGTTTGAGGATTAAAAAAAAAACATGCTTGTCAAATTAAAGATGTACGTCCCATGAGATTTTTTTAACTAGCAATTGCAAATGAGTTGCAAATTACGCCGGAGATAGTAGCAATATTTAGTTTATTTGAGTTGTATTTTGTGTTGATATTCCCTGGCTGTCTATATGTTGTTCAAAGCTCTTATTTTTCTATTGTCCATATTTTTGTAAGACACAATTATGATAGTCACCAAACTAAATCACGTTTCATCATTTGGTCAAACACCGGATATTTATCTATTAAAACTTTCGAATCTCAAAAACTTTGAACAAGATATATGACCAATATTATTTTCCAAAAAGTAAACTATAGAATTTACTTTATGAAGAAAATCAAAATCAGAAAACTTTTGAATCTCAAAAACTTTGAAAAAGATATATGACCAATATTATTTTCCAAATAGTAAACTATAGAATTTACTTTATGAAGAATAAAATCAAAATCAAATATCTAAGATAGTAAATATCTAGGACTGTAGAAAAATATCTAAAATCCGACAACCTTTAAAATATCTAAAATCCAAAGAAGATAATAAATATTGGAGCCACAGGAATTTGACACTTTCAAAGAAAGGCATCTTCAAAATGGACGCTACCAAATGAATGAAATGGGTGTTGTACTTTTAGAAGTTATTGTTATTATTATTGTTGGTCTCATAACATATTTAAAAAGGTTGAGCAAATGGAAGGTAGTAGATGGCCTAAGGTAGTCCTCAACAAGTTTTTGGAGAAAAGAAAGAAGTCATGGATGAATCAAAACAAGAGATGGCTTAAAAAATGGAACATTTACTTGAATGCAAGTCCTAACAATAGTCATGAGATAAAGACTTTCAGTAAGAGATAAATTTCGCCAAGCTATGTGGGGAAAACCATTAGGGAGAAAAAGAGGTACTATTTGGAGGAATTTAACTCTACGTGTGATCATCAACAAAAGGCTTTTATAGGGGCTAATATCCCGTGGAAAGAAAAGATCTTCAAAACACAATGAAGACTAATTCACGTCATCTTCAAAGTATGAATTAGGCAGATGGAAAAGACCTAAAGAGGTATGGGAAGAGAGAGTTTGTGTCTTGGCACATCCAGTGCAAATGGAATTAGAGAAATATTTCATGTTGGAGTGTAGTGCTTATACTAACATTAGGGCCCGGTTTGTTAAATACGGTTGTTCTTTACACCCTTTTAGGATATTTTCAGTGAGAATATGGTTGAAAAAGCATGGGAGTTGATTATCAAACTCACCAACAGGAGATCTGAATGCCAGAAAGATCTGTAGTGAGATTCGTTGTCCCATAGGTTGTCTTTGGTAGCCTTATGGACATTAAAAGTTCTTCTTCTTCTTCTTTTTCCAACGTAGGCCTAAGGACAGGTTGTGGACCTTTTTTGTGATTTTAACCGTAATTTAATAGTAAAAATTTTAGGTAGTCATAAAGAATGACAAGTTGAAAATTTAGAAAAGTATAATTTTTAAATTTAGAAAAACAACTTATATATATATATATATATATATATATATATATATATATATTTTATATATTATATATATATATATATATAAATATATATATATATATATATATATATATATATATATATATTTGTAAAGAAAACAAAAATATGTATAATGATTTTCATAATTTACAACCCCTAAGAGAGTTGGGTCATCAACAAATTTTGATTTGACATGCACAATTTAAAATTCCAAACATGATGCCACCATAACGTATAATCATGTCCCATGTTGAATAACCAAGTAGATGAAGGACATCAATATTTTCTCATGGACCGTGTCATCTAAAAATTCAAAAAAAAATGTCGTTATCACCCAATCATTGGGAGTTGCATTCGCCATCACCCAACTCCACCATCGTTATGCAAAATTGTTGCAGATGAAAGATCACGAACTTGGATACAAACTTAAGGAGGCAAATGAAAGAGATGCGAAAAGAACACTAGATAACAAAAGGGTGCATGAACAAATGCATTCTCATTTCCTACTTGCCCTATTTCTTTAGATAATCTTTGACATGGATTACACCCTAATATACCACCCATTTCGCTCAAACCCTCGCTTTATTTTACACCGGGCTTAGAACAAATTACTCTATAGCTAAAGTCTCAACATTTTTTCCAATAACAAGATCCACAAGTAAAAAGTATGTTAAATATGAGGTTAATAAGTCAAGTAAATCCATTATACAATCCATAGGGGAAAGGAAAAAATTCATGTCATAAGGTGTAAGCTAGAAATTCGTAGACATATCGAAGTTATTGAAAATGCATTAAAATTAAGTTGTCTTCACCATATCTTCTCTAGTTCAAACAAGGGTTCTTTATGTTGTATAGTTGTATCGAAAGCATTAGGATTCCTTTAATTCCCCGAATAAACCCCATATGCGTGCATTTCTTGTTCACTACAAAGGCATTTTTTTGTTGCATATATTTAGAAGAGACTTACCTTTGGTTGTTAGGGTTTAGTTGTAGTGCAGAGGAGAAATGAAACATAATAGGAAGACAAATAAAACACTAAAACATATGTAGATGAGATTGTATGCACATTTTATGGTTGATGTCATTTAAGAATTTCGACAAACAGTTCATATGCCTTAATTATGAAAAAAAAAAAAAAGTGGTGTTCATATGTTTTCTAATTTATTTTTTTAAATTGTTGTGCATGTTTAAAGACAATATTAAATCTTTAAATCCGCAGAGAAGGTTGAGAATTGAATTTTGAATGCAAAATGTTAGGCTATTAAATGTGTAACTCAACATTGGAGTGATTTTATCCCTTATAGTATGGATTATAATTGTGCATAAACAATTGGCCTATTAAAATAAACTATAAGAAGAGCTTATTTAATAATAAAACAAACTATAAAAATAATTAAGAAATTTGCAAATACATTGAAAACAAAGCACGATCATAAATAAAAGGGATAAGATTGTGCAAATACACTAAAGAAAGATTGATTGAACAAGTTCTTCTTACATAAACAAGGCATCACCAAATGAACACAATAAAATAAACCATGGAACAAGTAATGAGTGTTATCTCAAACCTTTGTTTCTCTTCTAGATTGTAAATGTTACAAATGTGAAATGATTTTTGATATTACCCTTATTCTTTATCATTTATAAGTTATATTAATATCATGAGGTATACACATATGCGGTGGAAGTTGGACTAGGTTGTCAAACATTAAAAATAAGATATGGATATATAGTTTGCCAAACATATAAATTTGGGCATATATGCTATCAAACATTAAAAATAAAATTATAGACAAGATGTCAAACTTATATAACAAAGAATGAGGATGGCGTTTGTTCCATAATGGTAGAATATAGATGAACTATCGAGCATATAGAATAATAGAATTATAGATTGGTTGTCAAGCTTATAAACAATTTGCTTGTATCTTATTTTTAATGTTTGACAACATATATGTCTATATGTTATATAAATTTATCTATAATTGATATATAATTTGTTTGTTTGCAATATTAGCAAAGAAAGGATGTTGCAATAGAAACCACGGTGTAGGTAATAAACACGGTGGAGTGTGTTTCACAAATACAACACAAATAACTTGATTTCAAGTAATGAGTGTTGTCTCAAATTGTCATTTCTCTTTGGATTGTAAATGGTACAAATCTCTCAAACAAGATTGCTATAAAACTTTCATGTACACAAAAAGTGTGTACGTATTTTTGCACAAGTTGTTGTATCAGAAACATGCACTACAATACTAATAAAACAATATGTTTATCAGATGCAACCAAAGAATGAACCAATAAAAGATATTCTTTGTCTCTCTAAAAGGGGTAAGCTAGCCCAGGATAATAAAGGGGGCATGTTAAAGATACACACCTTCGATTGCAAGTTGATGGGGATGCAAAACTAGGAATGCAAAGTGCTCCACACTCTACACGAGATATAAGGTTCCAAAGCCTAGATATATAATAGGGTAGTGTCATCTAACTAGCTCCCAATAGTAATGTGACAATGATAAGGTTATAATTTAGATTGTAATCAAGGCAAGTATTAAGATAAGAGATCCAAGAGCTTGTAAAAGTAAGAGTTGTAATGATCGAGGGTCGTATAAGGTTTTAGATCCCAAAATGGGGAGTTATAAGGTAAGAATCGATAAATAAATAATGAAATAGACAAATATATGATACCATATCCTAATTTATGTATAAAAACATCAAACAAGCATCTAAATCCGTAATTAAATAAATAACAAGAGAGGTTAGAAATACTTACCTATTTGAAGACACCATTCGCACATTAACTTCCCCCAGAGTTGGTAGTACCTTGAGAGAGAGTTGATGTGGAGGTCCAAAATGAATATACAATGACCTAGCAACACCTCTACTGAAGAATCCAATGTAGACCGTGGTAAGTGTAACTCCTATTCTTAAATATCCTAAATACCCAATGCTCTAAGCATGAACTCCATGAAGACCAATATGATCAACTTCAACACCATCTAAGATTTAAGGGTAGGTTGACAAGTGCCAACAAATTGAATGAGTGATGAATGATGACGTGGAATTAGTGCTCAATTGTTAAGTATAAATAGCCAAGGGATAGAATTAATCATTTATTCAAGCTAATGATATTAAATTTGGTCAATATCATTGGTTGTGACAAATTGGTAACCCAACGACATCAACCATGATCGATTTCATCAATTAAGGGCTTACTACTGCTTGACAACATTGACCATGGTCAATGCCATCAAAGAGATACATGTGGGCATGGGGAGATTAGGAAATAATTCAACTGGATGGAATGAATTTAGAGGTGCTTAAGAGGAAACATTATGAAGGTATGTGTGTGTTAAAAAGTAGGTATGAGGGTTATTGTAGGAGGATGAAAAGGTGATGTCACTGAGGAGGTTGTAAAGGATGATTATAAGGGGTGTGAAAACATTTGAAATATGACATAAATGGGCTACAAATCAAAGTTGTCGATAAATACCACTACTTACTAACCGACCCAATACAATATGTGAAGGATGCATGAAACCTTTCTTGTTACTCCTCACTCCTATTAGTATCACCGAGGACACCAATCCATGGAAGATAATGTGCCAATGATTTTTGTGAAGAATAAACATAAATAAAGTCACATATTAGGTGTACATATATGTGCCACCCTGAATATCACATCGTGTCAAAAAAAGTACATGAGATGATCTTCAAGGAAATAACATGTAACAGTGAAATCAAAATGCTAAAAAAGATGTGTAGAATGGAAAGAAATGAAAGCATGAGCTCAAATAAATCATATCTACCTATATACTTACCTTCTGTGTGTGTGTGTGTGTGTGTGTGTGTGTGTGTGTGTGTGTGTGTGTACTTGGTGAATCACCAAATTGTAGGAAGATTTGCAATGCAAACCCAAGTACAATTAAAAGAAACACTAGAAGATAAATTAGATAAATAAGCAATAAACCCTAATCTAAGGGGGAGCTCATGGGAGGATGGGAGAGTGAATAAGATGCAAAGGGGTAGTTGAGAGCTTGAGACTAACCGACCTATAACTATGGAGGATGTGAAGTGTTTGTCAAGAAAAAAGGTATCAACCATCTTGGTAGTCCTATAGATAATAAGTCATTAGGATGGAATACTCAGTATCCACGAGGTAACTAAGAAAAATATGAGAGACGAGATAGAAATGATTGAGATAACATGTTGTGAAAGGAAAGAGATATAAAATATACTCAAGTAGGGATATAATAAGGGAATGTCCTTAAATACTAATGTTTTTCTCATGCTAACATGTCTAAAAAGATTTGGAGAAAAGGTTAAAAAGAGAGATGGAAAACACTTAAGAGTCTAGCATGTCTTTAAAGGGGATAAAATGATATAAATGGGAGGGGGAATTGCCACCACCAAGGAGCAAAGGAAACTGGATATGTAGGCATTGATGAATAAAACCTAGTGAAGTATAAGAATATCTTGTGTCGGCTTTAATAGTTTATGATAGAAAATATGTATCCTACGTCCCAGTGACATTTTCCCCATTCCTTAGGACCTCAATTAAGGAGCTATAGGCCTAATATGAGGATAAGGTACTCACGTGAGAAGGAAGGGGAATCAAATGATAATTATGACACCTCTACCTGTTGTCATGTGTTTTTACAAGGGCAAATTTCAATGTTGAAACATGACAACTATACCCTAGTGTCAATTTTTTCTTGGAAACCCTCTTGAACCCTCTCTCCGTGGATCAGTCTGCCCTCTGTACCATGCCTATCTTGATCCTTGATAGTCCTCATATGTGTTTTCTATGCTTTCCTTGGCATTGAAAATGTCAAAATAGTATGACTCATTCCATTGAGTACAGTGCTTCTAAAGAAAAATTCTTTGGTAGGCTTAGAAAAGGTTATTTATAGCCTTTCGGGAGAGGTGTGCATCCTCTTGGGAAGATGTGAAGGTATAAATTAATTGAGAAGTGGTATTGATGAGCAAAGAACATATTTCAAGTGATTTAGGAAAGTTTAGGAAATATTTGAAGGTTTAGAAACAAGTTCGGTAAAAGTGGGTTTTAAGGTGCAAGGAGATTGCGGTGAAAAAAAGGTACTTGAACTTCAAAGGAGGATTCAGGAGCTCTGTGTTGATTTAAGAGGAAAACAATGTACCATAAAAAAATATTACGGAATCCTATACATGATGGAGTTTTTATACCCTTCACAAGACTTAAGAGCTTCTCTGTGTAGACCAATCTCAATAGACTCACCTTGAGGTCCCAAATGAAAAAAAAAAAAATTAGAGAAGGAGGCATAATAAAGTCTTTAAAACAATCCCATTGATCTTAAATTTTTCTTGCGATTCAAATTGATATACATTTTTTCCAAAAAAGAGTTCCTAGAACTCTAGGAAAGTTAGTTTCATGATTTCAGGAGTTAGTCAAATTTGCATTTGGAATGTTGGCACATTTTGGTGTCCAGACTGTCCCAAATTTATGAGAAAGTGGGAGAAGTGGGGATATTAGGGACAACAAAATGTGCCCCACCCCCTAGTTGTAGCCCTTGGACCCTCATGTGACCTTGTTCCTTCCCGAAAAGTACTAAGTGATCACATGTGTAATTTTGGCTAAGTTTTTGCCTTCTAACCCTTGGGCAAATTTTTTTCCCCAACTTGATAGAATTTGAGGATTTTATTTGTTTCTTTGGATTCTTAGTAGATTAATGAAACAGATAAGGGTAAATAGGCCAAAGAGGAATACATGTTGTCACGTGGTTAATGGTTGAGTGCTCGCGCTTCGATTTCTGATCCAAATTGATTGTGTGAGCTTCCTTTTGGCTAGGAGGAACTACCTGAAATACAAAGCAAGACCACAAAACATAGTTAATAGCAAAAGGCTAGTGGATTTCCTAGCGTGAGCTAGATCCAGGAAGTGCGATACTTCCTTGATGGTCATCAATCCATCGATATATATATATATATATATATATATAAAATAAATGAACATGCAAATAAAAGAATTTAATGCTAGTGTTCGATTTAGGTATATCTATTACTATCAATGTCAACCCAATTAAATTCTTTAATAATTAAACCGGTGAAGGTCCCGATTCAGGGTTTGTAGGTCGGGCGGGTGGTCTAAGGATCACGAAGGCTAGGTCTGGGTAAGGTTTGGAAAAGTTTGATTGGTTTTGGGGTGAGTGGGGATCTTACTAGTCTGAGGCAGTTTACAAGACATAGAGATCGATGTCGGTTAGGGTATGATCAACGATGGTTAAGGTATGACCGATGATGGTTCGGGATGACCGATCTCGGTCATTGTGGGTAATGGAAAAATGTTAAAGTAGGTGTCAGGGCTCTCTATGTGTCTCGTGACAGAGAGATGGGAAGGTCTGTGATGAGGTTGCAGATAGGGTATTAGGCTTGGGTGAGGTTTTTGTGAGGCTTTTGGGGTGTTAAGGTCAATTTAGTGAAAGTATGATGGGAGGCAAAATAACCGGTATTGGTCTGGTGACCGATGCCAGCGAAGAGGAAACTGATGACGGTTAAGATAACCGGCATCGGTAGGGGCAATTTAGTGAAAGTTAATGAAAGATGATTATGGGCTTCTCTGTGATTGTACAGAGAGTGAAGGGGACTAGTTGGGTTCGTAATAAGGTAAGGAAAACTTGGGAAAGTATAAAGGTTGGGTATGGAGAGCTAGAAGGTTGTGGGTGGCTGGATAGGTAGATGGGCAGGAAGGTGGGGATGGAGGAATGCAGGGAAGAACAAGATCTAATAACAAAAGATAAAGAACCTATTAAATAAGTACAAAAATGATGCAAAATCAAATGCACTTACTTGTATTTGCAAGCCTGGTTGGTGAAGGAAGGTGATGGTCGATTTGTGAAGAACTTGGTGGTCAGTGTCGTGGCAATACTTCCTGAGTGCTCCCGTGAATGCCAATGCCTTTGGATCGATCTCAGGTACTTGCTTGGGCCTCTGGTTGAATGTATTATGTCATCTTGATGTTGAGAAAACTCTGGTTCATGCTTGAATGTAGATAACTCTCTCAAAACTCAAAGTGACCAACCTAGGAAAAAGGTTGCAAAATTGTATAAATGGTAACCGATGATGGTTAGGGTGACCGGCATCGGTTAGGGTGAGAAATCCTAGGTTTACCAAAAATAACAGATCTTGGCTATTTTTGGTGTGCTCTTCTTGTCAGTTTGGGTCTCAAGTGATGGTTAGTGCTTAGATAAGCGAGAGTGTTGTTGGAGAAGGAATATGAATTTAATGTTAGGGTTAGACTAAGTCCCAGTTAGTTAAGATAAAGTAGACCGAGTCTTAGTTAATTAATAGGCTAAGAATAAGTCCATGGTGAGGTGTCTAGGTGATGTGGTTGGGTGAGGTGTAAATTAACCTAATTAAAGTAATTAAATTAATAAATAATGTGAGGATGGGCATTAATTCAATTGTAAGTAATTAAATTAATATGAATGTGGGGTAAAGGGGTCATGGTTAGGTGAACACGTTATGTTAACTAATTGAAAGGGGACTAAGGGGAGTGTGACCCAAATTTGGTGTTTACATTTGCCCCCTTTTGTCACGTAGCTTGTATTGGTAAGCGATCTGCCAAAAAAAGGAAGTGGTTGCCCCAAGTATAGGTGAGAGTAGGGTTGCCCCAAGTAGGGCTGAAGGTAAGGTTGCCCCAAGTATGGGTGGAGGTGGTCCCCCTAAAACCAGGAGCTGATGAGGTGTTAGATGGAGTTAGTGAGTGGATTGATAAATGGGTAAGTGATGAAAGTGATGGGAGGTGGGTTGTAGGGAAGGGTATGGGCACTTTGGGTAATGGGTAAGGGTCATATCGGGTAATGGGTAATGGCAATCGAATGCACACACATGTATAGACTACGACACATACATGGTAGAGAGCTTATAAATCTACATCATCCAAGGTCGATAGGTTTATCCAAACAAGGTTGTAGTGATTCAGGTATCCAGGGTACAAGATATGGTCGAAAACACAACTTAGGTTAGGTGTAGGAACGTTTAGGTATGATCTAGTACACCAAAGGTTTGGTCGGGATAAACAACATGTCAATAGGCAAGGTAAGGTCATTAGGCTAAACAATATGAGTAACATCATCGCAAGGTATAGCGAGTACACAAATTATGATGTCATAAAGGTGGTTTATGTCGAGTATATAGGTCATGGCATGGTAAGGCCGAGTAGAGGTATAGGTAAATAACATGTCCCTAAACGTAATTAAGGAAATTTATAGGTAATTTAGGCTTGTGGGTAGGGTGTAATAGGTGTTGGTAAGGTCAAAAGGTATTGGGTCAATATTATTTTTAGGCCAAAATGGGAAAAATGCGGGTTAAAAGGTAATGACAAGTGATCGATGTTGGTTATGGGTAACCAACATTGGTTTTGGTAGGCACAACATGACCAAGCATTATGGTCATGTCGATTTGGGGCTAAAAAAGAAAAATTTGTATTTGATAGATTCATTTTGACTTTACCACTTGGATAAAATGACAAAGGAGAAAGTGGGAGGTGGAAAATGACAAGATGAGGCTTTGATCCGAGTTGGCGAGCCACGTAAAGCAGGTGATTAGTGTTTGATTGGCGGGTCCATGAGATGGTTGATTGATTGATTCAATTGCTTGGAGGTGAGGAGTGGATTTGGTTATGGAAAGGCGGGAGAAGGGTCGGGTGGATCACCGGTGCAACGAGACCCGAGACATGCCACCATGGAGATGATGCTTGAGATGAGGTAGGTGATGCTATAAATCCCTAGTTTGTTTGAAAATGATATCGTTAAAATCATTTTTGGTTGAAATTTTTGGTGGGATTTTTATTGTGAATTTGTGGGTAAAATGGAATAAAATGAAGGGAGGGAAGAGCATAAGTAGGTGAAATAGGTTGGGGCATGAGGGTAGGGCTAGTTTGGGTGGGTGGGAGTAGGTTTAGGTGGTTTTTGTGAATTTTTAATAATGGGGGTGAGTTTCCATTTTTGGGTGTTGCGACAAAGATCGACGTCGATCTAGGTTTTGGTGATGTCGGTCGGCTTTGGGCATGGCATCGGTTAGGTTTTAGGTGACCGACACCGGTTAAATGGAATTGATGATGGTCAAGGAAAACTAGTGATGGTCAAGGAGACCGATGTCAAGGTTAAGGTTAAGGAAGAATAGGGGTAAGAAGGGCTAGGTATGAAAGGAAAATAGGTAAAAAGGGATAGGTGAAGAGTGTATGGAGAGGGATGAGGGTAACATGTGATTGTAGCAACATGGGATATGTAAGTAGGTGAAATGAACTAACATAACGGATAAGGATGACAAGGATTAGTAGGTTTGTAGGTGAGAAGGGAAAAGGGGGTGGGCATGATAGATGTTATTGGGTATGGTTTGGGGGTAATAGGTAATCGGAGAGTTAGTTAGGTCTCGAACAATGTTGTGTTTTGGTGGATGCAAGCTACTGACTAGATTGAGGATGTGGGACAAAGTACCACCTCTTTTAGTACGGATGCGGTCCAATGTGATAGCGGAGGAGTGGGAGCATATGACCGAGGTCGACTTATCGAGGTACGTCGATGCTATAGGCACATTATTTGAGATCACTAGTATGATGGTCGCTCTCATCGACAGATGGGATTCCATGACCAATACCTTCCACTTACCAACGGGCGAGATGACCATCACCCTAGAGGACATGTACTGGATCCTATGGCTTCCTATTGTTGGGGAGCTAGTTTATTCTATTACTTACGAGGCGTCGGTGGAGCCGATAGTGGTTGTTTTTGGTGAGGTGATGGGTGAGCTGAGGTATCACAAGTGTAATTCTCACTTATGGAGAGATGTATGTATGCGACCTACCCATAGGAGACGAAGTTGTCTATATCTTGATGATGGAGGTGGTGGGTTGTTTTTACCTACCCGATTATGAGGGTGGGAGATTTCCATGAGCATTGATGGGGGTGCTACAGGATATGATCGAGGAGCGAGGTATGCTTTGCTTGGGCACCAACTTTTCTAGTTCAGTTATATAGGGAGTTATGGGCCTATGGGAGATTGAGGAGGTTTGGGATGTGTGGTACCTTTTTACTACACTGCTAGGCATATGATCATATAGTATGTGTGCATCCATTTGGTTTGCCTTGACATGATTGGTTTAGAGGTGGCTTGCTCGAGTTGGATATAGATGTTGGGTACTAGATGGTGGGCAGCCGAGGGTGGCTAGGGCCACATATGATGTTGTATACTACAAGCGATTGCTAGAGGGGCTTTCAGGAGTTGATATTTTTGGAGGCCTTATGTTGACTTTTCATCTTATAAAGGCATGGTGGAGGAGTTAGAGGAACTCCAGCTATTGAGGTGGATATAGGGGCGTCGTGTCGGTGAGCATGAGATGATACTGTAGACAGAGTTAGATGGTAGTTTTGGGCTGCCACAAGATGTTCCCCACATTTTCCATTATACCATCATGATGACATGGAGAGACCCATGTCTCCACCATGTCCGAGTGTGCCAACAGGGTAGGAGGAACAAGTAGTAGATAGGTGGATTGATGATGCTAGAGTCATTGATAGATATAGGCAGTGGTGGGTGGCACACGATGTGACGACGAATGGCACACCACCGAGGCCATGGCAACCAGATCTTGCCACGGTCACAATGTAGAGAGATGCATCATAGGGTAGTTGGCCACCTTAATGACGTAGATCATAGGTTTCAAGGTTAGTTGACAGGGCTCATGCAGGTGGCCACCTTGCAAGCTTAGGTGGGACTTTGAGCCCATTGACACGTGGACATAAGCCCGCACAAGGTGGAGATGGTGATGGAGTTAGGTAGCCACCTTACGAGTTATAGGTAATAGGTTTGCAGGCAGCTAGCCATTGCACATGCATAGGTTGTGGCCTTACAGCCCAACTTACAACACAGTACCTCCGAGCCCAGTACGCGAGGTCCCATACTAGGAAAAAAATGGTAGGACAGGGTCCCACGATACAGAGGAGGAGGACAAGGATCACAGATATCACGAGGGGACCGAGGCTAGTATTAGTAGGACAAGGCTCGGAGGTTGCATTGAGACCGTGACACCACCTCAGATGCTGATGATGGCGAGGTTGAGGATGCCCTAAATGAGGCTCGTTATTATCAGGGATCACTTGGGGTAGATAGATGTCCCTTTATATGTTGAGTACAAAGCCCACAGGCAGTGAGTGAGAGGACTAGATCCCGCACTCATAGCTCAGAGAGCACAAGGGACCGACGATCCCAGAGATAGGGTCGAGTAAGGCTACTAGTTCATGGAGATCGAGCCTAGGTGAGGGCCAGGGGAGATTAAACCAAGACCCATGGAGGGTGGAGAGATGTTGGCAGGGTGGCAGATAGGTTGAGAGGAGGAGACATGTGAGACTGGCCCAAAGGATATCAGGTGGGATGATGTTTAGCCACTTGAGATGATCAATGTTTTGATTTTTGATATTTATATCGGCATGCGTGCTAAAGATAGTGAGGTTGTATATGAGAGTTTTGTGATTTTGAGTTTTATATTGGCCTACGTGCCAAAGATAGTGAGGTTGTATCTGAGTGATTTGAGATACTTGTATTTGTGTATATGTGTATTGATACATAGAATTTCTCATTTATATATAGTTGATGATGTTTATGTATTAATGATGTACTTGGTTTTAATTTCCATTGTTATTGTGTATTGATGGAAACTAGGTGAATTAGGCATGATTGCATTAAGGTCATGTAGGCATGATTGAGTTTAGGTTAGTTAGGCATGGTGGAGTTTAGGTCAATTAGGCATGGTTGAGTTTAGGTCATGTAGGCATGATGGAGTCAAGGTGAGTTAGGCATGGTGGAGTCTAGGTGAGTTAGGCATGGTGGAGTCTAGGTAAGTTAGGCATGGTTTGCTCATGTTTTGGGGTTTGATTTAATTTCCAAGTTATTGGTAGTATGGAGAATAAATGATGATGTATATGTATGTTATGGTGTAAATTTCCAAATATTTGATGTCATGGAAATATGAAATGATTGATTGGATGTTTTGATGATGTGATAAAATGGTAGGTATGTATGTTTGTTGAGTGTTTAATTTCCCGTTTTGTGTAAAATGGAAAACTAAGGTAGCCTGTGAATAGAAAAAGGGGGAAATGGGTTAGGGTAAAGAGTGGTTGAGCTAACCTCCAAGGGCCCCATGCCCTCAGAGTGTTGCCTACATAGCCTCGATGAAAAGGGGCCTCAAGCCGATGTAGTTCTCCCATAAGCTAGGGAAGAATATGATAAGGTAGAGGGATGGATTGGTAGGTTTTATGTTATGCCCTTAATCATATATCTTATATTGGATGTATATAGCTGACTTGTGGCTATCATAACTTCTTATCATTACGTATCTCTTTCATATATGTTATATTTTCATTAGTGGGTCGGCCTTGGTGTTGGCCATAACATAGGAATAGTATATATAGGGGTTAGTAGGTAGTAGTTGATCATCATATTCAACATTTGAGTCTTATTGTCTGGTTTGGAGGTTGCTCCCTCAAAGTGGCTAAGCTATTCTTCTTTCACATTGAGATAATTTATCTGAAATATTGTGTTAATTGGTGTTATATTGTTGTTGATAATCAGATTTATACAAGTAATTACATTACAAGTGGTATCAGAGCTTGAACTCACCAACACTGCGTCAAACCCTAATTGTGAAGGTTCGTCCATATCTCAAAATCGGTAGTGAATTTTTTTGCAGGTGTGGTGAAATCAATCAAGTAAGCTTCCCTCCAAATTTTAAGATTTTTTGACTTGTTTTGCAAAAGTTATAGCGGTTTTATGTTTTTTCATAATTCGGCTACCTAGGGTGTAATTTGTGGAATTTTTCAAAGTTATTTACATTTCCAGAAATAAGATTAAAAATTATTTTGAGTTCATTCTTTGAGTTTTATAAAATTTGGTTGAATTACTATTGAAATCCCAAACCCTAAATTTTGACCTTGATCCTTAAATCTTACCATTTTGGGGCATCATGGTTGGGCCTTCAACAAGAGGCAAAAAATAATCCCATCACTCCTGTAAAACACCTGATAAGGATGAGATAATAGTTGAGGAGTTAGAGTCAGAAGGGGTATCTATAAAGTCCTCAGGGTTAGGGTTTACTTCAACTGACCATAAGGTCAGCTATCTTGAGTTAGAGTTGCGAAACCTCGAGGGTAGAGTGGCCAACAAAGAAGATGTAGAAAATATTGGAGGATTTCATTCACCAATTTAGTTACAATATCATGGGTCATCATATCCTTCCTAATCAGCCACAACTCAATCATACTCATATTAACTAGGGTGGATCTTTAGGTCAAAGTAATAGATAAACTAGCTAAGGTGGATCTGCAAACATGACCAATCCAAATACAAACACTCTACAAGCCCGTAACATGATTCCAAAAGTGGAAATGCATAAGTTTGATGGAAAGTATCCACTCAATTGGATTAACTAGATGGATAATTTCTTTGATCTTCATCAGATTCCATCGGGACAAAAGGTTACCATGGCATCGTTGTATCTTGAACCTGACCAATTCATTTGGTATCGATGGTTATGTGCTCAAAGGAAAAAGAGTGGCCTCAATGTTACATGGAAAATATTCACCGAAGAGTTGTAATTGCACTATAGTTCTAGTGTGTCAGAGAATTATTTTTAATTAAGCAAAGCTCGGACAAACAACAGTCGAATATTACATCCATCAATTCCAAAACCTTTCCTTATGGGTGGAAAATATTCCTAAAGATAATTTGAATGATTTATTTCTTGGGGTCTTAAATAAAAAATTGAGACTAAGGTGCATGTGTTTAATCCTCATAAGGTTTGAGACTCTATGATCATGGCACGTAGGCAAAGGAAAAATTTCTTTCCATTAGAAACAAAGCGCATCGTAATATCGTAGAGATAGTAGCACCCTTCCACCATCATTCCCTCGGCCCGGTAAAGAAGACCGACACCTCAACAAATTAAAGAAAAGAGAGCCAAAGGGTTATGTTTTAATTGTGACAACAAATTTGGACCGAGACATAAGTGTCTTTGAAAAGAAGTTGTTCTACATTGAGGGACCTACTCAAGAAGAAGAAGAAAATGAAGAAGATGAAGAGGGAGAACCAAAGGAGGAATTAGGAGATCCCCAACCAACAATATCATGCCATACAATTTCTGGTATTAGTACTCCCAAACTCTCAAAGCATTTGGATTCTTAAAAAACATAGGATAATAATGTTGATTGATTCGGGAAGTACTCACAATTTCATCAATCATAAGTTGGCAAAGTACACTTGAATCGCTTTGTTTATCCGACTCGAATGTCAAGTCATGATCACTGATGGGAAAACTGTTAGTTGTTTAGGAAAATGCCATAACATTAATCTTGCCATGGGAGATTACTTGCTAACTAGCAATATGTATGCCATTTCCATGGGAGGAGTAGACATTGTGTTAGGAGTTTAGTGGCTTACCACCTTGGGAACCATTGAAATGAATTTCCAAGAGTTTTTCATGCAATTTCAGTCAAAAGGGAGGACTTTTAAACTAAAAGGACTAAGAGCAAAGTCCCCACAGATGGTAAGTTCTCATCATATGCAAAAATTTCTTAGAAAGGGTGCAGAAGGGTTTGTGGCACAACTATTTTCATTAGAAGCACATCATTCCAATACATTTATACCCGTAGATATGCAAGCAATTATAGATGAGCACTCAATGGTGTTTAGAGAAATGCCCAAGGGCCTGCCTCGAAAAGAGACCATGACCATGCCATCCAGCTAGTACCAGGGAGTCAACCACCCAACATCAGACCTTATAGGTACCCCTATATGCAAAAGAGTGAGATTGAGAAGATAGTTCAAGAGATGTTAGAAGCAGGACTTATTCGTCATAGTCAAAGTGCTTACTCTTCTCATGTAGTGATGGTAGGGAAAAAGATGACAATTGGCATGTGTCCAGATTACAAGGAACTCAATAAGTACATAGTTAAAGATAAGTTTCCTATTCCTGTAATTGATGATTTTCTAGATGAGTTACATGGTGTTGTTTACTTTACAAAACTTGATCTTCATTCTGGATATCATCATATTAGAATCAAGGATGAAGATATTCATAAAACAACCTTCAGACACATGAAGGACACTATGAGTTCTTGGTAATGCCTTTTGGACTAACAAATGCACCCTCTACATTTCAAAGCTTGATGAATTCCATATTTAAGCCATTTCTTGAAATTTTGTTTTAGTGTTCGTGATGATATATTAATCTATAGCAAAACATGGGAGGAACACCTGCATCATGTAAATAAGGTGTTAGAAACTCTTGAACAACATCAACTTTATGCAAAGCCTTCTAAGTGTTCTTTTGGTGTAAAGGAGGTTGAATATTTGGGTCATATTGTCTCTTATGAAGGCGTTAAAGTGGATCCTAACAAGATAAAATCCATGCTTGAATGGAAGATTCCCAAAACCCTAAAAATCTCACGAGGATTTTGGGGCTTATGTTATTAGCATAGATTTGTAAGGAATTATGGCAGCATCGTAGCACCACTTATAGCTTTATTGAAGAAGGACTCTTTTCATTGGAATGAGCAAGCTACTATGGCCTTTGAGAAGTTGAAGGAGGCCATGTGCACCACTCCAATTCTAGCCACCCCAGATTTTTCAAAAACATTCATTGTTGAATGTGATGCTTCAAGGTATGGTATGGGGGCAGTACTCATGCAAGAAGGGAAACCCATTACCTTCGAGAGCTGCCAATTCAAAGGTAAGAATATCTCTAAACCAGTTTATGAGAAAGAAATGTTAGCAATACTTCATGTAGTGAAGCAATGGAGACCATATCTAATGGGACGACATTTCAAAGTAAAGACAGATCATGATAGTCTGAAATACTTCTTAGAGCAACATTTATCATCTGAAGAACAATAGAAATGGGTCTCAAAAATGTTGGGGTATGATTTTGAGATAATATATAAGAAAGGGAAAGAGAATGTAGTTGTTGATGCTTTATCTTGAAAGGATGAATCTACCCAGGCATTGTTGTGTGTCATATATGTATTACAAGAGGATTGGATAGAGGATGCAAGGTTTGAATGGAAAAATTACCCAGGTACACAAAATCTCATTCAGAATCTCTAACAAGATCCAAGCATGTCAAAAAAAATTGTATGGAAAGGAGATGTTTTATGGTATAAAGATAGATTATATCTATGTAATAATTCAATCTTTAAAAATAGGGTTCTATCTGAGCTCCATGCTTCTCTAGTAGGGGTCATTCTCGCTTCTTAAAGACTTATCATCACATCAAGCATGATTTTTCCTAGGAAGTTCTAAAAGGAGATGTCCAAAATTTTGTGTTAGAATGCATGGTTTGTTAGTAAAATAAGGGTGAAACAATTAAGTCCCTGGTATTTTATAACCTCTATCTATTCCTAGCCGAGAGGTGGGAAGAGGTGTTCATGGACTTCATCTAAGAACTTGCCTAAATCAGAAGGTAAAAATGTAATCATGGTGGTGGTGCACAGACTCACCGAATATGCCCATTTTTGTGCTTTATCACATCCATTTATTCAAGTACAATATCAACAACCTTCAGGATACAATTCAGAAGCTACATGGGACACCAAAGATTATAGTAAGTGATCAAGACCCTATCTTTACTAGTAATTTTTGACCGACTTGTTCTCATGCTTGGGCACACAACTATCTCGTAGTTCCTCTTATAATCCCCAATCTGATGGGCAAATAGAGGTGGTAAACAAGTGCTTGGAGGGATATTTTCGTTGTATTACATCGAGATAAGCAAACGAGATGGGTCTAATGATTACCGATTGATAGAATGGTGGTATAACACCTCCTTTTATACTTCATCTAAAATGTCTCCTTTCTTGGCATTATATGGGTATCATCCACCATCTATCACTTCATCTTTGAGAGTCCAGCCAAAGGTTCGAGCAGTTGAAGAACATATTCAACACCAACAAGAGGTGCTTTCTAGTTTCAGGAGAATTTGGTCATGTCACAAAACCGCATGAAGCAACAGGTAGACCAACATCGCATAGTGAAAGACATTTTGAAGTCGGTGATTGGTTTTTTGTGCGTTTACAACCATATAAGCAAATGTCCTTAAAACAATGAAAAAGGATAACAAGCTTTCACCTAAGTATTATGGTCCTTATCAAGTGTTACAGAAGATTGGAAATGTAGCATACAAACTAGAACTTCCTCCAGCTACTCGAATTCATCCAGTCTTCCATGTATCTTGCCTAAAGAAGGTAATTGGATAGACAGTATCAACCCAGACTATGTTACCCGAGCTTGATGAAGAGGGTAGAATCATCCTAGAACCAGAATGCATCCTTCAGACACGCACTAAGCGGTTGAGGACAAGGGTCATCACTGAGTATTCGATCAAGTGGAAAAATCTAGACAATGAAGACGCAACTTGGGAGGATGCAAATTTCCTGTAGTAGCATCCAGATCTTCTCAACATTGGGGACAATGTTGCTTCAAAGGAGGGTATGCTCGCGCCTTAATCATATATCTTATATTGGATGTATATAGCCGACTTGTGGCTATCACAACTTCTTATCATTATGTATCTCTTTCATATATGTTATATTTTCATTATTGGGTTGGCCTTGGTGTTGGCCATAACATAGGAATAGTATATATAGGGGTTAGTAGGTAGTAGTTGATCATCATATTCAACATTTGAGTCTTATTTTTGGTTTGGAGGTTGCCCCCTCGAAGTGGCTAAGCTATTCTTCTTGCACATTGAGATCATTTATCGAAATATTGTGTTCATTGGTGTTATATTGTTCTTTGATAATCAGATTTATACAAGTAATTACATTACATTTTAGGCATGTTTAAGTATAGGTCATTTTGGCATGGTTGAGTTTAGGTCATTTAGGCATGATGGTTTTAGGTCATTTTAGGCATGGTTGAGTTTAGGTCATTTAGGCATGATGGTTTTAGGTCATTTAGGCATGATGGTTTTAGGTCATTTTAGGCATGGTTGAGTTTAGGTCATTTTAGGCATGGGTCATTTTGGTGAAAGGGAATCCTTAAAATGTAGGTGTTCATGGTCTAGTCATGTATAGGAGAATAAAAAAGTAATGAATAATGTGTATGGTAAGATGTGGCAAAAAGAGTCACCTAATTGATAAGAATCCTAATGAGTCTATCATACCAAAGATTGGCTTATGAACATAAGAACCTAAAGGCGTTGCATAATTGATGCTCGGGGTGAGGAAAGTCACATGATCATGAAATATCACATTTGTGGCACGTCCCTTGAGTGGGAAGGAAATTAGGGTGAAAAGGCGGATTTGGGTGAAAACAATTTGGTTTTTAGCATAACCTAGTGTGAGACAACATGAGTATTTGGCAAGAGACTTAAGATCAAAATAGGCAAGTTCGTGATGGAAAAATTATCTTTGTCTTTTTGCCTTTGTTTTTATAGACTGTTTGATTTGGGAAGTCTATATGGGATGAGTAGATTATTTCCTTGAGATCTTCATAAAGCCGATCGATGTAGGAAGCTTCGAGAATATTTTATTTTATTTTTTTGCAAGAATAGTCTTCTTTTGATGATAGACTATATTGTGTTTATCATAGTTGTGTTGCTGTAAGTTTGACTCGAAGTTGAATCCCATTTTACTTTTGAAATATTTTTGCATTTGAAATTTTAGGTCATGGAAAAGACTATAGAGAATGATAGGCTCTTGAGTTGAAGACAAAACCATAGCACACAAAGGTTAACTATGAAAGAGAGGGTTTAAGTGATGAACGACCATGGGATTCCATATTGAAAAAGACAAAAATTATCCATGAGAATCATGCTATGAGTAGAGCCACGGTACTCATATTGAAGATAAGGCTGAAAAGTGATGGGTAATCACATGATTCTTGTTTAGTTGTTGATCCTTAAAATAGGTAAAATGGAAGGTGAATGGTGCTCAAGGGACAAGCGTTTTAACTAGACATAATGTGATATAAGACTTGATTCAACAATAGAATGGTTGAAGATGCAAGGCATTGAGGGGCTCAAGTTTAGGTTTACCTTCAAGTGAAGACAAACGATAAGCACCTGATCCATAAGTATGAGTAACAATATAGAGGTCCAAGCCAATTAGGAGCAAATTTTCCCCGTTTACTTTTCTCCTCTTTTGTTACATGTTGATTTTCCTTCAGGATGAGGTCACCTACCTGGAAGGTTCGTTCATGGACACGTTTATCGTAGGCACGTTTGATATGTTTTTGGTAGATTTGGAGGTGATCAAGAGCATTAAGATGAAATTCATCTAATAACTCGAGTTGTGCCAAATGGTCTTGGCAAAAGTCATCATCATTGAGCATCTCTTTGAGTGAGATATGAAGAGACAAAATCTGGACTTCAAGAGGCAGAATAACCTCTGTTTTCTTAGACTAGAGAGAAATGTGTGGCAACAGTTGAGGTATGAATACTAGTGCGATAATCCCATAAGGCAAAAGGAATGTGCGTATGCCAATCCTTTCCAGTATCATCAACTACTTTCATAAGAATTTTGTTTAAGGTTTGTTGGTTGATTTTGCTTGGCCATTTGTTTAAGGGTAGTAAGGTGAAGAAAAATTGAGTTGAATGTGAAGGCATCACATAGTTTCTGTAGGGTTTTGTTTTTGAACTATTTTCCATTATCAATGATGAGATGGTGAGGAACACCAAAGTGACAAATGATGTGATGGTTGATGAATTCACATATTTTCTCGGCTTTTATAGAAATAAGAGGTATGGCTTCTACCCATTTAGTGTAGTATTTAGTAGTAGTAATAATCCATTGATGATGTTGGGAAGAATGAGGATTGATATCTCCAACAAGATCCAAACCCCATTGAGAAAAATGCCAAAGGTCTCGTGCGACTTGTAAGGCGTGACTAGGTGTGTGATGAAGATTAGCATGTTGCTGGAACTTCACACAACATTTGACATAATCACAACAATCACGGTTTAAGGTTGCCAATAATAGCCTAGGCGGAGAATGCGTTTAGCGACAACTAAACCATTGAAGTGACCTCCACAAATTCCGTCGTGAACTTCCTTGATGGTGTAGGGAACTTCAGAACTTGTAAGGCATCATAAGAGGATACCGTCAAAGCCACGTTTATAAAGAAGACCACCCATGATGACATAGTGAGAGACACTTTTGAGAAAGGCTCGTTGTCCATTACAAGTAAGATCTGGAGGTAGAATTGAAAGGGAAAGGTAGTCCACAAACTATTTATACCAAAGGTCACGTGGGTCAGTTTTAATGGTTCCAACAAGGTTGATGTCTCAAAATAGATAAGAAGGTGATTGCAACCTTTGTACGGTGAAAAATATTTTTGAGTCGGAGGCGAAATGGGGATTTGAGAAGTAAGATAGGCCATGGTATCCACAAATTTGTTAGTGGAACGCGGTGTGGTTTGAAGTTCAAAATGGTCAAAGGTAGTCAAAAGTATGTCCACATGATGCTTATACTTTTAGAGTATTTCATTACGACACTGGTATATACCATTCACTTGGTTTACAGTTCGGAATTGCCAAAGATATTAATTGATTTAACGTCTAAGGTGATGGCGGCTTAAAGATCTAATAGGAGTGCTTCATATTTGGCAATATTGTTAGTACAATATAAATCTAGTTTGAAAGATAATGGCATAGGTTCATGTCAAGAGGAATGATGATAATGCCTACACCACCCCGACGTTGACATTTGGAACCATCAAAGAATAAGGTCATTTGGTAAACAGTGTCATCCAAAGAGAGGGTAACAATGGATTCATTTGGGAAATCAAAGTTAGAGGATTGATTTCGGAGAGGTGCATCCGCCAGTTGGTCGATGATGGTTTTTCCTTTGACAAATTTTGATGAGTGAATTCAAGGTCTAGGCCTATAAGAAGCATGAGTCAATGTGCAACACACTAATGTTGGTAGGGCTTAACGTACATGTAATGTAGGGGTCAATATTGGTGACAACAAAGGTTTGTGGTTGAGTAGGTAATGTCAAATTTTAGTGGCGACAAAAATAAGGCTAAGCAGAGTTTTCGACGTGAGTGTATCTAGTTTTATAGTCCAAAAGGGTACGGATTATATAATAAACTACTTGCTCCTTGTGTTGCTCATTGTGATGAATGAGCATGACACCCAAGGAATTATTAGTAGCGAGAAATATAAAGGTAAAATGGTTGGTCATCCTTAGGGGGAATGAGCATAGGTGGTTAGAGGAGGTATCATTTTAAGGCCTCAAAGGCTTTATGGCATTCGTCATCCCATTTGAAGGAGACGTCCTTTTTGAGGAGATGATGAAATGGGTGGCAGCGGTCAAAAAGCTTTGAAATAAAATGATGAATATATTGCAACTTGCCTTGTAAACTACACAATTAACTAAGGTTAGTAGGTAGAGGCATTTTGAGAATGGCCTTGATTTTAGTGGGATTGACTTCTATTCCACGTAAAGAAACAATAAAACCAAGGAACTTTCCGAAGAGAACAGTGAAGATACATTTCTTAGGTTGAAGGTGAACACAGTACTTGATGAGATGGTTGAAGATGACCTTAAGGATGGTAAGGTGTTCAACCCGATGTTTGGATTTGGCAAGAATATTATCAACATAATCTTCCAATATGCGATGCATAATGTCATGAAAGATATAAGTCATATCCTGTTGATATGTGGCACCAACATTTTTAAGGCCGAAAGGCATGACACGATAACAGAAGGTCCCCCAAGGAGTGATGAAGGCGGTTTTGTGTTGATCTTCGGGGCAAGTAATATTTGGTTATAACTTCCAAGAAACCGTCCATGAGGGAAGCATCTCATGGCGGTGGTGAGATCAACTAGTTGGTCAATGTTAGGTAGAGGAAAGCCATCTTTAGGGTAAGCTAAATTAAGATCATAGAAATCCATGCAAATGCAGAGTCCCCTTGTCACTTTTGTGATAGGAATGATGTTAGAGATTCATTGGGGATAATCAATGGGTAGGATGAAGGAAACCAAAAGAAACCTTGGATTTCTTCTTTGACAAGAAGGGAAATGTGAGGATGCATTTTCCGCATCTTCTATTTTTTAGGTTTGGCTTGAGAAATTGTTACGATATTGTGGACCACAATGTTTGGATCAATACCAAGCATATCAACATAGGATCAAGCAAAAGCATTGCTATGATCCTGGAGGAAAGAAGTAAAAATTCTTATTTGGTAACATCTAAAGATTGACCTATCTTTAGAATGTGTGGGTCGATCTGAGAGTTAATTTTGGTTTTTATGGTCAATTCATTTAACATGGTTTGTGTCTCGAGAAGGCAATGACGGTGAATATAAGAATCTTCCACACCAAGGTAGGTGAGAATAGATTCATCGTCCTGACATTGAATGACATTAATATAAGGTATATCATCATCAATCGTGTCAGGATATAAGAAGGGAAGAGAAGAGGGAGCCTCGCCATCTTGTTGATAAGTCAAAGGTCCCAGGGAAATGGTGTTCACAAATTTTTTTTTTTAGGAGGAATGGATTCGGACCATAGACTCCATAGGTGAAGGTGGTGAAGTTGGTAAATGCGGTGAAGGAGGGTCATCATCTTTAATGAGTTTGACACAAGATTTCTTGGAAGATGGTTTGGTAAAGGCAATACTACTTTGGTCTTTATGTTTACGTGTGGTGCACGGGATGACAATATGACGGCCTTGTTCATAGAAACCCAAGACAAAACCCTTCCATGCACAACGATGGAAGAAGGGGTGGGTGAAGCGGTTAGTGAGAGATTAAAGGTTAGATGAAAATGGTCACGTTTAGGTATGTGGCTCAAGCAGTAGGTAGAAGTATCAAGTCCCCCATATGTTAATTTAGTGCAAAGGTGGGTAGGATCATAAGGGAAAACCTCACCTATTCGGTGATCATAGCGAGGATGTTGGTGAAGGTTACCATACTCTTGAGGAGTAAGGAATGTGTCGATGTTGTACAGGTAGTACTCTCCTAGAGTGAGATGTTGAAAAACACCTTCTAAGGGATTGGTAGTTGGTATGTGGGTAGCGGAATTGGATGAATCACTTTGGGCGTGAAGAAGAATCAACATTGGTTGGTTGAGAAGTAGATGGGTTAGTGGATGGGTTAGCTGGGAGAGGTCATGTGGTGCGATGGGAATAAAGGAGTTAGGTGTGGGAGAGGTAGCGGTAATGTTGGTGGATGGGGCTGTGGGTGAAGGAGAGGTGGCGGTGGTGGTAGATGCCTTAACTGGTATAAGGACATCATTAGGTCTATATAACATGTTACAAGTTTTGAAGGGTGAAGGGTTAAGCTGGAATGGTATAGTTATGTCCTTCATGTTCAAATTTTACATAGTGATGTAAGGTTGAAGGAACACAACCCATGAATCAAATCCAAGGTCGACAAGCAATAGATTGATCTTGGAATTCCCCCTCTAAGATGTAGAATAATTTTGGAATGGTATGGGGGCCCACACGAATGTGGAGAATGATGGTGCAAGGGTCGAAGTTATGACATCATTGAATGAACACAACATAATCTGGGTTATTATGCATGCAATTGGTGGGGATGCGTATTTGGTTGTATGCATGGGAAGAGATAATGTTGATGTTAGCACCGCCATCGATCATAACGCGTCGAATGCGTATATTATCAATGTAGACGGAGATGAATAGGGCGAGATCAAGATCATCTGATTAGAGAGGTATAATCTTGTTGTCAAAGAAATTGAGAGCAACTACTTGATGAGTGGTAGTGGGTGTAGAGGAAGGTGATGAAGTGGTGAGAGATGCCACATGGTGAGGAGTGATCATGGATGCCACAGGAGTTGGGTCATTAGGTAAAACCTCAATAGATTGCAGAACCTCCATGAGGGCATGTCGAGAAACTCGAGGTTTGGACAAGGTCGTATAATGACATTTTGAGAGGAGATTGGTGTAAGCTGTTTTATCATTGTACGATGGGAGACCCCATCAAAAATAGGATATGTGGGTCCCTAAATGGTAATTCTTGGTGTGGGTGTAGATGGTATATTGAGCACATGATTGGTAGATGGGTTAGTTGTTTTCTCCTTTCCTTTGTATCGAGAGTGAAAATGATGTTGTTGTAGGAGGAGATGATGTTGACTTGGTGGTAATCCTGTAAAAATATTTGTGAGACAAAGGGGAACTAGATGGCTCGGACTACTGTGGGTAAGAGAGTGAGAGAAAATCAATAAGGTCCTATAAGGTTAATGGGGAATGGTCACCAATAGGCAAGTGGCACTTCTAAAGGATCCCGTATGGGTAGGGAGACGATGGGGAGGACGAGGTAGGTTCTTCTTTTGGTGGAGAGGAAGGTGAGCATGAATCTCCCGTGGGTAAGAGAGTTAACACCGCAAATTGTTTGTTAGGTTGTGATGTGTGTGGTGAAACGACATCATCGAGATATTGTGGAATCCTCCTTTGGTGAAGGGGGAGATGAATGAGACTCCTTTATGGGTGAAGGAGTAGATGAAATATTTTCCTCCATGGGTAAAGGTGCTCGTGTAAGAATCTCCTCGATAGAGGGGATAGGAGGAAATTGAGGAAGGGTTGGTATGACTTTGAAAACAACATGAACTTCATGGACATTATTGTCATTAGTCGAAGGTTCACTAGTTTGGTTAGATGATGGGGTGTGATTAGGAAATGACTTCTTGAATATATGCAAGTTCGATTAGCATGTAGTGCTGTTCGGGTTGTCAAGACAAGATTTCCGTTGTCTAACATTTCCTTGACAATTTTTTAAAGGTTATACAATTATCATCACTATGACCTTTAACATGATGATAGTTGCAGTAATCATGTTCCTTGTACCATGCAGCATAGGACGAGTGGGGTCAAAACCAATATGTGGTTTGATGGGTGGAAGAGCAATTGCTCCATCTTTTAGAAGTTTTTCTAAAATTGATGAATAGGGCTCTCCTATGGGAGTGTACTTTCATTCCTCCCACCTAAACTAGAAATCTTGAATGAGAGAAAGGTTGGAATAAGGTTTCAATTGATTGGATGGGTGAGATGGGCCAAATTTTAAAACTAACGTGTTAGGAGATCCTTTGGCTTTGGAATAATTGTTTTGGGGTTTGGAAGAGGAAGAGGCATTGTTTGATTTGAATGCAACATTTTTGTTACGTAATTGAATTTTCTTCTCTTCTATGGCATGAATTTCAAGTTTTCTAGCCATGGTGAATGCTTCATCAAAGGTACGAAAGGTTTGGACTTGGAGATTTGGTGAGATGTTCCTAACACCAACCCAGTGAACAACTTTATAATATCATTTTCGAGGTAGTTGGAATGTGAGTTGATGAGGCTTCGCCAACGAGTGATGAAATATATGATAGATTCATCTTCATATTGTTGTGTTGAGTACAAGTCGGTCATGGTGACCTTCTTGATGATATTGATCGAAAAATGGTCAGGAAGGCTTGAGCCACTTGGTTGAATGAGTAAATGGAATGTCAAGGTAAACCACTATACTAATCCAACGCAAGTCCTGTCAAGGACATTGGGAATGTCCATAAGAGTAGAGCATCATCATGAGTGATTAGATAACACCCATGTTTGAAAGACTACAAGTGTTGCTGTGGGTCCTCTCGTGTTGATGAACCCGGTTGAATTTAGGCATTTCCCAATGCGTAGGGTATGGATGAATGGGAATAGATAGATGAATGGGCTCATCATGCGAGATTTCATCATATGTCAAAAGTGCTGAGAGCGAGAAATTGATGTTTTCAATGTTTACATCTTTTCCATCATCATTTTAATAACGTCGTTGGTAGGTTGTGATGATTGGGCACCCCTTGTAATATAAGGGGGTAGATGGTGAATGTATGATGAGGATGAAATCCCAGTATATGGTGGTGCCGAGTATGAGAATTGCGAGGGGGAAATAGATGCAAGCTAGAAAATATCCCGAATAGGTGATAGATGAGATAGGGGGTTGTTGGTGATATGTGTAAGTAGGTGGGGTGGATGTAGCAATTCTTGTAGTGATTGGAGGTAAAGACTACGTGATAGAGAGGATGATGTTTTGGAATGGAGTATGGGTTTCAACACCATGGGTGGCTATGATGTAATAGGTATATATGAGGTGGTGGGTGCAGATGGCTATGCTCAAGGTGGCTGATGAAGGAATGGTTGACACCATGGGAGCAACTGATGTCAAAAGTGTGACCGATGCCATAGGTACCACATATATTGATGATGTGGGGTCAAGTTGGGATACCACAGGTGGTAAAGTGGAAGAAGGTAAGGTTGAGCTAGTACTAGCCGACACAGAAGTGGGTGAGGGCAAGAGGAATGGACACATGCATGCCATATACCAACGGTATCTGATGAATCTTGAGTGGATGAATGGGTGAGATAATATTGTAAGGCAACGAGGTTTTGGTCAAGGAGTCTTGCAAACCCCTCATCATCGATACTGATGATAATGGGATGAGTAAGATCCATAGGTGATAGGATGGAAGGTGGCGATGGGCTAGGTGGAGTGGCTGAAGGATTGCATGGAATATAAGGGTGTTGGCTTTACTACGAGTCAAAACCATGTGAGTTGGCGTATGATTGAAATCTACTCTTTGTAAATGACACAAAAATAGAAAGAATGGAGAAAAATAGTTTTCGGAAGGTGAAAATTGATGTTTTTAATTAAAAATTTAAAACATAGAACCGAGCGGTGGTTGGTTAACTGTTAGCGGTGATAGAGGGTACCTGATGATTAGGTGACCAATACCAGTTATTATGGAATAATCAAAAGTTTGATAAATGTGATAATAAATGATGAAAATGAGACAAAATCTAGATTTGATAGTGATTTCAAAGGTCCAGAGGTATGATGATGTATCTGAGAAACCCCAGAAAGAATATAAATGTGATGAGTGTTGTTTTGGTGAAATAACCCAAAAAGTAGGAAACTGACAATGGTTAGGTAAACAATGATGACGGTAAGATGTAAACTAGTGATGGTCATTGGACCAATGCCAGTCACTGTGAAATTTGAAAAGATGAGAAAAATGGGATTTAGTGACTTAGATCAGATAAAATACCAACCTAAAACCCGAGTATGGTAATGATGAACCCGACACACTAAAAACAATCGAAATACACCAACTATGATTGTGGAGAGTGAAAAGAAGAAAAGAAATGGAGAATACGACCTCTCAACTCAAAACACAAATCAAGAAAAAACTAAGAAACATGAAATCTTATTGGTGAATTTTATGTTTTAACTTATGTTATTTAGGACTGACTAGTGAAATAACAAAGTTTTTGTTTGATAGAAGGTACCCTATGAAAATCCAAGAACTAAGGATGGTTTAAGTAAAGTTTTGGTGGGGCGGTCTTTTTCCGAGATAATGACTAGACAAAGAAACCAGCTGGGTGCCCGTTGTCAATCCTTCGATCGTGTGATCGTTCAAACTTCTTAGGTAGGATGATGTTTAAGAAGATGTGTAAATTATTTAAGTGGTTTGGTATAGAGAGTGTATAAATTGAACTATGATTGGATTAGTCAACCATCGGTTGGGCATGACTTCTAGTGCGTATAGGTTGCCCTCAAAATTAATGTCATACAATGCAACAAACCGAATAAAAAAAACGTTTTAATTCCAAATCCACAATTACGTTCGATGTAGCAAATAGAGAATAGGAAGAGCAATGTTGTTTCACTCATTAATGCAAGTAGAAAAAAATATGTGTTCTTTTAAAGCACCAAAAGCATGATTTCTTTTAGACAATAGAAAGAAGGAGAAGATTCTAGAGAAGAAAATTAATGTGAATACTTTTCAAAGGGAAATAAACACACAATTTTTTCCTAGGAATGAAAAAATGCATCTTTAGATCCATCACGATGGGTCCCACCGGTGTGCCAAAATGTTTCACTAGATTCTTAGTAGATTAATGAAATAGATAAGGGTAAATAGGCCAAGGAGGAATACTTGTTGTCACGTGGTTGATGGTTGAGTGCGCGTGCTTCGATTTTCGATCCAAACATATTGTGTGAGCTTTCTTTTGCTAGGAGGAACTACCGAAATACAAAACAAGACCACAAAACATAGTTAATAAAAAGGTTAGTGGATTACCTAGCGTGAGCTAGAATAAGAAGTGTGATACTTCTCTCAATAGTCGTCTTCAATCCACCGATATATATATTTCAATATAAAATAAATGAACATGTAAATAAATCTCTAATCTAATGCTAGTGTTCTTATTTAGGTATCTCAAATTACTATCAATGTTAATCTAATTAAATGCTTTAATAATTAAATTGGTGAAGGTCCTAGGTTGGTTTTAGGAAGTTGGGCATGTGGTCTAAGGATCACAGGATGGGTCTTGGTAAGGTTTGGAAAAGTTTGATTGGTTTTGGGTTGAGTGGGGATCTCCTAAGTTTGTAAGGCGGTTTCTAAGACACAAAGACCAATGTTGGTCAAGTATGTGATGATGGTTAAGGTATGATAGATGACGGTTTAAGATGACCAATCTCGCTCGGCCGTGGGTAATGGCGGAGAATGTCAAAGTAGGTGTCAGGCTCTCTCATGTATGTCCTGCACAAAGAGATGGGAAGGTATGTGATGAGGTTGTAGATAGGGTATCCATGTTGCTTGGGTGAGGTTTTGTGAGGCTTTTGGGGTGTTAAGGTCAATTTAGTGAAAGTATGACTAGGGAGACATATATTCTAGATGTCCATAAAGTGGTGATGTTGTAAAGTTGAAAGCTGACGATAGTTAAGATAACCTTAAAGCATCCGTAGGGGCAATTTGGTGAAAGTTGATAAAAGGTGATTTTGGGCTTCTCTGTGATTTTTATAGAGTGAAGGGGGATTATTGGGTTTGTAATATGGTAAGGAAAACTTAGGAAAGTATAAAGGTTAGGTATGGAGAGCTAGAAGGTTGTGAATGGTGGATAGGTAGATGGCGGGAAGGTGGGGATGGAGGAAAGTAGGGAAGAACAAGATCTAATAACAAAAGATAAAGAACCTATTAAGTAAGTACATAAATGATGTAAAATCAAATGCACTTACTTGTATTTGCAAGCCTGGTTGGTGAAGGAAGGTGATGATCGATTCATGAAGAACTTGGTGGTCGTGTCATGCAATACTTCTTGAAGTGCTCTCGTGAATGCCAATGCCTTTGGATCGGTCTCGTGTATTTGATGGGCCTCTGGATGAATGTATTTTTGGCCTTGATGTTGTGAAAACTATGGTTTTGTGCTTAAATGAGATAGTTATCTCAAAACTCAAAATGACCAACCTAGGAAAAAGGTCATGAAAATCAGTATAAATGGTAGCAACTTGGTGACACAGATTAGGGTGATCGGCTTGCGGTTAGGGTGGAAAATCCTAGGTTTACCAAAAATAACAGATATTGGCTATTTTTGTGTGCTCTTCTTTGGGCATTCGGGTCTCAAGTGATGTTTAGCGCTTAGATAAGTGGGAGTGTTGTTGGAGAAGGAATAAGAATTTAATGTTAAGGTTAGACTAAGTCCCAGTTGGTTAAGATAAGTAGAGACTTAGTCTTAGTTAATTAATATGCTAAGAATAAGTCCATGGTGAGGTGTCTAGGTGATGTGGTTGGGTGAGGTGTAAATTAACTTAATTAAAGTAATTAAATTAATAAATAATGTGATGATGGACATTAATTCAATGGGTGTAAGTAATTAAATTAATATGAATGTAGGGTAAAGGGGTCATGGTTAGGTGAACATGTTATGCTTAATTGATTGAAAGGGACTTTGGGGAGTGTGACCCAAATTTGGTGTCTACAATTATTAGCTGAGTAATTTAATCAATTAAATTATACAACATTAATAAACTATGTAATATTAAATCAATAAACATCATACTATATTGCATAACAAATAAAGAAATACTTACATAAAGTAAATAACAAATGACACATGATTTATAGTGGAAAACCCGAAGGTAAAAACTAATTTAAAAAACAACATTTATCGTAGAGAACCTTTTTACATCAATAAATTACCTCCTCTTTTAGAAATCCTAATCACAAGGGTAAAAACACCTTTGACATATATTTTTCAGTATATCAAATGAGGACCTGAAGTCCTTTTCATATGAGGTGATCGAGTATGTCTCCCGACTCACCTTTTCAACCATGTCGGTTGACACATATACCAAGGTTTAAAATATTTAATAATAGAAATATAACTATTTCTTATTATTAAATATTTAACCTAAAGTATATTCCTAGGTTTGAATATTTAATAATATAAATATAAATATTTCTTATTATTAAATATTTAACCTATAGTATAATGTTGGACCCATATTTAATTAAGGGGTGGCCATCCCACTTAACCATTATGTTCTAACACTCCCCCTTAATGTTAAGTGGGATAACATATGCCAATAGATTACTTACCCATGGTACACTACATGATTTACAATCCTTAAACCATAAAGGTTTTAGGCTAGCATATAGGTTGAAGGAATTATAACACCTTCATCATACTCAAGTTACCTTTTGGTACAAAAGGATTTGGAATCCCAAAGATCATCCCATGATCAGTGGTTAAGTATGATTTGTGAGTTTTACATGTTCTCACAAGTTCTTGTAAAAGGTTACTTGAAACCAAGCATATAGGAGCCTTTTATAACCAAGGTCCTCCTTAACAATATGCTTACACTGGATGTTTACCAATAAACTCAATAACACTAAAGAGTTTACTGAAGACCGCCTTTAAGGTCTTTCTACACTTCTTTCTAAAAAATAAGCCGAGGAGGTATACACATGCCCGAAGGTCTTTTTACACTTTCCCAAAGGTCTTTATTACAATGCATTTTTCATTTTACAAATACCAAGTTCCATTAGGAGGTGACATTGTCATGCACACTCCCCTCAATAAAAACTTCGACAATCTAAGTTTTCATGAAAGTAACAAAACATTTGATGATTAGGGGCTTTTTGAAGATGTCAGCAACCTACTCTTCAATCGACAAACTTGAGATATATCTCACCACTTAGCACCTTCTCATGGATGAAGTGTATATGTATCTCAATGTGCTTCATCCTCTGATGTTGTACTGGATTATGTGCAAGAGCTATGGTGTTTTGGTTGTCATTTCAAAAAAAGGAATACTACCTTAATCCTTCATCTTTATCTCAACAAACAACCTCTTTAGCCATAGTGCCTCTTTTGCAGCTTCCATTGCACTTCTATACTCAGCTTCAGTTGAAGAGATAGAAACAATTGACTACTTTTTACTGCACCAAGTAATGACACCTACACCAAATTTAAACACATAACCAGAAGTAGATTTTCTATCTAATACATCACCAACATGATCAAAATCACAAAATCCATATAAGTTAGCATTTTCATCCTTAGTATAATGCAACCCATAATTGATTGTACCTTTAATATATCTAAGAATTCTTTTTTGCAAGATTCTAATGATCTCTATAAGGTTCTTGCATAAACTTAGAAACAATTCCTACTGCATAAGAAATATTTGGTCTAGTTATAGTTAGATAAATCAAATTACTAACTAACTACCTATAAAAAGTAGGATTAAATTTTTTTTAGCATATGAGTTTAGGATCAAGTTTTATTCCAACTTCCATAGGTGGATAAATTGGTTTACAATCAATCATATTAAACTTTTTCAGTACATTAGTGCATATTATGCTTGAGAAACAACAATATAATGTTTATCTTAAAATACAAATCATGCAAGAAAATGATGTAAGAGACCTAAATAAGTCATTTCAAAGTATTGTTTCAATTTTTCTTTAATCCTATGAATTAAAATAGGACTATCACCAGTCATAAGTAGATCATCCACATATAGACATATAATGATAATGTGAGAACCTTCTTGCTTAATGAATAGATAATTGTTAGAAGAACAATTAACAAAACCTAATTGTTTAAAAAAGCATTAATTTTGCATACAAGGCTCTAGGAGCTTGCTTTAAACCATATAAATATTTTTTCAACTTACAAACATAGTTTTCTTTACTAGTTTCTTCAAAACCTTTAGGTTGAGACATGTAAAGTTATTATTTTAAATCACCATTCAAAAAAAGTATTTTTCACATCCATTTGGTGGATTTCCCACCTAAACTGAGTAACAATAACAAACAAGGTCATAACAATGCTCATTTTAGCTATAGGGGCAAAGGTCTCAACATAAACTATCTCATGTTTCTGAGTGAAACCTCTAGCAACAAGTCTAGCTTTATATTTAGACATTTGATACAAGCTTCGATAATTGACATGTCATAACCTTTCATGCCATAGTTTTGAATTATTCAAACTTTGAGATACAAAACAAGATGCAGAAGAAAAACCATAAAAAATATACAGACCATTTCTTTGAATTCCTTCAACAATTATATTATCATTACTATATTTGATGTACCAAGTATCCTTCAAAATTTGAATAGACAAACCATCATGAGTTAGTTGTGAACATGACAAAAGATTCTTTTTAAGCATATGAACAAATAAAACATTATTCAAAATACCATTTACAAATTTTACTTTTCCTTTCTCCATTGCATCTAAAGATGAGTTATCACCAAGATACACATGTTCATTGATTTTTGTAACATCAAATAAAGAATTGGAAATACCAGTCATATGATTTGAAGCACCTGAATCTAGAATCCATTTAGAATTAGAGGAAGAGTATAAAGCAACATATAATGCAATAGTTTTAGGAGCATCATTAGAACTACCATTTTTCTCAAAATTATATTTAGCCTTATTTTTATGGATATGTTTCTTAGATTTACACTCTTCCTTTTTATGACTAGATTTGCCACATTTGTAACATGTACCATTAAATCTTACATGCAAATGTTCAGAAGTAAAACTTTTCTTATTAGCAAATGAAGGTTTAGATCTAAACTTCTGATAAGAGAAGGGCTTATGTGGTTTGAACTTCGAATCTTGAGCAAGAAGTGTCTGAGAGGCATTCTCCTTAGAGTCGAAGTTCATCATCACTTGCTCTTCCTGTATCAAAAGAGAAATCAAAGTATTTAAATCAGGTAATTCATCCTCATTTTGATATTTAGAGTTTATGATAGAAATAAAATTCCTAAATCTTTCATGTATATTCAACTGAACAATAAAATAGATTAATTTTTCACCAATTAAGTCACAATTGCATCCATCTAATTGTGCTTTGATATTTTTAATTTTGGCTAAGAAATTAACTACTTTTTCATCTCCTTTCATAGGATTCGTAAGTAATTCTAAAACAAGTTTAATAATCTTAGATAAGTGCATACCTTTATGCATGGATTCTAATTGTATCCATACCTCTTTAGGATGTTCGATATTACCAATGTGTAGAAGATATTCATCGTTCACATTGCGCAGGATCATGGAAAGGGCCTCTTGTATACGCTGTGAGAATGCATTCATATTTTCCGCATTCATTTGATGACGGTGGCGCAAGCTCAATTCTTGAAACAATCATCTAGAGTTTCCTCGCCATAAGTTCCGATTTGACCCTGATCTTCCAAATATTGTAATTTGCTCCATTTAGGATCTGGGATTTATTGAGGCAAAAGAAACTGGATGCCATTGTCTTTCAAATTTTCAAACACATACCCATTATGATATAATGCGCCACTGAGTTAGAAACATATTAATCGAAAAAATGACAATACCCATATTTTATGATAAAAAACTTTTATTATTTCATTAAAAAATCAAGTATTATATATTTAAAAAAAGAAATAACTATTTTTTTAAAAATCGATCATAAAAATATTATTAGAACCAGATTTAAATTTATAGATCTAAAGAAGCTATTTGACCATAGCTAATTTTGTCATTATAATGTATACTAATTAACTTTCCATAATCAAATAATAACTCGCATTATAAAGGGCTCTGGCATTATACCCCAGACCTATCATAATTTTTTTTTTTGACAATATAGAAGTGAAGATGAAACCCTAACGAGAATGCACAACAACTTCAAATTTCTGAAAAGTGTTAATGAAGATAAAGATCTGGACAACTTAAATTTGACGTCTAAATGACCATCATTCTACCTTACTCTTGGTTTGTTGTGACGGTTATTTCGACGTTGTCAATTTTAACACAGTGAAAATTTCCTAGATATGACCAACTTAAATTTGACGTCTAAATGACCGTCATTCACGCCTTATTTTTGATCCATCGTTGCGGTTATTTTTGTCAATTTTAACAACTCTGATGAAAAATACTGTGTATTTCTAGAATATGAAATTTCATAATTTCTTCTTCCGTACAGTTTTAGACAGATTTTGTTTATAAAATATAATAAGATATAAACAATTATATAATTTTTTTAGAATAGTTTATATAATATAAACTATAATGATCTTTATTTTATAATAATTTTTTTAAAGAATATAGTTATAAAAACTCTAAACTTATATTTTTAAATCAAGGCCTATTAGAGGGGGTCCAAAGGACACATGCATATTATTTTGAAAAAAATAAGGTAAAAATAGTAAGAGAATTTTTACCAGGTGCAAGGAGATTTTGAAGCACATGAGAGTACAAATTAACACGGAGATTTACATAGAGGGAATAAGTAATTTCACCCGACCAATGAAATAATTTGAAATTCTTATTTTTATGAAACTTGTCTCGTCCCTTCATTTATAAAGAAATAGAAATATTTCATATATTAATTTACCCTTACCTGTATGTGATTTTTCACATGCATGTAAACCCTTTCACCTGTGCACACTCACATTAATTCCTCACAAAACATTAAAAAAATTAGATTGCGAAAAATGGGGAGAAGGGGGCCCGATGATTTTTAAATACACTTCCGAGTTGGTTGAAAAAACCATACAAAATTAAATAAATTAAATACAACAACATTTGATCTAATCTATTTAATTTACCTTGCTTTATTACCATGATAGAATTTGAGGATTCTATTAACTACATATTTAATCAATTAAATTATACAACATTAATAAACTATGTAATATTAAATCAATAAACATCACACTATATTGCATAACAAATAAATAAATACTTACAAAAAGTAAATAACAAATGACACATGATTTATAGTGGAAAACCCAAAGGTAAAAAACCACTGTGAAAAATAACCTTTATTGTAGAGAACCCTTTTACATCCAATAAATTACCTCCTCCTTTAGAAATCCTAATCACAAGGGTAAAAACACCTTTGATATATATTTTTCAATATATCAAATGAGGACCCGAAGTCCTTTTTATATGAGGTGATCGGGTATGTCTCCGACTCACCTTTATATACAAGGTTTAAAATATTTAATAATAGAAATATAACTATTTCTTATTATTAAAGATTTAATCTAAAGTATATTCCTAGGTTTGAATATTTAATAATAGAAATAGAAATATTTCTTATTATTAAATATTTAACCTAAAGTATAATGTTGGACACATTTTAATTAAGGGGTGGCCAACCCACTTAACCATTATTCTCCAAAGACAATTGTCCCAATTATCTCTGGGGACAGTTGAGACATTTGGGAAGAAATGTGCCCCACCCCTATCCATTGCTCGGAGTTCCTCATATGACCTCAAATTTTGTCTCTTGGGTGCTCTAACCTTTCTCTCTCCTCCCTACTCACCACTCACTTTCTACCACTTGTTAGGCTCGAGGAAGGGGGTGCATTTCTGTCCCAACTATCCCAAGGATAACGGGGACAAAAAAATGTGCCCCATGCCTAAAAAGGTTGCAAACTCAAAAATAAACTAAGTCTTTTCCTCACCGCTTCTTCTTTCTTCCTCTCCCGTGAAGCAATGTCACCGCCGATTTTTTTTAAACACACGAGTAAATATTACCCATCTCATTTTTTCTCATGAACACCATGAATGTTGATTAAAAATATCCATTAAACCTATAATTTGTCTAGACACCATGCCAAAATTTCGGAATGGTCATATGTACTAACTTGAAAAATTCATATTTTCGAATAGGTAAACGAAATCGGGTGAATTTTTTTGATTGTTCTTCGACTCAGGGAGCATCAAGAACATTGCAACAATAAAATAGAGGATGACATATCTCATTAATGGTAGAAAACCCTAGATTTATGCCCTAACATCTACTTTTTCAATTTTTGGGCATTCCAACAAAAGTGATTGAGTTGAAATTTGGAGCACGAGATCGAGGCGAGGAACCTAACCCAGTGATGTAATTTTCATCACAATCAGAGGTGGAGAAGTGTAGTTTCTAAAATATCATGTACCTCCCCCTCACTTACTAAAAATAGTAACTCCCTCATAACAATGCACTCAATGAATAGTGAAAAGGATAAACTAGGCAATTTTGGTCAAAAAGGCAAAAAAACATAATAAAACAAAGACAATTGTCTAAAAAGAGAGTTTCCAAAAATTAAAAGCATCATCAAAAATTTGAACTAAGTATGCCAGATGATCAAAAATTTCAAATTTGAGCAAAATGGGTAAAATTTCCCAAAATAACAAGTCCTGGTTCCACTTGCTAAAAATAAAAAGTCTCTGTTTTGAGTGTAGAAAGTTGCATTAGGCTCCATTTTCAGTCATCTCACTACTTTTTGACATCCTTGAGGGGTTTTATGATGGTTTCATAACTCAAAAAAAAAAAGTAATTCATCATTTGAGAGGTCTTGAGGCATCATTTTTATCGTAGTTGTGTCCAGAAACAAAGGCAAAACATCATAGGGCATAGTAGTTGAAAACCCATGGATATTGTGCATGCAAAAGTGATTCAAAAGGATTCAAAGATATGTTGTAATTAAAACTAATAAGGAGTCATTGTAAATTTCCAATCATGTTAGAGCCACCTACACCTCCCCTGGTGAGCTAGTTGAATGAGCTCGATGAGCTAAGTAAACCAAAGTGAGTTGAGTTGTTTAAGTGAGCTCAGTGTGATATTCAAGGTGAGTTGGCATTGCAAGGGAGATTCATTATAACACATTTTTATTCAAGGGAATGTCTTTCCCAATGGTAAATATTCCTCATGATGATCAAAATTGGTGGTTCCACAACAAGCTTCAAGTGCTCCAGTGATCGACATTGTGTCAACTCCGAAGAGCCATTTCTATGATTCACAAAATGCTTAAAAGTGGGCCAAGGAAAATGCAACTCACTATCATGCCTAGTCTCAAAGTAATATCAAGAACACTTTGAAGTCCAGTGAAGAAAGAAGGCCTAGATAAAATCCCACTTCTTGGTGGCACTTCAGTAATCAGTATCTTGAAATTGCTAGACCCAAAAATGAGAAGCCCATTAAGGAAATGACTCCATCGATCATGAGACTATGAGTTGACCCGCATATCATTGAGTCAAGCTTCGTATGAGGGCGACTCTCATATGTTTAAGGAATCTGCTTCTTGCCTCCTCACTCGGAATGAAGAATATAAGCAAACAATTGTGTAATTAGAGGAACATGTAAAAGCTCTCAATGCTTACATCTAACCCTTCTTGGAATCTGACTAAGCATCTTATCTTAAAATAAAAGACATTATTCTTATTAGCAGTGTTGATCTGGAGGCAATCAAGAAAGCACAATGATACATGATGTAGGGGAAAGCCAATGAGAAGTGGATTGAGAAAATCATTGAGCAAGGCAAGACATTGCTTCTAGATGTCATTTATCTCATCAAGTATGTTCTTACAATTTTATCTGAAATAAAGAAAGAAACAAAGGAGTTTGCAAAAGAGTTGACTCATTTAGATGAGGTGTTCCCATCTATGTTAGAGATAATCTCCGTCAACTCTCACACTCTTGTGAATAAGAACGTGTTTTCATCATCTTCAGAGAACTTGTCTCAAGTATGGATCCACATCATATATGTGAAATATGGAATACTCAAAACTACAATATCTGAGTTGGAATCTTGTGGACAACATGATTTCAATATCTTGAATGAATTCTACAATTGTGTTCAAAAACTTGAGTTTCCTCTTATCACTGAAGATTCCTCATCATAAGAACTTATTGTTTCTTTCCAAGAGCTAGTCAAGAAAGAGGCAAGTGAATCTCTTTCCTTCAATGAAGATAATTGAGAGTCCCTGACTAACACCAAGATTTGGATTTCAAAAATTGTAATGGATTATGAAGTATTTCTCGGTCAATGTAATAAGATCAACAATGTTCCTGTGGCACAAACCAAGGTTTTGGGTTGCGTTCGCATTCTAGAGGCAAATAAGTTGGCACTTGTGGTAACTCTATTCAATAAGGAATTCAAGGAACAAGAGAAAAAATCATTATTTAGCAAGATATTCATCATAGGGAGATTCTTCATTAGATATGAAAAATCCCTTCCTACCCCCCTCTCTTTCTCTCTTTTCTTCTTTTCCCCTTTCTAATTTTTCATTCAACGTAATCATTGTATTTTGTCTCATTCACTTAAGTGAATTTCTAAAGTTGAATTGTAAAAGTCCCTTTAATTTATAAAAAGGGAACTTATTTCTCATTTCCTAGGAAGATGTAAAGTCACAAGTTGAATGAGATCATGAAGAGTCATGTGGGGGTAGGTGAAAGGTCAATTCACATTGCTATAAATTGGGATGACTCCTCCACTCCAAGGGATCCATATTTTGAATATTTCTACTTTGTAGCAAATTTGAATTGTGTTTTGGGTGTTGAGATTTGTATCACCAACACATGAAATAAAAGCTACTTTTATTCCATTTCCCTCTCTCATGTGTTCCTCTATTTTCTCTCTTTTATGCACTTTATAAGCATAGTGATCAAGAAAGAGTTGTGTATCTTTGATGAATGAATCTAAGAACTGTGTGTTTGGGTTTGTTAGTCTCACTAGATGTTTCATTGATGAATTCCTCTAATTTAATGTTGAACAACTACAGTTATTAGGTGTGAACTATGTAATTGCCTACTCATATAAATAACCTCCCCTTTCCTAGTTTCTCTACTTCACCCCTCATCGCTGCAATTTCCTCCCTTGTACCCGGTCAAGCAAGCACTTTGCTACATGTTTAGTTAAGTGTGCCTATGTGATCCCCAACCTATTTTTCCACCCCACAATAATATATAGGATTAGATTAGTTTACATTCAATAATGGGAGCCTCCCCATACACAAGAAGGAGGGGTGTAGCCTCGTGAGCATTGGTGGAAACACCTAATTTTCATACGAAAAATTATTTCACTAACATTTTGTGGTGAATCTCTTAGGGAAAATGTTTCCAAGTGCACTGTAAAGATCACTGCAATTTTTTTATGAAAACAAAAAAATCTAGATTTCAAAGAAAAATCAATTTTCGAAGGAAACTCCATCAAGGAACGAATTCATTTCACGTTCGTTTCCCCCAACACAGTGAAAATTTTTGGAGATTGGAGTTTGGTACCAATGAGTGACAATGAAGAAGAAGAAGAAGATGACTTCCAAGAAATGTAAATGTCTTATCAACCATCATTTTGGACTAGTTCTTGCAAGGATGAGAATTCAAGAACAACCAAAGGGTCTCTTGTTTCAAGAAAAACTCTGTAATTAGACAAGGGAAAGAAGGCTAGTGGCATATCTTTGAAAATCACAGAAAGAATATGTATAATGAAGAAAAGTGTTGTTTGTGAAGAACCTATCATCAAATCCTGGTGGCTTCAATTCAAGCAGACTATTGCTAAAGGAAAGAAAATGGGACTTGCTGATGAGGAAGAAGGTAAGAACTTGATGAAAAAGATGCAAAGAAGGTACAATATTTTGTATGAATTCAACAAACAAAATAATCTTTTGAAGGTAACATTCTTAACCCCTCAAAGCCGAATAAGAAACTCGAGCCATGTCTTTTATCTCTCTTCCTTGCGATGATTTACTTGCATATGGAAATGAAGAAATGATAGCCTTGAAAATTGAGTATGTGCAAAGAGTTCAAGAGTATTACAAAGGAAATTCAAATCCCTAAATTTACCTTGAAACATTGAAATATGTTGAAGCCATGCAAGAAAGATACAAACAACTTGAAGCACTTCATAGCAAGGAAAAGGAAGAAGTGATTTTTCCTTTAGAGGAAGATCTTGATGATTGTCTGTAATATGAGGTATTCATCCCTAGAAGATTCCTGGGCACTTTTGATGAATGTCATATCCTGGAAATTTTTGATGAGAATCAAACCAACACCTTGGAAGATGATAAAAAACATGATAGTTGAACCTCCGTTCATCAACTCATTTTGGCTCGAGGCGAGATCACGTTGAAGAAAAAATGAATTCAAGTGAGGGGGATTCTTATTGTATAATAGAAGACCCAATTCTTATTGAAGACCCCATAGACCATGAACATGTATGAGAAATTAGTCCTACATCTTGGAAATCAATATGATGAATTTGAGGTAATCATGGATAACTTGCTTTCTAATTTTGACTCTTCAAGTGATGTAGAAATGGTGAATATGATGTAATGAAGATAGTTGATGATTCAAATTCTCTTCTCGATTCAATCATGGATGAACAAATGGAAGAGTTTAATTTCCTTTTAGAAACTGAGGATGAGAAATGTGAGCATGACCTATTTGAAGAGTTGATTTCACCATCCTCACTAAAGGAGTACAATGTTGATCATCACGGTGTGTATGAAGTTTTTCCTTTCCCATGTGAGCAAGAAGATGATGTAAGAAATTATCAAGATAGAGTTGAAAATTCTTCCCATATTTCTTCCCTAACATGGTTCTCTACTTCCCATCATGAGGATAATGAAAGGTATCTTGGATTCAAAGGAGTGCCCTTATCCAGCGTAACTTGGATCTCTTCTCCTTATCAGAGAATGTTGAAAATCAAGTATGCCCATTCTTTCAAAAAGGTGAGCCTTTGATGACAAGAAGTGCATAGTAGGAGAACAAAGATGTTTCAAATGAAGTTTAGCCATGTATGGATCATATTTTGAACCAACTCCTTGAAACCCAATATAATGAATCTTGAGACGAAGATGACAATGAACATATGGAAGATTTAGAAGAGTTATATTTGTAAGATATCTTGAGGATTGCGAAATAAATTAAATACCCTCAAATCATCTGGAGATCCTAATTTGGGCCATGAAAATGCAAGATAGGTGTGAGGCAAGTCATGTTTTTCCTTTCCATGCACCAATTTTTGGTGATGAAATGGAACAAACATATGAGCTTAATGTCCTCCCCAATGCCTTGGTAGATGAGAAATAATGTGAAAGTAAGTCTTCGCTCTCTTATCTTGCAAAGAAGATCATGAATGTAAAAGAAAGGAGATTCTTGAATCTCATGTGAATGTTCTCAAGCTTGAAGACAACATCTCCACCACCGAGGATGGTAGTAAAAGAATTTTCAAGCTAATTTTTATCAAGGTAATTATTTAAGACAAAGTTAAAAGGTGCATGTTGAGTTAAGGCCAAATTAGTCTCACCACTGTTGGATGGCCTACCAAATTGTAACAAGAATGCATACTACAATATTCACTTAAGGGTGATGAATGTTTCCATGACAAGAATTGTAGTTTTGAAAAAGGTGTCAAGATCAATGTTGAGCCGACAAGTATTGATAACAATTGTTCCAGACAACAAAGTGAGAGCTTTCAAGAATCTTGTGAATGATTTTTGAATCAGATGGAACTCACCATTTCCAAATCCTCTTTTGGTCTTGAACATGTTCTTATGTTGCAACATTCACCCGAGGATGATGAAGACCTCTGTGTCAATGACATGACCTCTAGTTTTGAAAGTAATTGCTCAAAAAAACAAAGTGAAAGTTTTGAAGAAGTTGTTGATCAAGAAATGAGTTAGCTTGTTCTTAATCCCTCTATGTGATTTTCGACTTAGAAGATAATTTCATTTTGTAATTCAAGGATGAAGTATGTTTCCATGACAAGATCAATGTTTTTACGTTTAATAACATGGAGGAATGGTGTCTCATGATCACAAAACATCAAGTGGGAGCTACAAGATGCAAGAACTTCAAGTTGGTAACAAATTTTTCATTGGATGAAAGAATGTTCTCAGTGTAATACAAGTATGAGGATGAAATCTTGGTACTTCTCCTTCTTCTCAAACCATGCAAAGCCATCACAGGAACATGTTATGATCAGATAGTGATTTTTGAGCTTCAAAACTTAGATTTTAGTCCATTGTTCCATGATGGTGTGTACTTCTCCCAACCTATTTTTGGGTATGTGTATATTATTTCCCCACCTCTATAAATTCCCTCCCTTATATATATTTTCCCTTTCAGTTGTGTGTATTTCCCACTTTTAGTGTGTTTCTTTTCATCGGTTTATTTGTTTGTGTGTGTTTGGAAGAAATTGTTGAACCTTGATCATTGGTGTTGTCATTAATGTCAAAGTGGAATTGATGGAAAATGTGTCATGTGGTGAAGAGAGGTTCAATCAGAGGCATGTCTAGGTTGATGGTAGTGCCTTCTCAATGATGGTTGGAGCTCACAAAAAGGATTTAGATTGATTCCATGATGGTTTCAAGATGCTAAAAGCTTAGTTAATAAGATAGGTGTTCATTAGAGGTGTGGAGAATCTTGGTGTTCTTAGCTTAGGTATCCCATAGGTTAAAAATGATGTGTCTAGGATGTGCAAAATCTCATAGGGTGATCATCAAGCCATGTGGTGTAAGTCATAATTGAAACTAGCTCATTTAGGCCTAGTCCTAGAGTCTAATGAAGTATATGTTCATAAAGTAGGTCATGAAAAGCCTAGGTAATCATGGGAGGAGCCTAGAACATTTCATATAGAATTTGTGATCAGCTACAAGGCATACTTTGGCCTTTGGAGGCAAGATTCAAGTTTTCACCAAAACTACCTTTGAGAACTAACAAAGTGAAAGCTAAGGTAAATGAGATTGGTCAGGTCTGTACAAGATGATTTATGAGTAACCAATCTATGGATCATGTAGAGGTATGTGTTGTAGTGCTTCATGTCAAGTTTCATCAAATTTTGAAGAAGATTTCTCAAGTTATTCAAGTTTTACTAAAATTGGTTTCTTGAGGAATGAAATTTGAGCACCTTGACTTCTTAGCATCCAATTTTTTTTATGAAGCATCATTTAGATGAATCATAGAAGTAATTTTTGAATAAAACTCCAAACCTAAATTTTTGCAAACATTTTGAGGGAAATTGGATAATAAACAAAGAACTTCTATGCATTTTACTAGCAATATTTTCTCTCTCCAGGACTCCTTCCTAAAGTGATATGAATAACACGCGGTGTTTTGAATCCTAATAAAAATTTTAAGACAACACAACGTCTCATGGTTGCAAAATAATCCTTATAGGTCAAGATAGTGGCATTTGTACTATTCAAGCATGATTCTACCGTATGGAAATGTCCTTGTTTGTGCAAGTTTTGCATATATAGTCTCACTGGTTTTGGAGATTCCAAGGTGAACCACTAGGTGTGAAAGCTTGTGCTTAATGTCTACCTAGTTCTCTCAATGGTTATCAGAAATTTATCTCAGTCTTGTGGTGTAAATTCAGTCCTTTCCTCCTCCTATCACTAAAGGTCGACATGTCAATCTAGTTGTGAAGGCTTGGAAGGTGTTTTGAAGGTTATCCATGTTATGAAGATGAGATTTGAGATGAAAATGATCCTAATCATCCTCTATAGGTAAAGGTTGAGTTAATAAAGCTCTTAGTATGAATTTGTGATGAGTTTTGAGATCTAAAACACATTGCCTCAAACTGCCTTGTAGTGTTTTACCTAGAAGTCTATGGTCCGAGTTGTGCTTTAAGGTTTCTCTTGACAAACTCGTATTTAATATTTTCAAGGTGGTGGATAGGAATATCCTTGATGTTATACCAATATGGATAGGTATGGGTGTGAAGGTATGTTATAAGTAATTCCTTAAACTAAGACAATTTCTTCTTGCCAAAAAAATCAAGTGTTGACAGTCCTCAAGTTGGTTTGATTTTATGATGAATTCTTGAGATGATGGTTGCTTTTGATATAGTAAGTTTTAAAATTTAAAAGACATCTCATAAATGTACATTAGGTGGCTTGTACAAAGTAGTATACTTTAGTATAACTCCAACTCTTGAAGATCGAGTATGTCATTGTATGACAATCAAGATGACAAGAACATGTTCGATCTTAAATACAAAATATACCCTATCTTTCCTTGAAAAAGAAACCCTTAAAACTATTGAAAGATCTTCATGTGATGTTATTCTTCATCAATACTGACATGGAAATGAAGAACAAGGTGTGGAGAATTTAAAGACATGTGACTATGGTTTTAAGACACTAAACCCTCACGTTGCACAATTTTGGAGAAATAGCTCAAATTGACCTTATTGGCATGATCTCTCATAATATAATGGTCTTGAGATGTTGTGTATGTTATTTATCCATATAGGAAGATGATTTTGAGATTGTTTCTTGCATTAACAAGTGTAATAACATGTCATAATAGTGAAGATGCAACTCAAGGAAATATTGTTCATTCCTGTCTTGATTATATGAGTCATGAAGAAATTTTGTGTTGCCCTGTTGTCTTGGTGTGTGTGGTTGATTCAAAATATCTTAAATCAATATCTCCAAGATGAAAAATCTATCAACCTTCTACTCCTTATGTAATGTCATGTCTAGCTCTTCCTAGGTTAAAGCATCACCATGACAATGAGCTCCTATTTGCTAAAGAAGAAGGAATGAATCTCAATATCCTACCTTAAAGATTATCAATATCTGAATATTGTCGATTTCCATCACATAGACCTTATCTACCTATATGAATACTTGATCAGAACCATATAGTCTTATTCACTAGTTGGTTTAAGCCTACAAAGTGCACATATGAACACAAATGGAAGTTGAATGGTAAAATGGAGATGCTTGAGGAGTAAAAGAAGGTTACAAAGACTCTTAGAGGTTATAAAGTATAGTAAAGGAACTTGTAATGTTTGAAACATCCTACTTGTGCTATAAGAAAAATCATGTTTGATGGAGCATATGAATAAGTAGAAAAAAAACTATTTTGAATCGGAGTACAATGACAATTTTTGGATTCTTTTCAGAGATGTCGAGAAAACAAAGTTTGGAAGCCTCTACCTATCATCCTTTTGTCCTCAAGGGATATTGAACGATCCTACAGTTCATAAAGGTGAAGTTGAAACATGACAGAGGTAATTATGACATATTAAAGAGTTACATTGAAACCCATTCATCTCCTTGTATGAGTTGGAAAATGAGTAAGTGGGAGAGTCAAATACATGAGAAGTGCAAAGGACATATGTGAGAGATTATTCATGTATATAGGTGTCATGAAAAGTTTTAAAATAACTTGCTTTGTTGATGCACGTTAAATCCCAAGTTATTTTTTATCTTGGGCATAGAAGATGAAGTGAAGTTAGCTTAAAAGGTAAATACAAGTCTAACTGAAAACCATCTTCATGAATTAGGGAACACGATTCATATTGCAAAAACATCTTTGAAGATTTGATATCAGTTGTGTAAGCTAGAGAGATGAATGCTAGTATGAGAGAAGAGTGCTAATGAATTGAAGAGATGAAACATTGATCACAACATGTTGGTATAAGCATCTAGGTGATAAAGGTGATCAATTTTTATGTTTAAAGTTTGAGTTGGTTCTCAGTAATCTGGGAGTGGGTTCTTCCTAGCAAGTAGGTGCTTGCACAAACATTCAAGTGAGTGCTTGGAATTGTATTCAAGTGGGTGCTTGATTTTGAATTGAAGTAGGTGCTTCAAAATTAGAGTTAGAGCTTCAGGGTGAGTGGGTGCTCACCACTTGGTGAGATCATTGTAATTATTGCTAGATAATTGTCCTTGATATTGATTTTATTTCTCCTTTCAGTGGGTTTTCTCCCTTATTGGGTTTCCCACATTAAATCTTATCTCCCATGTGTTCATGTGTGCTTTGGTTATCTCTCTCTCTATCTCTCATGGTTAAATAGTCATGATACATCATAGTTAAGATTGTTTAATTATGGATTATTGAAAAATTGTATATTGCTTAAGAAGTATAACTAAGCACCGATTTACCCCCTCAAAGTGCTTATAATTCCTAGCAATTGGTATTAGAGCAAGTTCTCTTGGTATAAGTTTAACAACTTAAGAGAAGGTCCTTGAGGCACAAGTATGGGTGGTCAAGCTGAAAGCAATATTGAAAAATAAATATGAGATTGCTCAAGCCTTGATTAAAGACTTAAAGACTGAAATTAAGCTCATGGAAGAAAATCATCTTGAAGAACTCAAAGAGGTGGCATTAATTATTAGTAAGTTGTCAAAATATCTAAGTGTCAAAGAAAAAGCTTATGTCAAACTTGAAGAAGAATTGAAGACCCTAAAGGATGAGCTAGAACAAGCTAAAGATAAACTGATGATAATTAAGGAAATTTCAAGAAATCAAAGACATCTCAATGATAGATCAGTTCTGGTTTTTAAAAGTAAAGCAACTCAGTGTGAATTGGAGCATGAATCTAGTCATGAGCCATGTCAAGTAGCTATCAAATCCAAGGTTGAAGAATGTGAATGTGACAAGTTAAGTGTTGAGTTAAAAATCTAAGAGAGGAATTAGAACAAGCAAGACAAATTGAATTGAAGGGTGAGTCAAGCCATACACCATGTAAAGGACATTTTGACAAAGAAGCAACCAAATGCAAGGAGACTTCTTGGTAAGTTTCATGGAATTTATTTTTCATGCCATTTTTGGACATAGGGCTAGGGACTATATAAGGAAAATAGACAAAGAACACCCATGGAGAGATGGAAGAATTGAATATGAAAATAATAAAGTTTTCTACAATTGTCATGAAAGGGGTCACATAGAAAAATTCTATCTTGAAGATCCTATGAAGCAAGATTGGAGTCATCTTGTATGCTTTAAGTGTAACAAAGCTAGTCACTTTGCAAGACATTGTCATAAGAGAAAGCTCATATATAAGAGAAAGGATGAAGTCAAGCTCACTCCTATAGAAGCAGCCAAGGAAGAATCAGAACTAGCAAATGAAGAGACAAGCTCAAGCAAGGAATCAAGAGGTGATGATAAATCAATGAAAGAGGAAGACAATTCTAGTGTAAGTGATGAAGAATTTATACCTCAAGTTATACTAGAACAGGTATATGAAATGCAACATGAATTTTTGTCAGACAGTGAATCAGAAAGTGAGAGCTTAGGTGATGAGATTGTCACACCAAGGAGTGCACCCAAGAAGAATGACAAGAGCTTAAGGAAGGAATGGATTCATCATATTGTTTTGATGACTATCTTCTGTTTTGAAGTGACCTCACATGGTGGAGTGCCTTCTCTAGGCTTCTAGAAGGCATATTTCAGTTGAAAGAAGAAAGGTCTTCTCCTCAATAGTCTACCTACCTATAAATCAAGATCTCTTCATGATGAAGTTGAGTAAGTGGTCCAAAGTATGCTCTTGAATGAAGGTTACCATCAGTAATGCTTGTTGATTGAAGTTTCAAACATATTGCAAAGGTACGTAAAAAAAAATGATTGTTTTTCCTCCTATAGAAGTACAAGTGTTTTTTGAAGTCCTTGAATGTCCTTGAGCATTCATGCAAAGAGATTATGGTATAGATATTTCAAGTCCTATGCTAGTCTTCCCTATATTGTCAAGATTGTCTTCAAGCAAGAAAGGTCTCTAATAGAGTATATAATTGAAAGATATTGTCTTGAGTCAAATGATGAACTTGAATGCTCTATTGTAATTTGAACCAGGTTATTTGGAGTCATAATATACATTCTAACTCGAGAAAAGAATGTGTGTTTGTCAACAACTCTCTATCTAGCCAAATGTGATTGTATTGGGAGAAATAAATTAAGCATGTCAAGGTTTGCAAAATGTTGTCAAAGTATGCTCTTAATAACTTTGTATAATTATTCATATCCTCTCCAAGTCTTCAAGGTATAAAGTTGACCTTGTGATGCTTATAATGTCTACTCAATATGTTTCAGTCAAGTCAGGTCCTAAGATCCCCTAACTCTGCAAGTCAATCATTGAAGTGGTATTGAAGTTTGTTATGTGAAATAGAACTCAATATTGCACAAATTCATTCTCAGTAAGGTTTAATGGTCTGATAGGAAGTATCAAGTTCAACACGATCTCACAAAAGTAAAGTCCATACCATATCACTCTATCAAGATCAAGATCTCTTCTTAGGCTAGTGTTCTTAAACCTCATGTCATGAAAGAAGATCTTATTATTAGACAAGGTCTATTAGTCAGTCAACAATAAGCTAAAGGTGAGTACAATGTGTACATTCACTTATAATGTGGAGCTGTATCTCCTATTTGAGTCTCAAGATGTATGATTTTCCTGAGTGTTCTGAGTTGGTATTTACATCACGAGAAGGTCTAAGTATGACAATCCAATGTCTTAGTCTACATGTTACATCTTAAAGTCAAAATTTGTTCCTATGACATCACAAGTGTGAGTGATTATTATGTTCAAAATGTTGTATAGTAGTATGAATAAGATGTATTAAGTGGTTTTGAGGATGAAATATCCAAGAGTGGTCATTCTCTCACAAAGAGTTCATGCAATGTATATTCATGTTGTTAAAGTCTCCTATTAACTATTAATCAATCATTGAAGAATGTTGAGGTATGTGGTCACTTTGTGTCATTCAAAGTGGGAAGGAAGGACCCCGAAACTAAATGATAAGATATGGGTTTGCTTCCATAAAGTTTACTGATGATATTAAATGAGAAGTGGCTAGTTGGTGTTGATTCTAGGTTGATATGCTTCACGTAAGACCTGAAAATGAAAATAATGAAGACAAGGAGTCACCTTTACATGTCAAAATGCATTACAGAGAGTTCTAAACAATATATGGCAACCTTAAAGGACAATTATAGGGTGTGAGAAGACTATGCATTTGCATCATAAGGTTTGTAAAAGACATTACCTAAAAGGCAGAGAGCTAAAAAGTTGAGTTTGACCCAATAACATCTCGAGAGAGGATAAGAAACATGAAATTAGTGAAGTGACATAAGTGTAAAGATCTTATGTTGAAGATGCATTCCTCTAAGAAGAAGAAAAGTGTGGCAATAAAACATTGAATCATGGAAGGTGGGAAAAATGCTTAATGCATCAGGATATTCAGAGTTACTTAGTATGAGGAATTTGTCTATATGTTGGGCTATCAATCCATGGGACATGTTTGAGGTCTCTAGTATGCTTATATACATCCTTGAAAGAGAAATGAAGTTTCAAAACACTTTTCTAGAACTATGAAAGTGAAAAGAAGCAAGAAGAGTTGAAATTGATCTTCAAATATGTATATTAAGCTCTCAAAGTAATTGGATAACTTGTTCAAGGATCTCAAAATGTGTCATTGAGATAAGGTAGAGAAAATGATGAGGTACACGCCTATTATGACCTATCAATGCAGGGGGAGTTGTCATTTACTCTAAAATAGCAAAACAACGGCTTAAGGTAGATTTGAGCTTGGTTTTGAGCATGACAAGGTGAGATACGTGAATATGAAGAGCATAGGTTCAAGGGGAGCATTGAGACTATTTGGAAGATATCCATGCATCCATTAAGACACAGTGGCAAGGTAATGATTCTAATCCAAGGGGAACTTCTTGAAGTAAGTTTATGCTTTATAATGGATTATGTACATGTTGTTTGTCTTGTTGAATGTATGATACTTTGTTATAGATGTCAAAGGGGAGAGAGATTATCATCGAAATAAGGTATGGATCTTTGTGAAGTTGTTAGTGTGTGTTTGCCATCAAAGTTTCTAAGTTTGTTGCCATCAATGCCAAAGAGGGATATTGTTGAACCCTGGTCATTGATGTCCAAGTGGAATTGATGGCAAATGTGTCAAGTGGTGAAGAGAGGCTCAGTCAGAGGCACGAAGGTTGATTGGTAGTGCCTTATCAATGATGGTTGGAGCTCACAAAGAGGATTAAGGTTGATTCCAGGATGGTTTCAAAATGGTACAAGCTTGTTCAATGAGGTATATGTTCAATGGAGGTGTGGAGAAGCTTAGTGTGCTTATCTCAAGTGTCCCACAAGTCAAAATTGATGTGTCTAAGATGTGTAAAATCTCATATGGTGATCATCAGGCCATGTGGTGCAAGTCATAATTCAAACTAACTCATAAGTTCTAGAGCCTAATGAAGTGTATGGGAACAAACCAGGTAATGAAAAGCCTAGGTAATCATGTGAGGAGCCTAGGAACATTTCCTAGAGCATTTTTAATAGCTACATGGTATACTTTAGCCTTTTGAGGCAAGATTCAAGTTTTCACCAAAACTGCCTTTAAGAACTAACAGTGAAAGTTGAGGTAAATGAGATTGGTCAGGGATGTAAAATCACATTTATGAGAAACCAAGCTATGGAGAATGTATAGGGATGTGTTATAGTGCTTCATGTCAAGTTTCATCAAATTTTGAAGAATATTTCTCAAGTTATTCAAGTTTTACTAAAACCAGTTTCTTGAGGAATGCAATTTGAGCACCCTGTATTTTTATCATCTAAACAAAATTATGAATCCTCATTAAGATAAATCACAAAAGGAATTTTATAAGAGCACTCAAATCCTAAATTTTACAATTTTTTTGAGGGAAATTGGATAAGAAACAAATAAGTTCTATGCATTTTACTAGCAAGTGTTTCTCTCTCTCCAGGACTCCTTGAAGTGATAGGCATAATATGAGGTGTTTTGACTCCAAATCTATTTTTCAAGATAGCGTAACATCTCAAGGTTGTAAAATACTACTTATAGGTCAATATGGTGGAATTTTTACTATTCAATCATGATTTTACCGCACGAAAGTGTCCCTGTTTGTGCAAGTTTTGCATATACAATTTGGTTTTGAAGATTCCAAGGTGAAACACCTGTGTGAAATCTCATGCTTAATGTCTACTATGTGCTCTTAAATTTTTAGGCATTTATCTTAGTCTTCCAGTGTAAACTCATTCCTTTTCTCCTCCTACCACTAAAGGTCAAACATGTCAATCTAGTTGTGAAGGCTTGGAAAGTGTTTTGAAGGTTATCCATGTGCATCAGTCTAAGATTTGAGATGAAAATGATCATAATCATCCTCAATAGGTAAATTTTGAGTTAATGAAGCTCTTAGTATACATTTGTGATGATTTTTGAGATCTAAATCACATTGCCTCAAAACTACCTTATAGTGTTTTTCCTAGAAATCTATGGTCCGAGTTGTGGTTGAAGGTTTCTCTTGACAAAATCTGTATTAAATATTTTGAACATGGTGGATGGGATTCTCTTTGATGTTATCCCACTATGGATAGGTATTGGTGTGAAGGTATGATAGAAGGAAGTCCTCAAACCAAGACATTTTCTTCTTGCCTAAAAAATTAGTGTTGACAGTCCTTGAGATGGTCTAATTTTATAATGAATTCTTCAGATGATGGTTTCTCTTGATGTAGTAAGTTTAAAAAGGTTAAAGACCTCTTAGAAAAGTAAATTAGGTGGCTTGGAAAGTAGCATACTCTTGTATAATTCTAACTCTATAAGACTGAGTCTGTCATTGTATGACAATCAAGATGATAAGAATATATGATCTTAAACCATGAATATATCCTATCTTTCCATGAAAAAGAAAGCCTTGAAAGCATTGCAAGATCTTCCGATGATGTTATTCTTTATCAGCACCGACATGGGAATGGAGAACAAGGTGTGTAGAATTTAAAGACACGTGACTAGGGTTTTAAGACACTAAACCTTGACGGTGCACAATTTTGGAGAAATAGCTCAAATTGACCTTATTGGCATGATCTCTCATAATATAATGGTCTTGAGCTATTGTGTAGGTTATTGGCCCATCTAGGAATATTATTTTTAGAGTGTTTCTTGTATTAACAACTGTAAGAACATGTCATAACAGTGAAGATGCAACTCAGAAAATAATGTTTGTCTTGTCTTGAGTATATGAGTCATAAAGAAATTTTGTCTGCCATGTTATCTTGGTGTGTGTGGTTGATTCAAAATATCTTAAATTAGTCTCTCCAAGATGATAAATCTATGAACCTTCTACTCCTTATGGAATTTCATGTATAGCTCTTCCGGGTTGAATCATCCTATGACAATGAGCTCCTATTTCTTTGAAGAAGAAGGAATGAATCTCAATATCTTGCCTTGAAGATGATCAAGCTTTGAATATTGTCGATTTCCATCACATAGAACTTATCTACTTGTATGAATACTTGATCAAAACCTTATAGTTGATTAACTAAAAATGGGGAAATATGTGTAGTTAATCTAATCTAGAATGACATGTAAATACAATGAATGAATGTAATAAAAAAGTATGGAAAATGACTCAAACAACTAATCTAATGAAAGTATAAACCTTGATATACAAGAAGAGTAAGGAAAAGACTTTGCTGATTCAGAGGCAGATCTGAACTATGTCACAAAGTGAACAAAATAATCTAGAAGTAGGAATGATTGTGCAGAGGTCCCAAAAAGGATGGATTTGAGCTATCTAGCTAGACTGGAGCACCTAGAGAGGAGTCAGGGCACATGCAGCACTTTGGTATGAAGAATGGGCACCTTGGTTTGTGTAAAAGGTCTAAAACTGAATTTCATAGGTTTGGAAGATGTTCCAAAACCCTCACTGTGTGTCACATCAAATTCACCGCACCACGCCGAATGTCACTGATAGTCCAAGATGAATAGAAGACTTACAAAATACCAAAAGGAAGTATTAAAACCCTAAAAAAGAAGAATGCAAATGAATGGGTCGACTAACCTCATCAACCACAACAAGGGCTTACTAACTAAGAACTACACTACATTTCAGACCCAAATGTAGTTTTGGTGTGTGTGTGCATCATGTTCCCTAAGTGCTCTTGTTCCAGTCACACTTTGTGAAGTAACGAGCAATAACTAGATGTAAAAATGTAATAAAATGGTGCATGAAATAGAATAGAATCCTCTCCTATGCTTATGTGATGCAAATGAACCAACCTTGTCCTTTGTGATGGAGCTAATGGATGTAAATGATCTCCAAATGGATGCAACTCTAGGTGGATGATAGTAGTGATTAGTGCTTGGTCCCTCATTATGGTCTCACAACTTTATATTTATAGGGTTCTCTTGTTCTACTTTTGTAATTAACCCCAAAATGGTTGACCACCAAAAAGATATAAAGATCTCAAATGGCTAGAAAGAGCCCAAAAGATAGCAGGAAAGTTCAAAAAGGATTGGGGCACGTTTGGTGGGACTAGGGTGCGCCATTACTAGCCCTGAGCACCCTATTCAAAGCTAAAATGATGCAAAATGACAAAAGCTGACTGGGCATGTGGGTGCAAGAGGTTGGGAATGATGAAATAAAATAAAAGTAGATGGCCAAAAGATGGGGGTTAATTAGTACTTTCTTCACTCAAAAACCTTCTAAATAGTAGTATGAGACCAAGACTAAATAGTGTCTAAAGTGCATGATTTTGTGTTTACATTTGCCCTCACTTTATGTTGGTGAGTGGAAATCTTGGTAATATAAAGTAGATACAGATGCATACTTGATAATCCATGTAGAGTAATGTAGAAACGTGCCAAAGGACCAGACAAAGCATGGAATGACAAAAATATGATGGAGCATTAAAACTAAAGATGAAAAAGCACAAAAAAGTGATTAGAGTGAATCTAGGATTGAAGTGCATGTGTAAATGCCGATGTGTGTGATGTCCCTATATGGTTAGTATGGTGTGTGTTGCTGCAAATTGTTGTTGTTGATATTGTTTTTGTTTTTGTCACCTCCATTTGATTACTTGTTTCTCACACGTGTGGACCTAAAAGGAGAAAACAATCTAGTAGTCAAATATATATGCATGTATGTGTAAAAACGCAATGTAAAAGACACATATATGTAAATGTCAAAATCATGTAAATGTAAAATATGCAACTGAAAAAGTGTAAATAGAACATGTGCACCTGATCCATGTCGAGAAAGAGAGTGTAAAAGGATATCCTATACTTTTGGGGTTTTTTGGGCGATCCGATGCCATAGGCCGAAGAAGTGTACAGAGGAATTATGTTATATCCTCCAACATATAACTACTTCCCTGAATGTGTGTGAAGAGATCTTTGTACATCGTAGTTTTTGGGTGATCCAACGCCACTGGATGAAGAAGTATAGGGAGGAATTCCAATGTATCCTCCAACCTTTAACTACTTCCCAAAATGTTAAGGACTACCATGTCTTGTAAAAGTTGTTGTGTATGGGGTTCATAGATTGGTCTGAACCCACTCACTATATGTAACCCATAATGCCAAGGGTGGAAACTACACTACGCTGAACCAATGTAACTACACTGTGTAGTATGTAAAACCCCAAATGATGCCCCCCTCTTTGGGGGTGCATGCGACGTTGCTGATAGGAGAATGCGTCCCCAAAAGAGGACCAACCACATGAAATTTGTAACTCTACCCTGCAGAGGGAAGGGAATGCACTTGGTAGAAACCAAGGCATGCAAAAAAAGAAGGCTAGCCAAATATGAGTGTTAGAACAAATAAGCATGCATATAGAAAAAATGTATAAGTTATGCAAATAGTGTAAAAGCTATCAAACAAAGTAGTAATGTAAATGTGAAAGAAGACAAAGTAAGCCACACAAAGTGGGATAAAACATGGGACATCGCTCATGATGTCCTAAGATAGGCAAGGTCATCATGGCCAGCATACAACAAACAAAGGGCAATGCCCACAAACAAGAGAAAACAATAGACAAACAATATAACAAACAAGTATGGAAGAAAATATCCCTGCATAACAAATGTTGCACATGAAGCACTTGTTAGCATGTTAGAAAGATAATGCATATATCAAAAGCATGTAGAATCAAGTAATGTAAAGTGCTAAATATGAAACAAAATAATAACACCTAGAAGAGATGAATGTGGATGCCCCTAATGGCTAGTGTAGGAAGGGTAGAAGGTGAGCATCCATGCTACATGTAAGAGACCTATATCTATGACCACAACTAGAAAAAGACATGAACGCGCATGTTTGGATGATATAGATAAATGACATATAAGTAATCTAACTAACATGTGTAGTAAAGCGACCATGAAAAAACAAAAGTAAGCAAGAGTAAAAGCAACCATAATATACAATATGATGTGGATGGATGGAATGGAATGCAAAATGGAGTGATAGGAGCCGCGTGCCCCCCAAGTGAATGGAAATGCATGCAATGAGGTTCATTTGGTTTTCCCCCTCAACAATCAAGAATGAACCATAAACGAGAGTGCGTCATTGGGAAATGGTTGAAGTGTGTCTTATGTCTAACGCATTATGATGAGTGTGGATATGTGTTATGATGATATGTGACCTAGAGATGATGTGTGTGTGACCCCTTATAGCCAAAGCGTATATCAAGACAAGATGAATGCATGGGTGATGATGTAGCTAAAAGCGTATATAACTACTGGATGAATAAAAGGGAGCGGTGATGTAGCCTAAAGCGTATACCACTACAAGATGAATACAAGGGAGTGGTGATGTAGCCTAAAGCATATACCACTACAAGATGATAGAGTAGCTAACCATTTATCCTATAGCATATGTCACTAACCTAGGAATGTTGCATGATATAAGGGTGGATGATAAATGTGTGAGTATGATAAGGTCCATTTGATTTGTAAATCCTCGATAGTCGAGTATAGACCAAGGAAATAAAGTGCGTCATATGGTAATGAGTGCGATGCGTAGAGAATGATGTAGTATGTGTGATGATAATAGATGACCATATGATGTGTATGATGTGCAACTAAAAATGGGGAAATATGTGTAGCTAATCTAGTTTAGAACGACATGTAAATATAGTGAATGAATGTAATAAACAAGTATGGAAAATGACCCAAACAACTAATATAATGAAAGTAAAAACCCTAATATGCAAGAAGAGCAAGGAAAAGACTTAGCTAATTCAGAGGCGATTTGAACTATGTCATGAAGTGAACAAAATAATCTAGAAGTAGGAACGATTGTGTAGAGGTCCCAAAAAGGATGGATCCAAGTTGTCTAGCTAGACTGGAGTGCCTAGAGAGGGACTGGGGCACTGCGAGTTCTCTCGGTCTACAAAATGGGCACCTTGAGTCTCGTGTAAAATGTCTAGAACTGAGTTTCATAGGCTCGACAGATGGTCTGAAACCCTCACTATGTGTCGCATCATATTTTTGCACCATCTTTGAATGTTCTTGATAGTCCAAGATGAATAAAAGACACCGCAAAAGACCAAAAGAAAGTATCAAAACCTAAAAAAGAAGAATGAAAATGAATGGGTTAGACTGACCTCATCTACTACAATAGTGGGCTTACTAACTAAGCATTGAACTACATTTTCAGACCCAAATGTAGTTCTGGTGTGTGTGTGTGCGTCATGTGCCCTAATTTCTCTTGTTCTAGTTGCACTTTGTGAAGTAGCGAGCAATAACTAGATGTAAAAATGTAATAAAATGGTGCATGAAATAGAATAGAATCCCCTCCTATGCTTGTGTGATGCAAATGAACCAACCTTGTCCTTTGTGATGGACCTAATGGATGCAAATGATCTTCAAATGGATGCAACTCTAGGTGGATAACGGTGAGTGACTAGTGCTTGGTCCCTCATTATGGTCTCATGACTTTATATTTATAGGGTTCTCTTGATCTAATTTCGTAATTAACTCTAAAATGGACGACCGCCAAAAAGATAAAGATCTCAAATGGCTAGAAAGATCCCAAAAAGTGGTGGGAAAGTTCAAAAAGGATCGGGGTGCCCCTGGTAGGACCAGGGTGCCCATGGGCACCCAAGATTAGCTTGGGCACCCAAGTCAAAGCTAAAATGATGCAAAATGACAAAATTTGACTACGTATGTAGTGCAAGAGGTTGGACATGACAAAATGAAATAAAATAATATGGCCAAAAGACAGGGGTTAATTAGTACTTTTAGACTAAATAGTTCTAAAGTGCATGATTTCCGAGACTAAATAGTGTCTAAAGTGCATGATAGTCTCATTCAATATTTGGTTCAAGCCTACAATGCACATATGAACACAAATGAAAGTTAAACAAGTAAAATGGTAATGGTTAAGGAGTAAAAGAAGGTTCAAATACTCTTAGAGGTTATAAAGTATATTAAAGGAACTTATAATATTTGAAATAACCTAATTGTGCTACAAGATAAATCATGCTCGGTGGAGCATATGACTAAGTTAGAGAAATTGTTTCAAATCAAAGTATAGTGACATTTTTGGATTCTTGTCAAGAGATGTTATAAAATAGAGTTTGGAAGCCTCTACCCATCATATTTTTGTCCTTAAGGGATCTTGAATGAGCCTACAAATCCATGAAGGTGAAATTGAAACATGAAAAGGTAATTATGACATATTAAGGAGTTACACTTGAAACCCATTCATATCCTGTACGAGTTGGAAAAGGAGTAAGTGGAAGATTCAAATACATGAGAAGTGAAAAGAATATAGGTGAAAGATTATTCATGTATATATGTGCTATGTCAAGTTTGAAAATAGCTTATTGATGCATGTTGAATCCCGAGAGTGATTTTTTGCTCTTAGGCATAGAAGATGAAGTGAAGTCGGCTAGGAAGGAAAATAAAATTATGATAAGACCATCTTCATGAAGTAAGGAGCATGATTTAGATTGCAAAACATCTTTGAAGATCTGATATCAGTTGTGTAAGCTAGGAGATGAATGCTAGTATGAGAGAAGAGTGCTTATGAATTGAAGAGATGAAACAATGATCATAACATGTTGGTTTAATCAACTAGGTGATAAAGGTGATATAATTTTTGTGTTTAAAGTCGAGTTGTTGCTCAACAATTTGGGAGTGGGTGCTTCCTAGTGAGTAGGTGCTTCACAAATCAATCAAGTGGGTTCTTGGAATTGTTTTCAATTAGGTGCTTGATTTTGCATTGAAGTAGGTGCTTCAAAACTAGAGTTAGAGATTCAGGGTAAGTGGGTGCTCACCACTTGGTGAGATCATTGTAGTTCTTGCTAGAAAATTGTCCTTGATATTGCTTTGATTTATCCTTTTTGTCGGGTTTTCTCCCTTATTGGGTTTCCACATTAAATCTTGTCTCCCATGTGTTCATGTGTGTTTGTTCTCTCTCTCTCTCTCTCTCTATCTCTCATGGTTAAATGGTCATGATACATCATAGTTAAGATTGTTTAATTATGGATTATTGAATTTTTAGATTGCTTCAAAAGTATAACTAAACACCGATTCACCCCCCTTAGTGCCTAGAATTCCTAACAAAAATGACTCCATGAGCCAAATGGACAAGGCACTAGTCCACACAAAGTGTCATGAGATTCTAGGGTTCTTGTTTTCTCTGTCCTCGCTACACTTGAACTGGAACATGTCCCCAAGCTAGAGCCAGATGTTGTCATGTGTTTTTAGAAGCAAAAATTTCAATGTTGAAACATGATAACTATACCATAGTGTCAAATTTTTCTTAGAAACCTCTTGATCCTTATATCTCGGATCATTCCACCCTTTGTACCATGCCTATCCTAATCCTTGAGAGTCCTTATATGTGTTTTGTGTACTGTCCTTGGCATTGAAAATTTCAAAACAATATGTCTCGTTCCATTCAATGTAGTGCTTCTAAAGAAGAATTCTTCGGTAGGCCTAGAATGGCTATTTCTAGCCTTTCTGGGACATGTGTGCATCCTCCTAGGTAGATGTGAAGGTATAAATTCATTGAGAAGTGGTATTGAGGAGCCAAAAACATATTGAAAGTGATTTAGGAAATTTTAGGAAAGATTTGATGGTTTGGGAACAAGTTACGTAAAAGTGGGTTTCTAAGGTGCAAGGAGATTTAGTGAAAAAGGTACCTAAACTTCAAAGGAGGATTCTAGGAGCTCTAGGATGAGTCAAAAGGAAAACAAGATACCATTAGAAATCTTAGGGAATCATCTACATTATGGAGTTTTCATACCCTTCACAAGACCTAAGTGATTCTCTATGAAGACCAATCTCAATAGACTCACCTTACGGTCCCGAATGAAAAAGTAAAATTTTTTGGAGAATGAGGTAGAATAAATTATTTAAAACCCTCCCATTAATCTTAAAATTTTATTGGGAGTCAAATTGATATAAAAATTTCCAAAAAAGTTCCTAGAACTCTGGGAAAGTTGGTTTCATGATTTTAGGAGTTAGTCAAATTTGCAGTTGGAAGGCTGACACATTTTGGTGTCTGGAATGTCCCGACTATCAAAATTTCAAGGATAGTGGGTATAGTAGGGATAAAAAAATGTTCCCTACCCCTCAGTTATAGCCCTTGGACCCTCATGCGACCTTGTTCCTTCTCGATAAGAGCTAAGTGATCATATGTGTAATTTTGGCTAAGTTTTTGCCTTCTAACCCTTGGACGCATTTTTCTACCTCAAGCTGTCCCAACGATCGAGATGGTTGGGACATTAAAATTTTCCCCACCCCTAGCCATTTATCAATTTCTTCATATGACCTCAAATTTTGTCTCTCGGGGGCTTTGACCTTTCTCTCTCCTCCTCCTTGCTCACCACTCACTTTCCACCACTTGTTAGGATTTGGGAAGGGGGCACATTTTAATGTCCCAATTATCTCATGGATAGTAAGGAAAATAGGGACAAAAAAATGTGCCCCATTCCTTGAAGGTTGCAAACTCAAAAATAAACTAAGTATTTTTGTCACCACTTCTTCTTTTTCCCTCTCTCATGAAGCAAATGTCACTTTATCGAAAAAGTTTTAAAACACAAATTAACTCTTACCCATCTCATTTTTTTCTCATGAACACCATGAATGTTGAGTAAGAAACTCAATTAAACCTGAAATTTTCTAGACACCATGCAAAAATTTCTCGGAATGGCCACATGCACTAAAACTTGAAAAATTCATATCTTTCGAATCGATGAACGAAATCGGGTGAAATTTTCTAAGTTGTTATTCAACCTAGGAGCATCAATAACATTGTAATAGAAGAAGAGTAGAGAATGACATGGTTCATTAATGACAGCTAACCCTAGCTTGATTCCCTAGCATCTACTTTTTAGTTTTGAGCATTCCACCCAATGATTGAGCTGAAATTCGAGCACCAAATCATAACGAGAAGCCAAACCTAGTGATGAAATTTTCATCGCAATCAAGAGGTGGATAAGTGTAGTTTATAAAAATAGTAATAACATGTGCCATCACTCACTAAAAATAGTAACCCCCTCATAACAATACACTAAGTGAATAGTGAAAAGGATAAACTATGAAATTTTGGTCAAAAAGGCAAAAAAGTAGAATAAAGTAAAAAACAAAGACAACTGTCTAAAAATAGAAAGTTTCAAAAATTAAAAATCATCATCAACATATTTGAAATGAGTATGCTAGATTATCAAGAAGTTCATACTTGAGTAAAATAGGTAAAATTTCCCAAAATAACAGGTCTTGGTTCCACCTGCTAAAAAAGAAAGTCTCTCTTTTGAGTGCAAAAGTTGCATTATGCTCCATTTTTAGTCATCTCGCTACTTTTTGACATCCTCACTAGGTTTTATGATGGTTCCATGGCTAAAATAGAGTAATTAATCCTTCACAGAGGTCTTGAGGTATCATTTTGATCGCATTTGTGTCCAAGAACAAAGGCGAGAACATCACAAGTCTGTGCAACAGTTGAAAACCTCGGGGATATTGTGCATTTAAAAGAGATTCAAAAGGATTCAAATATCCATTGTAATTCAAATTAAGAAGGATTCATCATAACTTTTCAATCATATTAGATCCACCCACACCTCCCTGGTGAGTTGGTTGAATGAGCTCAATGAGCTAAGTAAACCAAGGTGAGTTGGGAGAGTTGGCCAAAGTGAGTTGAGTTGTTTGAGTGAGCTCAGTGTGCTATTCAAGGTGAGTTGGAAATGCAAGAGTGATTCATTACAACACCTTTTTTACAAGGGCATATAGTTATGTCTTTCTTGATGGAAAATATTCCTCATGATGATCAAGAATTGGTTCCACAATAAGCTTCTAAAAGTGCTCGATGGTGACATTGTGTCAACTCTCGAAGAGCCATTTCTATGGATTCAAGAAATGCCTAAAATTGGGCCAAGGATAATGCAATTCACTATCATGCCTAATCTTAAATAAATCTCAGGAATAAAGAAGTCCAGTAAAGAAAGAAGACCCATATAACATCTTGCTTCTTTAGTGGCACTTCCAGTAATCGAGTATGTTAGAATTGCTAGACCCAAGAATGATAAGCCCATAGAGGAAATGACTCCACCCGACTATGAGTTGACCCACATATTATTGGGTCAAGATTCACATGATTATGACTCTCACTTGTTCAAGGAATCTACTTCTCGCCTCCTCGCTCGGAATGAAGAATATAAGCAAACAATTGTGTAATTAGAGGAACAAGTAAAATCTCTAAGTTCTTACATCCAACCCTTCTTAGAATCGACTAAACATATTCTCTTCTAATGTGATACATTCTTCTATTCATCAGTGTTGATCTAGAGGCAATCAAGAAAGCACAATGATACGTGACGCAGGGGAAAGCCAATGATAAGTGAATTAAGAAAATCATTGATTAAGGCAAGGCATTATTTCTTGATGCCATTTCTCTCATCAAGTACGTTCTTGTAATTTTTTCTAAAATAAAGAAAGCATCAAATAAGTTTTCAAAAGATTTGAATCACTTAGATGAGCTATTCCCATCGGTGTGAGAGATAATATCCTTTGACTCTCACACTCTCATGAGTAAGAATGTGTTTTCATTAGCTTTAGAGAACTTGTTGCAAGTATGGATTGCATCATAGTTATGAAATATGGAATGCTCAAAACTACAATCTTTGAGTTGTAATATTGTGGACAACATGATTTTGAGATCTTGAACAAAGTCTACAATTGTTTTTATAAACTTGATTTTCCTCCGCTCACTAAAGATTCCTCATCAAAAGAATTTATTGTTTCTTTCCAATAGTTGGTTAAGAAAGAGGCAGGTGACTCTCTTTCCTTCAATGAAGATAACTTAGAGTCCCTGACCAACATCAAGAGTTACATTTCTGAAATTACAAAGGATCATGAAAGATGGCTCATTCAATGTAATAACATTAATAATGATCCCAAGGCATAGACCAATGTGTATGGTTGTGTTTACATTCCAGAGGCAGATAAGTTGGCACTTGTGATAACTCGATTCAACAAGGAATTCAAGGAGAAAGAGCAATAAATATGATTTAGAAATTACTTCATCATAGGGAGCTTCTTCATCAGATATGGAAAATCCCTTCCTCCCCCTCTCTTTCTCCATTTTCTTCTCTTTCCCTTTCTAATTCTTCATTGAGTGTAATCATTGTATTTTGTCTCATTCACTTAAGTGACTTTTTAAAGTTGAATTGTAAAAGTCCCTTTAATTTATAAAAAGGGTACTTATTTCTCATTTCCTAGGAAGATGTAAAGTCACAAGTTAAATGAGATCATGAAGAGTCATGTGGGTGGTAGGTGAAATGTCAATTCATATTGCTACAAATTGGGATGACTCCTCCACTCCAATGGATCCATATTTTGAATATTTCTATTTTGTAGCAATTATGATTTTTTTTGGGTCTTGAGCTTTGTATCACCAACACCTGAAATAAAAACATTTTTTCTTCCATTTCCCCTCGTCATGCGTTCCTCTATTTTCTCTCTTTTATGCACTTTGTAAGCATAGTGATCAAGAAAGAGCTTTGTATCTTTGATGAATGAATCTAAGAACTGTGTGTCTAGGTTTGTTAGTCTCACTAGATGTTTCATTATTGCTTTCCTCTAATTGAATGTTGAACTACTCTAGTTATTGGGTGTGAACTCTGTAATTTCCTACTCATAGCAATAACCTTTCCCTTTCCTAATTTCTCTCCTTCACCTCTCATTGCTGCAATTTCCTCCCTTGTACCCAGTATAAGCACTTTGCACTAGGTTGAGTGATGTGTGCCTTTGTGATCCCTGACCTATTTGGCTGCCCCAAAACAATAGATATGATTATATTAGTTTACATTCAATAATGGGAGCCTCCACATACACAAGAAGGAGGGGCATAACCTTGCTAGCATTGGTGGAAACACCTAATTTGTCATATGACAAATTATTTCACCAACACTACCCTTGTCAAAAAACCTACCGCACCCCAAAGGACCTCAAACTCTGTAATGAGGCCAATTATGAATTTTCAACTTTCAACCAAGATATGATATGTGTCAAATATGATTATATCACATCTTTAATATTTTTGATTGACTTTTTTTCTTGTAATAATTTCTTTTTTGTTTCCTTTTATTGATTTTTCTTCTATAACATGGCTTTTAGCTTTGTTTTTTTTTTTCTTTTAATTTTCTTCATCCTAATGATTTACAACGCTGATCAAAAGGGTGTAAAATATGTCTAACACAGGAGAGCCAACACCTATTTGCTATCGGAGAACCTACAAACCATTATGCTTAAATACTTATAGAAATGCACCTTATAAAAGAGTGTTTCATGCTTGGGGAGTATGTAGTAAAAAGGTAGATAGTCAATTATTGCTTGGGATGCCCCAAGTCTAATGATAAATAAATTGCAAGAGTTAAAAAAATAAAAGTAGGATAGAATACAAACCCAAAAAAAAGATTGATACTTTCATTGAAAAGGCATGAAAAAAAGTAAAATGTGTATGGAATATATGTAGATAAATAAATTGCAAGAGTTAAGAAAAAGAAGCACAAAACCATTGTTATTCCTATCTAAGACTAACTAAACAATTAGTGAATTAACAAGTGATTATGATGTGATGTGAGGAGCCTTAATCAAATACTTAAGGTTCAACTAGGAGGCTAGGATAAGCTTTTGAAGTTTTCCATTTGAGATGTTGTGGAGAAGGAAGTGGGGTGATTTTTGAGTGGTAGGAAGAGGGGTTTGAGCCAATAATAGGGTATATTGACCAAAACAAAGAAAAATAGGCCTAATTAGCTAATAATCACAAATTGTCTATTTGGGAGAGGATTTTGACTTACGATTCATCGTGTAGTGGCATCTACCGAATGCGAAAGAGGTTAGGAAATAAAAAATGTGTTGTTAATTGACAAAAATGGTAAGAAACATTAATTAATTAATGAAAATCACTAATTATAATGGAAATAGTAAGAATGAGAGTGATTTGTGTGCGTTTGGCAATAAGATTGTGAAAGTGGAATTTGGGTGTCTACATTTGCCCCTATTTGAGGCAAAGTAAGTGAATTTACTTCAAATATAGTAGACAAACATAAACAAGTAAATATTTGAAGAAAAATAGTGAATGAAGGATTCCCCCTCGAGTGTCGATGGGGTGATAGAAGAAGTCAATCGACGATCGAAAATATGATTGAAATAGATAGAAGAGGTAAGGATAGGGATAAACATGGTTGTTTATTGCCCCAGGTGATTTAGAAGAAAAATAGTAGTGATAAGAAATGATAATGAAGAAGAAATGATAATGGAGAATATAGGACAAGCCCAATCTTTATATCTAATCTTTCAATAAGCAACTGTGTTGTATCATTTTGCCCCTAGATCTACATCATCGACCTTTATTGAAATAAACAAAAGTGTAAGATAACATGAAAAGATAAATTACTAACATTTGTTCATTGTTAAAAATATGTAACTCCATGCAACATACATAATGCAATGCAATATGAGAAAGTAAAATGATGCTTAACTCCATGCAACATACATAATGCAATGCAATATGAGAAAGTAAACCAACTAACCTAATAGAGAAACAAGTATAATCACACATACTCAAACAAAAAAGTTCAAGACAATTACACTACTATTTTTGTTATCAAGCTTCAGTTCCTGAATGTTTGTGTTGTAATGACAAGGGTTAAAAATGGTGCCCCAAGCAAGGATACATGTGAGGGAATAACAAAGGACACAAGTAGTCCCATGGAAATCATTCATACACTATGACACAGTCTCTGACAACTCACTATTGCATGGGAGTACTGACATAGTAAGCAAGCCAACTTTGTTAATGGAGGTAGATCATGATGATTCACAAGTCATTTGAGACAAGAACAAGCAAGAACCTAAGAAAGATGTTTTTGTAGGAACAAATTTTGATGTTTGAGACAATGCATTTGATACGGGCTTGAGTTTTGATGTGTGTATGTTGTTTACCATTATTTTGAATTTTTGTATTTTTAATGATTTTTTACAAAAAAATTGGATTTTTTTTTTGAAAAATTTAGTGGAGCATGGGCGCACATGTACCCGGTGCATAAATAGCATGGGCATGCATGTTTTGGTGCAAAAAGGCATGTGCCTATGTAATTTTTTTTTTTTTTAGTGCAACATGAGCACGCATGTGTTGGTGCACAAAGGCATGTGCCTATGTATTTTTTTTTTTTTAGTGTAGCGTGAGCACACATGTGCTGGTGCACAAAGGCATGCACCTATGCAATTTTTTTGTATTTTAGTGTAACTTGAGCACACATGTGATGGTGTAAACATAGTATGGGGATGCATGTCTTGGTCCACAAATAGTGTGGGGACGCATGTGCTGGTGCATAAAGGCATGTGCCTATGTAATTTTTTTATTTTTAGCACAGGCGTGAGCATGCATGTGCTTGGTACACAAATAACATGGGCACACATGTGCCAATTTTTAGTGCATGAATAGCATGGGCACATATGTGCTTTAGTGCACAAAGGCATGTGCCTATGCACAAAAGGCACTTTGAAACATTTTTAGCAAGAAAATGAAGGGTGCTAGGAAAACCTAGATGGTAAAAATAGATGGATTGGATAACAAAATAGAAGAATTTGATGATAAAGTAGAAGAATATCATGGTAAAATAGAAGAATAAGATCATAATAAATGACTTGATTGACCCTGCAGATATATTGTTTTGAATTTTTGAAACATATTTGAATGTTTTGATTTTTGAAACATATTTGAATGTTTTTAATTTTTAGAAGTTTTCTGAAGCTATGTATAGGAAATGAAGAAACGTGGATGCCCCAATGACATATGGGATGTACAAGGGTAGAATGCCACATGTATGTGCAAGAAAGTGAAGATGCAAAATTTCCCTAGTGTTAGATGGGAATATTCAAAGGCAAACTCTTCACACGTAGAAGTTGGATCAAGGCCAATATAGATAGGTTCAACATGATGATGAACATAACCCAATGATGTGTTAGGAAGGAGCAAGGATGCCCCCAGTGTAAGTTGGCCAAGAAACACATGATAGAAAGAAGTGGAAGATTATTTTTGTGAAGGGGACAAAGGTGTCCACAAACATGGAAAAAGGCAATATTATACACATGGATGTTTTGAATAAAGAAGAAGAAGAACATGAATGTGAATGAATGTAGCTTAGAAGCCTCATGATGAAGAAGTGATTAGCCCAAAGGCACAAATTGTGAGACAAGATACAAACTAGAGTAAGAGTCTAAATAAGGTAAAAAAAAGACACTTGGTAACATACTAATATTATTTTCTCATAGAGATCCAATGTGTGCATGTGGAAATTTATTACCTCTTGGAGGGAAGATTTGATAGAAAATAAGTGAAGACACCCTAGCCAATGTGTAGGAATGATTTATTTTTCAAAGTTGATTTTTTTTGTGAATGGATTGTGGAAGGAGAGTTGTACATTGCTTCGCTTCCAGCTAGGCATCTATAGCCCCGAAAGATACATTTAATTCTAATCGTAACATTTCTCTACTACCAATTAGGCATCCATAGCCCCGGTAGAGATTATTGGAAATACCCCAAGAGAGAGTTATATATCAATTTTCTTTTTCTTTTAGCTTTGGATTTTTGATTTGATTGATTTTGTTTTGCTTTTTGAAAACTTATTTCAGCTCTCTTGTTTGACAAGGGGTTAAGAACCACTGATGGCTTGATGGAAGGAGGCAGAAGTGCTTGTGATGATGACATTGGCTAGTGTCAACAAATATGTCCAAAATTTCTTTGCAACAAGTTTTTTAGATGTTGATTGTGATAAGATCTCTATGAGGTCAATCGTTCTTTAATTTACCAAGGTGATAAAAGACCAAGGTCAAACAGATACCATAGAGATAAATGTCACAAAATACGTGTGAATTGGCTAACCAAAATATCATCGAAGGGATGAAAATGGTAGGAATACTTGTAGAAGAAGAGCAAGAAAGGGAAGAAAGAACATCCATGTGTATGCAATACTTGATTGCAATGTGTGTTCGTTTACCTTTGATTTTTTTTTTTTTCTCTTTTTTTTTATATTTTGTATTTTTTTGAAAAGTGGGACCTGACAAGGTCACTTGGCATGATAAGATCCAACAACAATGTTAGTTATTTCCTTGATAAGGAAGACTAAGCATGTTTGCTTATCAAGAGTCATATTATCCTGATCTCGATGATCGTGGTGAGCTCATACTCAATAGATGACTACATTTTATCATGAAATGTGGATTTTGTAAGTGGGAGATTGAGTTCCCTATCTAGAGGTTTATGCACTTTGTGCCATACTTGATGGTTGTGTTGGTGTACATTTTTGAATCATGTTTGATTCTAAACTTTATGATTGTTTAAATTGTTGGGAGCTTTGGAGCTCTTGGAATTTTTTATCTTAGCTTGATAAAGAAATTGTTTGGGTTTCTATAAGCTAATACATGACTTGTCTGATCCCAAGAAGTGGGAGAAGAAAGTGGACGTTTAGAATTGATGTGAGAAATGACGGTGGGCTTGCCATAATCATTGATAGAAGGACAATGTGATGGACGTGAAGGATATGGTCCAAGAATTGAAGAGGATGGGCTACCAGGAGGTGTCCCATAGAATGAAGATAAAGGACTACCAGGATGTGGCCTTAAGATTGAAGATGAGGAATTCCTGGAGGTGTCCCATAGATAGAAGATGATGGGCTATTAGGACGTGGCCCAAGAATCGAAGATGAGGGATTTATAGGACATGCCCCAGTATAGACAAAGAGGGGCTACCCAGAGGTGTGCCACCTACAAAAGAAAATGGGTTACAGTACACTAGCCATACAAAGATGATGAAGGGATTCTTGGAGGCGGCCCAAGGATAGAAGAGGATGGGCTACTGGAGGTGTCCCATAGACTAAAGATGAAGGACTACTAGAGGTGTCCCATATGTAGAAGATGATGAGCTACTAGGACGTGGCCTAAGAATCGAAGATGATGGGCTACCAGGAGGTGAGCCACATATAGATGATGTGGGGCTACTTGGAGGGGGCCCACATATAGAAGAAGATGATGGGCTACTAGGTGGTGACCCAAGGTAAGATTGTGATGGAGGAATCCTGATAGATAAAGAATGATTGGGTAAGGAGAAGATAGGAAATGGATCAATGCTAGACCCAGGCCTTCCATCACCCAATGAAGAATGTGAAGATGGAATAACAAGAGGAGGATCGAGTTCGATGATCCTAGGGTCTTCCTCTATTTTAACAAAAGGAATCAATTTCTTCCTCCCCATGCATGAGTGCATCGAAGTCAAAATTGAATCTTTGCTCATTATCCCCTAGAGGAGTGTCATCATGTAACCTCATGAATTCGTTGATCACTTCCTCATCTTGAAAGAAATCAACCGGAATGGGTATTTTTCTTGACCATGGGAGGTTGACTAGAAGAAATGGGTCCAACTAGTGTGGAAGATTGAGAAGATGATGACTCAAGAGATGAAGTAGATTTAGATTTAGATGTCTCACGAGTAGAAGAAGATGTATATTTAGAATTGATTGGTATTGGTTTTCCTAGAAGATGACATATTTCCAGGAAACAATGAGGATCACGTAGAAAATTAGCATATGATTGTGACATAAGAGTCATCTGAGGTGTTTGCAATGTATGCGTCAACTTAGATGATTGACATGGAGTCGATGATATGTGGAGTCGACTTAGAAGATTGTGACATAGGTATCAAATTTGATGATTGTGACATGAGATGACTTGGAAGATGATTGTGACATGGGAGTCGAATTAGAAGGATTTGGATTCACCCAAATCTTCAATAGAGGAAGAGGTTGTCGAGGTGGTGAATAAGGGAGGTCTTCAAAGTAAGGGAGGACCATGACTCAAGAACCAAATTGGATGTTTGATTGATGGATCTTGGAGCCGCATGATATTTAAAGGAAGATGTCATTTAGGTGATTGATAAGGGAGTCCAAAGAGAGGGAGGACTGCGACTTAAGATTCGAATGAGGTGAATAACTATGATGAATTTTTTCAAAAGACCAAGGTGAATCGAAGAATCAAAAGAACAATTTGGATTGGAATCAGAAGAAGAGTGGGGGAACCCAAATAATAATTTGGATCAGAAGCATCCAAACCATACCACCGACTATGAGATGAAGGTGGGAACATGGTACTGATTCGGGTTCTCTAGCGTGAAGAACCAAACAAGGCTTAGCCATGATGGGAATCCTTTGATGGGAATGCTGAAACTTTGATTCCTTAGTGTCATACGTATAAGGAACCTCATGATAGTTGGTCATTATTGGCATTTGTGGGATACAAATGTCTAGACTGAGATAGTGCGATTGAACTCCTTCAATTAGAATGAAGTCCTGTGTCGATTTGGGCAGCACAAGAAACCAACTAGACATTTGGCAAACATGGGCCCTAGGACAAACCAAGTGGCGTAACGACGTCAAATCATTACAAATAATACCAAACAATAAATGGTCATGAATTTGAAGGATCAATATGAACCTAAGGACACCAAAGAATAAATAATGACCTACCCTAACAAGGTAATATATGACAAGAGATATCTAGGACAATACAATGACGTATAAAACTCAAATCTAATCACAAAAAAAGTTTACTCCCTATGATTTTTCAAGATAGGTTTGAAACAAATAGTGATAACACAATATCACCAGTTAGGCCAAGTTTATACCAAACCTAAACTAAGAGAGTGTTGACGTGATCCTCAACAAGGTATACTAAAACCAATTTTTGACACTAACAAAGTCTAAGTTTTGTAAAATGGAAGATACAAATGTGAGTAGCGTAACAACGCTATTTGGACACATAATCAAACTTTTACAAGAAAGCAAGATTTTAGTATCAAAATGGCGTTATAGCGATGCTAACAAAGTAACCTCAACACTCACAAAACTCAAGACAAGGCTAGGATGTAAAAACTATGTCTAAGTATATCAAGGAATTATTATGCGTGTGAGTAGTGTAACAATACAATGTAGATATTTAGGCCAAGTTTCACAATGGAAACAAGATGTAAATATCACAATTGTATGGCTATAATGTGGGCAACATAACAACTCAAAAGAAGTTAGTGATAAGACAACCTAACTACAATGATAGTAAGTCTCAATATGGGTTGTGAGACAAGAGGGATACTAGAACTTGATGACGTACCATTCACACTTTCAACTCTTGCATTCGACATTACAACCTAGTCATGCAAGAAGACTACAAAAGTGGTGGACATGATTATTTCTAGTAGGTATCCATATATGTTGTTTTATTTTGTCCCAAAATGGGCAACAAGAAAACAAAGGTGTAAACCAAGTGGTGTTAAAAATACTTGGTGTAACTTTGGAAGAGTTTCACCTTGTCTTAGGACAAGTGAAAAACTAGGTCAAAGTAACACTAAATAGATTTCATGATGAAATATCATGTGGTTTTAAATTTAAGAGATTCTTTCCCTTGTTTGAAAAACAAGAGTTTGAATCAACAAAGTTGTCACTTTGTGAGAGCTCTCAAGTATAAAAACTAAGAAAGATTGGCTCAAGTGACAAATATTTTCTAGGGGTTCTCTCTCTATGTGTCACAAGTTTACTTATATGAGCTCGTTTGCCAAGGTTTCCCAAGGATTATCCCAACTTTACTTTACCCCCTTCTAATACAATGATCAACTAGTGTGTTCAATTGTATTATTGATGGGGTCATAATGGAAATAACTTTGACTCTAATCTTTCAAGGCTTACTAGTCAATTGGGTAGTGTGGAACACTTTCCTATTTTATTCACAAGTTCCCTCTTGCGTGAAATACTTTAGGGTTCCTAGGACCACCCCCATTGTTTTAGCTTAAGGCTTATGCCAAAGGGGTTATGTCCTAGTTTAAAGCAGATGAGTCGTAGCTCTTAACCAAAACCTACAATACAATGTTATGAATGGTGTGTTGGTGTGTTTTTAATCTTTTGGATTAAGCAATTTGGTTTAGACCACCATTGGCAACCTACAACACACGTGAATGTTAGAGTTTGGTTTGAAGAGATCCCTCCTTTCTTTGACTAGTGATAGGTCCTTCACACAAATGATTAGTAGTTCAAAAAGATCTACAATTTTATAGAAAGAGGATTAAGTGTTGCTTTTGTTTCTCAAGATCACACTAGGTGCAAGAGAAGAGCATACACAACAAGTAACCCAACTAGATGAAAAGATTGTAAATCAACTAACTACCATAAAACTTTGCAAAACAAGGTTTATTCCCAATTAATCCAAGTGCTTCTTAATGAAAGACTAAAATTGATTTTGGTTCCCAAGATCACACTAGGTGTAAGGGAAGAGCATACACAAATTTTAGCCTTGATTATTTATCAAGTGAAAAAGCTCTTAAACTAAAAGATCATGTACATGCCAAAATGAAATTTTATCCCCTTAAGCATAGAAATGAATGATGATTTTCCTACTTACTCAAATTAGCAAAAAGGAGTTTAGGGGTGATTTTGTTTCTCAAGATCACACAAAGTGCAAGAGAAGAGCATACAAAACCCTATTCCAAACTCAAACCCAACATGAAACAAAATTCATCAAACACTAAGCAATTTTAACAAAAATGTGTTAGAAAATGACTTTGTTTTTACTCTAAAAATGAAAACCCTAAATTTTTGGTAACTCTAAAACCCAAATTTTTTTACCAATAGTTCGATTCAATACCTTTCCAACAAAAACAAATTTGATTTGTTTAAACTCGGGAGAAAAATTTATGGCCTCCGGAAAATAGGTTATGCACTAAGTGTAACATAAGTGCAAAATTTGATGCATAGGTGCACACTTTGATGCACATGCACACCTCTATCAAATTTACAGTTTAGTTTACACAAGCGTGGCCAAAGAGGCGTGGGCACACACTTTGAAGCACATGCACAAGTTACACTCAGAGACCAAAATCAGTGAGTGATGCATATGACACATTTTGATGTGCAGGCTCACACTTTGATGCAGTGCAGGTGCACACTTTGATGCACAGACACAAGTTATGCTTAGAGACCAAAATCCAGTGATGCATACATACATAGTAGAGCACTTTTGAGTGCACACAATAGTGCACATGTGCACACAGTAGAGCACAAGCACACACAGTAGTGCACATGCACACACCTTCTTATAGGTGGTCAAAACATGAGTTTTGACAAGGAATTTTCAAAAATATCAAATCTTTGGCCTTTTGAGGGAATTTTGACAGCACTTCACCTCCTTTTATCCTGCAAAGAATATGAAAACACAAATTCTACTACTAATCTAGTTGAAACAACTATCTAGTTTGAAAATTGAACTACAAAGCTTTGAAAACTACTCTAAAAACTTTGAAATTAATCTAAAAAATCTTGAAAGTAATCTAGAAAGCTTAAATGTAATCTAGAAAGCTTGAATTTAAACTAGAAAACTTGAAATTAATCTAGAAAACTTAAAACTAATCTAAAATCTTGAAATGAAAAACTTTGAAACTAAGTTAAAAAGCTTTAAAAATGAATGCAATGGGGTTTTTCTCCCACCAGGGCATGCCAAATGATAACACCCTAAAATTTACAAAGCAAATAGTATGACTAACTAGGAAAGGCTAACACCATTGCCACCTATAGTCAAGATTTAAGTATAAGAATGTAACACTAATGATCAAAGCTTAAAAGCATGCTAAGAATGTAAACTAAATGAAATTAAACACTAATCTACAAAGCATCCTTACTATGTATTGAATTGCTAAACTAACAAAGACCTAAATAGATCTAAGAGGGAAATCAAATTGGGATTGTTGCTACTCCAAGCAAGGTGAAATGGTCTCTCCAAATGACTACAAGGTCATTTTTAATACCCATCTACTAACCCCATTGAATACTTTAGGCAAGGATTGAGCTTGGCTATAAATCATATTTCTTATATGAGATGCAAATCAAAGCATGGTGTAAAGTTGGAAGGTAGTACTTAGTCTTATTTATAGTTTTCCTTTGGGGAAAACTTGCATCTTGGTGCATGTGGGACTAAAAGTACAAAGAAGATTTAAATTTTCTAATCATGATTAATCTTTTCTAATCACAATTAGTGAATTAACAAGTGATTAGATGTGAGGAGCCTTAATCAATCACTTAGGGTCAATTAGGAGGCTATGATAAGCTTTTGAAGCTTCTTTGAGATGTTGTGGAGGAAGTGGGGTGATTTTGAGTGGTTGGAATAGGGGTTTGAGCCAATAATAGGGTATATTGACCAAAACAAGAGCAAAAATAAGCCTAATTAGTTAATAATCACTAATTGTATATTTGGAAGAGGATTTTGACTTATGATTTGTCGTAAAGTGGCATCTGAATGTGAAAGAGCCTAGGAAATCAACAATGTGTTGTTAATTGAAAAAATGGTAAGAAACATTATTTAATTAGTGGAAATCACTAATTATAATGGAAATAGTAAGAATGAGAGTGATTTGCGTGCGTTTGGCAATAAGATTGCGAAAGTAGAATTTAGGTTTCTCTGGTAGGAAAAGTTAGATTATAAATCGATGAACTCAAGTAGATGGCACTAATTAGAAAAATATTGGCTAAAGTAATATTCATAATGGGTAAGATGAGGATATAATGTAGTTTCATGCATCTAAATCAAATAATGTTAATTGGGAAAATATTGTGAAACTAACAAACATGTGGGCAAGATAAATATGAAAGGTACTAGTTTGGAAAAGGAATGAACCAAACTAATATGACTATAGGATGTGTGTAAAGTCATATTACCAAAATAAATCCAAAATTATCATTGCAAAGGATAACTTGAAAATTTTGTGTCCACAAATTTAAGGGTAGGTTAGAAAGTACCAACATACTAAATGAGTGATAAATGATGATTTGAAATGAGCATTCAACTATTGGGTATAAACATATAAGAGATAGCATTAAAAATTTATGGTAGTTGAAGACATCGACCATGGTCAATGCCATTATCTATGACAAACTACTAATTTGATGACATCGACCATGGTCGATGATGTCAACTAAGAAAATATTCTCATTAGATAAAATTAACTCGGTCAATTCCGTCGAGAGAGAGAAATGTGGGCATGGGAAGGTCGGGGAAGTTATAAAAAATGGATGGGAGGAATTGAGAGATGCAAAGAGGGGGAAATGATGAAGGTATGTGTATGTTAAAAGTAAGCACGAGGAAGATTATAAGAGGATGAAAATATGATATCGGAGGGAGGTTGTAAAATATGATTGAAATAAGTGTGAAAACATGTGAAATATGATATGATTGAGCTACACATCAAAACTATCTCATAAATATCATTGCTAACCAACCCAATGCAGCCTATGAAGGATACATGTAACCATTTTTGGTTACTTCCTACTCTCGACAATATCCCTTAGGATACCACTTTAGGGAAGTTAATGCACCAATGATGTATGTGAAGAATAAAAGGCAAAAAAATGAAAAATTAGGTGTATACATTGAACAAATATATTTTCTTCTTCATTGTTAAATCATTAGTGCCAATATATTTATTCATACACATTATCAACACTTGTTTATATTCATTATGTGTATTCCAAGATGATTGTATGTTTGGATTATTTACATGTTTATTTGGGTGAAGTGGCTTATTGATATGAGTTTATTTTTTTGTAGATGATAACCTCCTTATAATAGTGGTTTCTTTATAGTGAAAATTAAAAATGGTCGCCACTTTAAAATTTGAAATATACGAAGTAAGAAATGTGTGTTAGGAAATAAGGGGTAAAAATTATGCAGAACAATCCCACAAAATCACAACAGTAGAAATTAAAATGCAGAATATATTACAGATCTAAAATTTAAGGTGTAGAAAATAAAATAACACAACTTAGAGACAATATTTAACGTGGTTCAATCATATCCGGTACATCCAAAAATTGTCGGTCCTTTTATTTCATCCAAAAAATATAAGAAGAGATACACCCTACAAAAATACGTTACAACTTCCTCTTCTCTCTATCACAATCTCCTCATGATTACAAAAAGAAATACTAATGAGCCACACCTCATAACCTTTTTAGGGAAACAAAGAAAAAACCACCCTAACCTATACCGTTAGATTTGTGACCTAATAATGAATGGCCCATATTTTACAATGAAAAATACATATAAAATGTGGCTTTTGGGGTGCTGCCCCGAACCCCTTTCATGGCACACAACTCCCAAACCCTCGCAAAGGGGAACCCCCTCTGTAACCCCTCGGGATATGAGTATTAACCAATAATATAGGCTCGACAACCAATACTCTCCCACTTGGAGACTGATCACAACAACTCCACCGCTACTGCACCCATTGAATGAGATTCCACTTTGGACTTGGCATGTTTCTCATCTTCAAAATCATCCTTGAACACCAACTAAAATTGTAAATAGCTTTAGTTTATCCATTGTGACCACCTTGTTCATGATATATGCAATATTTTCTTATGTTGTGGAGCTCGTTTTCATGTGTGGAAGTGTTGAAGACTGTACACTAAGATTATTGTACCCTCTCCACAATTTTCTTGCTGGGGTTCATGAAGACGTTCCCAATACCTCATATGGGTGGTATTTTGACCCATAGGTTTATGGGGTGGTTTTAGCCCATGGTTTTGGTACCCACGATATTGTAAAATTGCTTAGGCAATTGCATATTAATGTTCTTTTGTGCACATGGTAGGGGAGACAACATTGTAGATGTGTGTGAGCTCAAGTGTGAATTTAGGAGAGTTTGTTGAGTATGGATCCAAACAGATCTAGGTATTGTATTGAGAGAAAGAGGTGGCTTGTAATAAAATCGAGCAAGTGATTCTTAGTGGACGTAGCCCAAATTGGATGAACCATGTTAAATACTATCTGTGTGTTGTGTTCTTTTATTCTATGCACTTTTATTTCAGATCTGTGATGTTTTTCTACATATTAATTTCTACTATTACGATTATGTGTGGGATTGTTCCGCATATTTTATCACTTATTTCCTAAGAATTGGTATCAGAGCCTAGATTAGTTTTCTAAGTGTTGAATCATAGGGAAAGTTTTAGCTTGAGTGGGAGCTATGGCAGAATATGGAAGATCAAAGGTTGATAAATTTAATGGGCCGAATTTTAGTCTTTAGAAGATACATATGGAATATTACCTTTATCCAAAGGACCTTTTTATTCTATTATCTGAAAAAGGGAACAAACCCTCGAGCATGTTGGATGTGGATTGGGATTTGATGGATAGGAAGGCACTTAGGACAATCCGCTATGTGTTGCATCTTCGGTATTATTTAATGTTTCAAAGGAAAAGACTAAAAAGAACTTATGGATGAATTAGGGAAGTTATATTAAAAACCCTTTGCCTCTAACAAGATATTTTTAATGAAAATTTTGTTTAATATGAAGATGTTTGAGAATGGTTTAACAACAAAAAATTTGAATGAATTTAATACGATTGTGAATATGCTAACTTTAGTTATAATAGATTTTGAAGATGTTAGGGCTTTATTAATTTTGTGCTCCTTACCTAAGAGTTGGAATAGCCTAGTAATGATGGTAAGAAAATCAGTTCCAATTAACTTAAAGTTGAAGTTTGAGGATGTTGTAGGGGTGATTCTAAGTGAGGAAATGTGAAGAAAAAATCTGGGGAATCTTTTACTTCAGGAAATGCTTTGATGGTGGAAACTAGAGGGAGACAAAAGAGTAGAGGAAGCCATGGGAAATTGAAAGATCGGGAAAGGTCAAAATCCAAAAGCAAGAGGGTATGTTGGCACTATGGAAATTTTGGGCATGTAAAGAACTGTTAGGAGCTTTGGGACAAGAAGAAACAACGGGAAGAAAAAAAAAGGAGGTGAATGTGGAAACATGGAATTTCGTCAGGATGATTTGATTATTTCTTTGCATAATATCGTTGAATCTTGGGTTTTAGATTTGGGGCTTTTTTTCATGCTACTCCACATAAATATTATTTTTTGATTATGTTTAAGGATATTTTGGGCATGTTTACCTTGGTGACGAAGTTGCTTTGCAGCATAGTTGGAAAAGGTTATGTTCAAGTTAAGACAGAATGGGAATACATGGATATTGAAGGATGTCAGAAATGTGCCTACATTAAGATGAAACTTGGTATTGGTGGGACAGTTGGGAAATGATGGTTCTATTGTGGTATTTACAGTGGAATCTCAGAAGGTTACCAAGGTTGCTCTTGTGGTGGAAAGAGGTAGGAAGGTTGAAACCTTGTATTTAACCATTGATAACACTAATGCTTGTAATCTTGCGGCTTTAGATGCAGATACAACAATGTGGCATTATAGGCTCAGTCATATGAGCCATAAGGGCATACAGATCATAAAGAAATTTTTCCTAGATTTAAAGAAATAGGTTTTGATTTCTGTGAGCACTGCGTATATGGGAAATAGAAATGGGTAAAGTTTCTCAAGGTTGGACCTATGAAGAAAGAGAGTAAGTTAGAGATTATACATTCGATGTGTGGGGGTCGGCTTAGGTATCATCTCTTGGGGGTTCAAATTATTATATTACTTTTATTGATGATGTAACAAGGAAAGTTTGGGTATATTGTATTAGAAATAAATATGATGTATTTGACACTTTTGTTAAATGGAAATCCTTGGTAGAGAATGAAATAAGTCTTAAGGTAAAATGTCTCAGGTTAGATAATGGAGGGGAGTATTTACAACAATGAGTTTGATGATTATTGTTCTAAGAATGGAATCCAAAAGAAAAATATGGTTATAGGAACTTCACAATAGAATGGGGTGTCGAGAAAGGATGAACAAGACACTAATGGAACAAGATAGGAACACGAGCTTATATATGGGACCACCCCTTTATTTTTGGGCAAAAGCGGTGAGCAAAATTGTGTACTTGATAAACAGAGGAACCTCAAGTGCCTTAGATGGAGACATGTCTTGCAGTAAGAAGGTTGATTATTCATTTCTTAGGTCTTTGGATGTGAGGTATTTATCCGTATTGAAAAGGATGATAGGACCAAGATAGAGGCTAAATAAAAAAATGGACTTTCATTGGTTATGGTGGTGATGAATTTGGATATAAATGTTGGAGTATTAAGGACAATAAAATCATTCAATCTAGGGATGTGGTATTTAATGAGAAATTTATGTATAAGCAACAATTGCAAGAAAAAAAGGAAGAATCCAAGAAATAATATGCAATGGTAGAGGATCTTCTAAATGGGAAAGTGGCACATGAATCATTTTAGGAACCTACTTAACATGAAACCCAAACTCCTATATTGAGGAGGTCTTCTAGGGTAAGAAGAGAACCTGAATGTTTTTCTCCTTCTCTTAATTATTTATTACTCGTTGTGATGGAGATCCATAGAGATTTGATGAAGCAATGAAGGTAGATACCAAGAAGAAGTGGGAACAAGCCATGGATGAGGAGCATCAGTCTCTCATGGAGAACCAGACTTGGTATTCGGTGAAGCTACCTAAAGGAAAAAGAGTATTGTTGAACAAGTGGGTGTACAGAGTTAAAGAGGAAGTAGGAGGTAAGAAAAGATATAAGGCCTGGTTGGTGGTCAAGGGGTTGCACAAAAAAAAAGTATAGATTTTAATGAGATTTTTCTCTTGTAGTAAAAATGACTTCTATTAGAACTATTCTTGGAATAGTGGTAGTAGAAGACTTGCACTTAGAGAAGCTAGATGTAAAGACTACATTTCTCCATGGTGATTTGAAGGAGGATCTATATATGCAACAACTAGAGGGATATGAGGTCAAAGGTTAAGAGGATATGGTGTGCAAAATGAAGAAGAGCTTGTATGGCCTGAAACAAGCTCCATGTCAATGGTATAAGAAATTTGATAGCTTTATGATGGATTAAGGTTATATTAGATGCCATTATGACCATTATGTGTATATAAAGAAATTTCAGGATGAAAATTATATTATCATGTGCTTGTATGTGGATGACATGTTGGTTGCAGGAAAAAACATGGATGAAATAAAATTACTCAAGAAGCAACTAAGTGACTCCTTTGCTATGAAGGATTTGGGGGTAGCCAAAAAAATCCTTAGTATGAGGATATCTTGGGATAGGAAGGAATGAAAGCTAACTTTATCTCGGGAAGAGTACATTAAGAAGGTCTTGGAGATGTTTAATATACAAGATGCTAAATTGGTTGGGACTCCTTTGGCAGGCCATTTCAAGTTATCAAAGGAGCTATATCCGAAGATAGAGTGGGAGATAAACTAGATGTCCAAGGTACCTTACTCATCAATGGTTGGTAGTTTGATGTATGCCATGGTGTGCACTAGGCCTAATATTTCCCATGTAGTGGGAGAAGTGAGTAGATTTATGAGTGATATAGGTAAAGATCATTGACAAGCAAAGTAAAGCGGATCCTTCGGTACTTGAGAGGGACCATGAGGATTTTTTTTTTTGCTATAGTGGATAGGACACCACTTTGCGTGGTTATGTAGATTTAGACATGGCTAGAGATGTAGACAACAGGAGGAGCATGACATGTTATATTTTCACTATAGGTGGGACAACAGTGAGCTGGATTTCATGACTATAGAAGCTTGTGGCTTTGTCAACCACATAGGCTGAGTATGTTTCGCCATAGAGGCAAACAAAGAGATGATTTGGTTACAAAAATTACTTGAGGAGTTGGGGCATAAGTAGGAGGAAGGGAAGTTGCATAGTGATAGTCAAAGTGCTATACACCTAGCTAAGAACTCTTCTTTCCACTCTAGGACAAAGAATATATAATTAAGGTACCATTTCATTAAAATAACTTTGGAGGAAGAGAAGTTGAAGCTAGAGAAGATTCATACCAGTTAGAATCCTGTAGACATGATGACCAAGGTGGTCACAAAGGAGAAACCAAAGCTATTTTGAACTTTGGTCTACCTTCACAGATGATAGTGAAGGGTTGAGAAGCTTGCTCAAAGGAAAATCAGTCTCCAAGCTAGATATTGTTATGTTGTGGAGCCTATTTTCATGTGTGGAAGTGTTGAAGACTGTACACTAAAAGTACTATACACTCTCCATAATTTTCTTGTTGGGTTTTTGGGAAGACATGTCGATACCTTGAGAAACATGCTCTTCTCATATGGGCGAGTATTTTGACCCATAGGTTTATGGGGTGGTTTTGTCCAATGGTTTTGGTACCCACGGTATTTTAAAACTTGTTAAGCATTTTCATAGTGATGTGCTTTTGTGCATATGGTAGGGGAGACATAACATTGCAGATGTGTGTGAGTTCAAGTGTGAATTTAGGAGAGTTTGTTGAGCATGAATTTGTTGGTCTGAAAAATTGTCGGTTAGGTAGGTCATGGGGAAACAGGCCAACAGTGTGCAGGGCATAGCCCCTCTTTGAGACAACAAACGAAACTAGTTTATTGTTAATCTATAAAGTAGGAATCTATGCAAATCTACACTATTTTAACTTCGGGGGTTTGGGATCTCATCTAGTAGTTGTAGTCCCAATGTGAACATAAATGTAGGAGGGAAGGAACGAAGGAGGGTAGATCGAAGGAAGAAAAAAAAATTAATTCCAAGATAGAAAGGTCAGAAGGTTTATGCTTTGGGTTGGTAGTAAACAGAGCCAAACTTACTTGCATAAACAAATAAAGCAATACTGATGAACATATGACAATAATAGGAATGAATCCAATATAATAAAAACATAGATCTAACTTAAGAAAGATCTGATGCAAATAACACATATATTGAGCACAAATTCTGAGCATATGTATTAATATTTCTTCTGATACAAGAAAGTACAAAGTCTTTCTCTCCTCACTTCTTTTTCATACAAAAATGTCCACCTAGAATACAACAAGTATTCTAGTATTTATAGAAGGAGAAGAGGAAAGAAGACAAAAACAAACCAACCACTATTTACAAAATATCTTACAAGATATTTACAAAATATCTAAAAAGTCAAAAGTTGACTTTGGGCAAGTTTTTGGATGGCAACATCCCATGGTGCAACATGGATGATGTCATCATAAATTCCAACATACTTTTAAAATATTTTTACAAAAATGATCAAAGCATACACAAGAGGAGAAAATACTCCTCATCATCCCTTTGCTTAAACTTAGTATCTTGCTTATGATCAAGAGAGTTGATGTGACACTGCGCTCGATATTCCATAAACTTGCTGATCATTGCCTTAATTTGATCATGATTTGGACCTTTGAAATGGTCACCAATGAATTCATAAGTTTATTTTTCATTCTTGAGCTTTTCACGTAACCCGACGAAATCCTCGCATGCATCGATCAAGAAGCCAATGAAATCGTGGCAGGCCAAGAGGTTATTGATTAACTCTTGGTCGAAAGTGACCTCTGGCACCAAACCTTGAGTGACTACAACCTTGAAGCATTTGAATGTATCGTTTGCTTCCCTCAAGGTGTACGATTCACTAAGCATCCTTGGAGACATCTTTGTAACTGTTTGCTCCATGTTGTATCATGCATCCAGGGCTTCATCCTTGATTTTATCTATCCTCTCCAGGATATATTCCATTTGATCGACCCGATAATCTAATGCAACGAGAGCTTTATTATGTGCCCGTGGGTGATCGATGATGCCGACCTTCAATAGGTCGTCAGCTGAGTAGTTAGCCATTACTTGGAATGTTTCATGTTGTAACCTAGCATTATCTAACTCCTCGGAGAGGGAACCTGCTACTGCTTGTAGCTCCTTATTTGCTTGATCTATATCCTGGTAGAGCACTATGAATTTCTTAATCATTTCCTCACTATCTCTGAGGATTCACTCAATCCAGGATGATACTGCTGCGCCTTGTTCACCAATCTTAGCATATTCATTTATTTTATCTTGACTGAGAACTTCAGTGGGTTTGGCAGCAGTCACAGGAGGAGCATTGCCCATTCTCTGTAATGCTTGGAGGAGATGTTTATTTTGTTCCTTGAGTATTCTCTTCTCCTCTTTTGCTTCTTATAGCTTCTTGCAGAGAGCATCCACACAATAAGACAAGGCCTCTCCTTGTAGGCTTTCAGATGAGGTTCCCATTGTGACTTGAGTCACTGTGAAGTCTGTGGGAGACAGATCCTTCTTTTCTTTGGTGGGATCGGGTATGCAATCTCCATGACTCTCTCCCTTGAAGTGATTTTTGAAAAGTGAGTTATTGCTTTTTGCTTCTTGGGTCCCTTCTTTGGAATGATGGAGAAGTCCATGGGTGCGATGGGAACCTTTCTCTTGTGTTGACCCAAATGGTCAGAAATATAGCTAGGACTTATGGGAGTGGGAGTAGAGGGAATAGAAGAAGAAACAGGGGTGAAAGGGGAAGCAACTGAAGAGGCCTCAGGGAAGAATGTTGAAACACTTGGTGGTGGCATTGACAAGGAGTCCAATGCACTGCTGCTTGTGGGGCCTAGAGTTACTACAGGAGAAGAAAAGGACATGGAAATGGAAGGGATCTATAATTGGATGGAGGGAATACTAGGTGATAGATCCGCAAGAGAGGAGAAGATGGAAGAGGTGGGAGATGGAAGGGAGGAAGGGAGAGAAGAAGACACATCCATAGGAATAGATGCTTGAACGACAGGAGGAGGGGAAGAAATGGAAGAAGGGACACTAGGTACCTCAGCGGTTGTAGTTGTGACAACATCTTGAGTGGATGTATCCATTGAAACTTTTGTTGTCTCTTCTTCTTTACCTGGAGACACCAGTCGACCACTTGTTTCTCAGAAGTAGTAGGAGGGATTTAAGGAGCTTTTTATTTTTTGCTTGATTCTCCCTCCTAGTATTTTCCTTTTCCTTTTAGCACTTGGGCCGATCTTGGAGGTGCTCTACCTAAAGGAGAAGCAAGTGAAATCTACCCGAGGTAGGTGAGACCATTATTTTTGCACCAATGCTTAGTGTGCTGCAACATGGAATTAACTCTTTCCTGAATGGTCTTAGGTGCTTTGGCTCTGTCGACCTCTGCGAATGACCAATCGTCCTCATCGTGTCAAGGTAAACCTGATCAATTTCTTGATTAGTCTCTTGGAATCCCTTTGGGACGATGGCTATGCCATAGTGGATGATCTCCTCCAGAGCTAGTTGGGAGTGATCCTTTCGCCTGATGTCTATCTCATGTGTCAGGTCGATCCAAATGTCCTTGATCTCGGGAACATGGATGGGATCAATTTTCGCCCTTGGGAGGCAGCTTCGGTAGTCAAAGGTCGGCCTTGCTGGGAAGTTGTGCTTTAGATTCAACAACTCAAGCTCAACATACATCTCCCGTGCTTTTGGCAAGTGTGGTACAGGTGTATCGGCCAACTGTAAGGGGAATGGAGTTCCTCCTTTCTTTCTCTTCATGCATTTCTCATGGTAAGTGATCAGTTGCCTTGAAAATCCAAGAGGATTAGCTTGGGCCCTGCATACCTTGGTAGCTTTGTTGGTTCACCCTCAAAATTCATAGCTCTGAGGTATGTGAATGTGGGGAATTGTGTGAACAATGCTCCCCATTTCTTTTTGTGGCATAATCACACTCAGTGGTCCGACCATGTCTCATATTTAGCCTCAGTAAGCATATTACCTCATAGAAAAAGGCATCATTAATCTTGGAGAATTGGGAGATGTTGTCCTTGAGCTTTAGCTCTAGGTAGAATTCATATATTTTGACCTGGGGCCATACCCCATTTCGAGCCAAGCCTGTGAAATCTCTCTGATCGTTGCACATGTATACAACGTAGGAATTCATGTAGAACTTCCCAGTTGTTAGGACTTGTTGAAGCTGTTGGGAGATGGTGTCACTGATGATTTCACCCCAGCCAAAATGCTGATTAGGCACATTCTTGCTCATGGTCTCCAGATACCTCAACATCCATTTGTGGAAATAATGGGCATCAGGGAGCCCAAATACTCTATTCAGGAAGGTGATTGTATCACTCAATTCCTCATTGAAGTCACTACGGTGGATGGTCTATGGCCATCTACTTCATCGGACTTCTTGTTTTTTAGATAAAGCTCATTCATCATTTGCATGCATTTATCCTCATTTTCATCCCAGGCCTTCTTGCAGTCTTCTAGACTTATTTCTACATATTGCCTATGGTGAGGAATGCCCAGGGTCAATTCAAAGTGACGAGGATGTGAGGTCGATGATCATATTTTGCTCTTTGTCTTCGACACATCTAGTGTCCTTGTTGTAACACCGAGCAACCAACATAATAAATTCATTATTTACAACACTTACCTTGCAGCAAAATTTGGCTACAGCAAAGTGCAATCCACTACCCACTAGTTTGTTCATCCATGGGCCACTGCTTGCCTAGTTGGTCCTTGCCCAAAAGTCATCCATATCAATATGCCCTAACTCAGAGTCTCTGATGTCGAGGTCGCTCTCTACATATGAGTTAGGCATCCTGACTTTCTGATATTTGTACTTCATCTCTTGTTCGACTACTTTGCTTTAGCTTTAGACTTTGTTGGTTTCTTGCTTGATGAAGACATGTGTGAGCTCAAGGATGGCTATTGTTGTTCTGCAAGAAGGATCAAGGAGGTCCAACATAGAAGAGCCATGTCAACCATCATGTTATTCATAATGAAAGCTTGCAGAATGAAGAATGAGCAATTATAAGGCTTAGGGCGCAAGGCGTAGGTTTACAACATGTTGCAGAGGCCTTTTATTGCTGGGCACACTTTTTGAGGATGTCGACATGAAAAAATTTACCCGTGTTCATAGGAGAAAAGTTGCACTCAACAGAAGGGGCGCGGTTTTCTAGATGTTAACAGGTAATTTTGGGTGCCAAAGGGTAAAGCGCAGGGCACAGGTTAGCAACACACAACATGTAATGTTGACATTAAGGGAAATGCGCCTATGCCTTAGGGAAAAATTACTTTTACTGGGCACTGAAAAAGATTGTGTTGCATGGGTTTAGGCTGCACCAAGGCATAACTTTGAGAGATGTTGCAAGAAGGTACAAGTGCGCAAAGGAAAAACGTGTGGCGCAGATTTACAGTACACAACATCCAATGTTGATGTTGCACAAGTGGCGCTGCGCCTTAGGAAAAATTGCTAAGTGCTCTTTATATTGGGCATGGGTTTAGGTTATGCTGCAAGAAGGTACAATGCACCAAGGCACAAACTTGGTAGATGTTGTAGGAAGGACAATGCGCCATACTTTTAATCAGTTTAACAACTTAGCTTATTTTCTTTCTTTCTCTTTCTCTCTTTTTGGATACCTCAGATGGTAAAGAGAGGGTTTTGTTTTGGCAAGGCAATGTAGGAAAAGATGAGTTTTGGTTTCTTCAGAGGTAAGGGCCTTCCATATTTACAGATCTGGAAGGAGAGGAAAAGGGTTTCCAATTGGTTATAGATTGTTAGGTTCCTCTTTTTAGATTAATCTTTTATACAAGCCCTAAGCCTAACACAACCAAAAACAAAAACCACAACAACAACAAGGATGGCAGAAGCCACTTACCTAGATTTATAAAGGACGAAGGATGATGTTGGGGTCCACAAGCTTGAAAAATGGCACACGCGGGGTGATAAGGATGGCTGACAAGCAGAGAAAACACTTTTATTAATTTTCAAATCGTGAAAACGACAGGTGTCGGGTGCCTATTTATAGAAAAACTAGCATTTATTGTTTCACCAACTTTCTTTGGTGCACCTTTAAGAGTGTTGACATGAAAAAAAGTACACCTTAGCGCAACCTTATGGGTGTCAACACAACTCTTCCAAAGACCTAAGCGCATATTTTCGGATGTTAACATGATAATTTCAGCACTAAAGGTAAAAGGGGTGTAACTTTCATGATGTCGACATGACATGAGTACGCCGAAGGATTTTTTTAGGTGGCAAAAATTTGGGTATGTCGACATGACATATCTCATGCCAAAGGGATTTCTAAGGGGCACACATTTTGGTATGTTAACAAAACAATTTCTACACTTGGTTCAAAAGGCGCATTTTGAGAGTGTTGACACATCATTTTCTGTGATGAGTTTAAAGAAGCTGAAAATGGCTAAGTTCTAAAAAATTTGATTTTTGAAAGGGGGTTTTGGGTTATTTCGAACATTATCAAACTTCCTTAGGGCCAAAACAAATTTTTTTTGGTACGGTTACCTGCAAATTGCCCTTGTCAATTTTACAGGATAATAGCTAGCTCTTTCTGGGGACTATCTTTAAGTGAAACTTAAGGGTAGAGAATCCCAAATTTTCACGCACCTATCCATTGGGTTACAAAGATTCAAAACAAGGGTGAACAAAAGGAGAAGGAAGGGAACACATAACAAACAGGAAGCAAACATAGAATGAAAGAAAACTGTATAAAGAAGAGAGCAAGCTCTACTTCCTAAAAATCTTCAGGTGCTGCCCGCTATAGGGAAGCGGGAGCTCAGTTCCATCCAGATATGAGAGATAGAAACTATTCTCTCTGTTGAGTTTCTTGATCTAGTATGGCCCTCTCCAAAGAGAGTCAAATTTCATGTGCATACCTTTCGGTTCTCTTCGTTTGTCCCACAAAACAACAAGATCTCCCACTTAGAAATCTCTCTACTTTACTTTCTTGTCGAATAGCCTCTTAACTTGATTCTGATGTTCAGTGATCTTGTCGACCACTTTTACTTACTCTTCTTCAAGTTCCATCAAGTACATAATTTTCTTTTCAAGAGAATTCTAAAAAGTTTCATCTTCAATTTCTCGAGCCAAGAGTAGAGCAGGAAGTTTTGCAGAGATAGGGATTTCAACATCAATCCCATACAACACCTAGAAAGGTGACATGCCGAGAGACCTCTTTGGAGTGATACGATCCACCCACAAAGCATCGTACAATGATTTGTGCTAGGACCATTAGTTTTCATCAACTAGCTTCCGTATGATAGTCACCAGGTTCTTGTTGTTGGATTCTGCCTGACCATTTCCTTGAGGATAATAATCAGAAGCATGAGCCAAGGTTATTCTGTATCCATAAAAAAAACCAATAACTTCCCGTGAAGAGAATTTGGAAGTGTTGTCAACAACGATTTTGTGTGGAATGTCAAATCTCACAATAATATTCTCCTTGATGAAGCTACAACAACTTCTGAAGTGGCATGCTTGGTGTGTATGGCCTCCACCGATTTCATGAAGTAATCTGCATTGTCATTAGGGACGTAACTATGTCCAACACTCGATAGAGGATTAGGTGCTCTAATAAAATCAATTCCCCAATGTTTGAATGGTTCGTTGATGATGACAAGCCTGAGGGGAAATGCAACCAGCTTTGGTTTGCCAACGAACTGTTGGCAAAGTTCACATTTTGCTACCAGGTGGTTGCATCTTGAAATAGTGTCAGCCAATAGTACTGGCCCGAATGATTTTATGTGTTGTCATTGATGAGGAGAAGTGACCACCGCAGGCTGAGTCATGAAAACTCTTTAACAATCTTATCTGCTACGGCTTGTCAACACATCATAGAAAAATGCCATCAATTCCACATTTGTACAATCCATCATCCCATATGACATATCTTGTGGCTCTGAGCTTCACCGTTCACTTTTCCTTTGTGGTTAGGTGAGTTGGGAACTCACCATAGGTGAGAAAGAATGTGATGTCAGAATACCATTCGTCGTTGGTCACGACAAACAAAACCATGGGCAAAGAATCCGCTTTGTCCAGTTCATTTTGTTCTCCATCAATGTGATCAGCTCTATTGTCATGTACTTCTGAGTCTTTATTTTCAGCTATTAGCTGACACATGCCCTTACCTCTTACTAACTTGGTTGGTCTGATGTCTAGGTCATATTCTTGGACCTTTGTGATCCAATTCCCTCGTAAGCTCCCTAACTCCTGTTGAGTCAGGATAGACTTAACAGCCATGTATGGAACCAGATACTACTGTATGAGAATTTAGAATGTAGTAGCAGAAATTTTTGACTACTTTTACCATGGAAAAGGCATGCTTTTCCAGTTGTGACATTTTTAGTTCATGAGGCTTGAGAGGAGAGCTCATGAAAGTAATCAGGGATTCAATATCCTTGGGGTTCTTTTGCATCAATATAGTGATGATACAAAAGTATGCGCAGAGGCATAGCTATACATGATGAAGTCTTTGATGAAGTCGGGACATACTAGAATAGGAGCGTGAGTGATGGAAGTCTTTATGTCTTGAATGATGTCCTACCTACCTCATTCTATTAGAATGTTTGGGACCCTTTTATCATATTAGATATATGACGAGTCTTTTAGAAAATCAGAACAAAGCGTTTGAGAAAATTTACCTTTCCGAAGAAAGAGTGAACACCACTCTTGCTTGTAGGAAAAGTAATGCTCGAATAGCCTTGACTCTTTTGACATCTATTTTAGTTCCTTCTCTACTAATGACATGTCCTAAAGAACTTTCTTCTGTGACCCCAAAAACTGACTTCTTGGGATTTAGAAAAATCCCATGCTCTCAACATCTGATCAAGACTTGTTCCATATGATCCCAATGATCACTTTGTCTTTTGGAGAACACGGTTAGGTCATCTAGGTAAACTATGATGACTTTTCCCATCATACCTTTGAATGCAAAGTCCATTGCTCGTTGGAAGGTAGCACCGACGTTGATCAAACCGAATGGCATTTTACTATAGGTGAAGGTACCCCAAGGAGTGGTGAATGTTGTCTTGAACTGATCTTCAGGCGTGACTTGAATTTGATTGTAACCTGAAAAACCATCAAGCATAGACAACATTTCTGAACCGGTTACTGCCTGTAGCACTTGATCCATTATTGGCAGTGGATAGTTATCTTTTAAGGATGACTGGTTCAAGTTGTGAAAGTCTATGCATATGCGTATCTCACCATTCTTCTTCCACACAGGCACAATATTTGCAACCTAGGTACTGTGATGAATTGGAAAAATAATTCTTGCGTCCAACATCTTCTGAATTTCAGCCTAGATGGTACCTGAGATTTTGGGGTTGTAATGCCTTTTCTTTTGATGGAAAGGCTTAACATCATCCTTGAGCGGGATGTCATGCCGAATGTCCTTTGGCTTGAAGGACTTCAGATCAGCATAAGACCATGCTAACACATCCATGTACTTTTTTAGCAACTTAAAAAATTTCACTTTTCCTCGGGCACACAACACTTCCCGATGTTCATGGAATGAGGATGTTCCATAGTACCCAGATTGACAGATTTAGTTTTCGGAGAAGAGGAAGGATCATCCTGTCACTTTTTCTTGACAAAATGGTCATGATTATCAAATAATCATTCTAAGGAAACTAAACCTTTCATAATCTTGTTTCCTTTGAGTTGTATCACTATTTCTTTTTTAGATTCGTGTGCTTGACTGGTGAGAGACTCACGACATGCAGAAGTTGATCCATCGAAATGAAGTTCTTTGAAATTGTTAGCTTTCTCCAAAAAGGTGATAAGTTGGTTGTCATCATTGAACACTTGCCAATGTTGTGAATTATCTGGTACACTTGGGTGAAAAACCACCTCAATGGTATATGTATCTATTTTTAACCCTAGGTGAGGGAGCATGAGAGAGGTTGAGACGGCCAATGAATCAGCCATGTCATTTTGAGTTTGTGGAACTACTTTGATTGAGAAAGCATCAAACTCTTCGATGCTATCCCATACGGCATTGCGGTAGTGTCTGAGCCGGTCATTTTTACTTGATATATCCCTTTTACCTGATTGACAATCAACTCAACATCACCTTATACTTTTAGATTCTTGATTCCTTTCTCTTTTACAACTTGCATGCCAAGTAACAAGGATTCATACTTGGTAGTATTATTTGTATTGAAGAACTGTAATTTGAAAGAAAAAGGAAAATATCCTCTTTAGGAGATATTAGAACAACCCCAACACCGCATCCACTTGTTGCACAACTGCCATCAAACTGTAATGTCCACACTTTATTGAGATCCTCTTTTTGGATGAGAACATCCATCCTATCTAAGTTGGTGGACAAGAAATAATTTCCCATCCTTGACGATTCGAAAAGAATCTAAGCCTTGGGGTCATCAGAATTGGTGACTAGATATTTCTTTTGTGATTCTGGTTCCAATGTCTGTATCACCCCTTTGACAGGAATCCTGGCCTTGGACTAGTCCATATGAATCTCCCCACCAACTTCCTTACAGAAGCTCCTCCCTAGAAGTATCTCGTAGGCTACCTGGAATATCAGCTACGAGAATAGTCATTTTTACCCTTTTCTCAGAAATCGTTGCGAATGTGAACTACGCATCCTTGATCTGACCAATCAATGGTACTTGCTTGGTTTCCATGAAGTAACATCTACCAAAAGGTTTGGTAAGTGTGAGGCCCAAAGCATGGGTGACCTTTGCTGGCATAACATTGTTAGAAGCTCCAGAATCAATTATACAGTTACTTAGTTTATGACCATTGATCAGGAGAGATAGGTAAAAAGGTTCAATTTTCCCCGACGTAGAAGTCGAGGCAACGTTTACGTGAGACGTAGGAGGTGCGGGAAGAATTCCTTCGGGGGAAATGGGAGGAGGAAGGCAACCCGACTTTGGATATACTTAGTTAATCTTACAAGCTTGCTCGGGTCGGACTAAAGGTATTCAACCTCGAGACATCCTGGATATTGGTCTTTTGGCGTGATCAATTATATCAAATGCGACCAAGGTTTACGCTAACGCATGAATGAGTCCTTTATTTCATGTTTATGGGGAGGATTAATGGTCTTTATGGAATTAGAGGAAGGCTGAATTAGAGGAGAAACAGGAGGAAAATGTTTCTTTATAAAAGTTTTAATAGGAAGTTGAGTAGGAAGGGGATTACCTCTTTTAGCGATCGTTGGAGGAGGAGTTACCACAGCCTTTTCCTTTTGTTTTTCAGCAGTAAATTTTACTTCTTTTCCTTGTGAGCGAGTGAAAACTACGTATGATTATCTACTCGCATACCCTTGGGTACCCTCTTCTTCATCAGATTCCTTGTCTTCAAATTCCATATACCCAATAGTAGAGTCATTAGTCGGTTCACCGACATCTTGATCATCTTCGTCTTGTGACAAAGGTTCTTCATAATTTGGATCATCTTCTTCGATTTCAACCAAAGCATTAATCAAAGGGGCTTCAATTGCTAACCTTAGAGAATCAGAGGAAAACAAAATCTTTGGGGGCACATTGGGAGTGAAGTTCCTCGTGGGATATCCTGGTATGGAGTAGTAGATGATGTTTGAGCCAATTGCTTCTTTAATGAGAGCAAGTTATTCGCCATCTTACGGAATCTTTGGATCGATGAGGTAGCCTGAGAAGAAGTTGAAGCCTTTGATTTTGATGGCTCTTGCCTTAACTCACTGGATATAATAAGGTTATCTTTTATCCGAATGGCCATAGCACTGGGTAAGGACCAAAGTGGGTATTTATTCTATAAAAGTAAGAAACTTACTTTGAACTCATGGCATTCAAAAAGAAACAATTTTGATTCTCTAATGTTGGCATCATGAGAAGCGGCACACTGGTTGATCAGTGAATTGAAATGGGTGCTAAAATCTCGCATGGTTTTATTGGCCTCCTTCTTCATGTGAGTGATTTGCAACAATAACGTGAATGCGTCTTCGAAGGCTTGTATCATGTCTTTGAATGTAGTCTCTGTAACGTGGCCCAATGGGGATGGATCCGACTCGTAAATGCTCGGAACCATTATGATGTAGGCCCTTGCAAGGTCTCCAGAAAGAGACGTACCGATATGTCCTCATGACTCACATCTAGAATATTGCATGACATAATAAACGTAGCTATATGGATGTTTGTGCTTTGATTTCCACTCCCATCAAATTTTGGGAAATTCTTACAATTCCCACTGGGGAGGGGGTGTACTAGATGCAGCAGTGCTAGAGGACCCATGGCATTTTCCCATGGCATAGGCATATTTATTGCCATTTGAAAAGTGGGAAAAAGAACACGAGCGGGGAAGTGTGGTTCCACTTAGCAAAAGGGCACTTCGCAAGTCGATGTCGAGGCACCCCTGTGAAATCCGACTTTCATGGAGGTGAGGCACTTATGGCTGATTGATCCACCGAGTTTCGAGAGATGCGAATCGTGTGGAGTGATACTGAAATCGTGCCTTCGAAGTAGATCAAAATTTAGATCAACTTCCCCACGAGCTCTTCTGCTGCGCAAAGTAAATGGTTCGTCCTTGATGTACCCGTTCGGATCTGCAACAATTAAGAGCAGATTTTACGACAATCTTTTTATTTATACTTGCTGATTTTTTTATTTTTTTGGAAAAAATCAGTAGCATGTACTTTTTCAATATTTAATTTTACCCCTTTTTAATAAGCGATTTCAATTTTTTGACAAAGATTAATAGGGATAAAAATGGGTTAATTTAGTAGGCTAATTTTGGATCTTTGACCTGAATTTTGCAAGGTTTTGAACATATCATAAAATGTCAGAATCTTAGATCTACTGAAATATACAAGTTTTTTTAAAAACTCAGCGAACTAAAAGCTCATATCTGGTCTAGATCTATGGATTTTCCTAAGGAAATTTTCATTTTGACCACTTATGTAAAAGTTTTAATTTTTAACAAAGGGTTAAAATTTGTAAAATGGTAGTGATTTTTACAGTTTTTTAGTTATTTCCTTAGTTTGATCCCCAAGAGAGTTCATTAAAAACTATTGGTCCGAAAAACTGTTGGTTAGGTAGGTCATGGGGAAACATGCCAACAGTGTGCAGGGCATAGCCCCTTTTTGAGATAAAGAAAGCGAAACTGGTTTATTGCTAATCTATCAAGCAGGAATCTATGAAAATCTACACTATTCTAACTTCAGGGGGTTTGGGATCTCATCCCAATAGTGGTAGTCCCAACTACGAACATAAATGTAGGAGGAAGGAACGAAGGAGGGTAGATTTGAAGGAAGAAAAGAAATGAATTCCAAGATAGAAAGGTCAGAAGGTTTATGCTTTGGGCTGGTAGTAAATAGAGCCAAACTTACTTGCATAAAAAAATAAAGCAATATTGATGAACATATGACGATAATAGGAATGAATCCAACAGAATAAAAACATAGATCTAACTTAAGAAAGATCTGATGCAAATAACACATATATTGAGCACAAAGTCTAAGCATATGTATTAATATTTCTTCTGATACAAGAAAGTACAAAGTCTTTCTCTCCTCACTTCTTTTTCATACAAAAATGTCCACCTGGAATACAACAAGTATTCCAATATTTATAGAAGGAGAAGAGGAAAGAAGACAAAAACAAACCAACCACTATTTACAAAATATCTTACAAGATATTTACAAAATATCTAAAAAGTCAAAAGTTGACTTTGGGCAAGTTTTTGGATGGCAACATCCCATGGTGCAACATGGATGATGTCATCATAAATGCCAACATGATTTTAAAATATTTTTACAAAAATGATCAAAGCATACACAAGAGGAGAAACTACTCCTCATCATCCCTTTGCTTAAACTTAGTGTCTTGCTTTTGATCAGGAGAGTCGATGTGACACTGCGCTCGATATTCCATAAACTTGCTGATCATTTCCTGAAGTTGATCATGATCTAGACCTTTGAAATGGTCACCAATGACTTCACAAGTTTCTTTTTCATTCTTGAGCTTGTCAAGTAACCCAACGAACTCCTCGCATGCATCGATCAAGAAGCCAATGAAATCGCAACAAGCAAGAGGTTATTGATTGACTATCAGTCAAAAGTGACCTCCAGCGCCAAACCTTGAGTGACTATAGCCTTGAAGCATTGGAATGTATCGTCTGTTTCCCTCAAGGTGTACGATTCACTGAGCATCCTTGGAGACATATTTGTAATTGTCTTCTCCATGTTGTATCGTGTGTCCAGGCTTTATCCTTGATTTTATCTATCCTTTGCAGGATATATTCCATTTGATCAACCCAGTAATCTAATGCAACAAGAGCTTTATTATGTGCCCATGGGTGATCGATGATGCCAACCTTCACTAGGTTGTCAGTTGAGTAGTTAGCCATTGCTTGGAATGTTTCATGTTGCAAATTGGCATTATCCAACTCCTCGGAAAGGGAACCTGCTACTGCTTGTAGTTCTTTATTTGCTTGATCTATATCCTGGTAGAGCACTGTGAATTTCTTAATCATTTCCTCACTATCTCTGAGGATTCACTAAATCAAGGATGATACTATTACATCTTGTTCACCAATCTTAGCATTTTCATTTATTTTATCCTGACTGAGAACTTCAGTGAGTTTGGCGCAGTCACAGGAGGAGCATTGCCCATTCTCTTATAATGCTTGGAGGAGATGTTTGTTTTGTTCCTTGAGTATTCTCTTCCCCTCCTTTGCTTTTTGAAGCTTCTGCAGAGAGCATCCTTAGTAGACAAGGCCTCTCCTTGTAGGCTTTCAGATGAGGTTCCCATTGTGACTTGAGTCACTATGAAGTCTGTGGGAGACAAATCTTTCTTTTCTTTGGTGGGATCCGGGTATGCAATCTCCATGACTCTCTTCCCGAACTACTTTTTTAAAAGCGAGTTATTTCTTTCTGCTTCTTGGGTCCCTTCTTCAGAATGACGGAGAAGTCTATGAGTGCAATGGGAACCTTTTTCTTGTGCTGACCCAGATGGTAAGAAATCTAGCTAAGACTTATGGGAGTGGGAGTAGAGGGAATAGAAGAAGAAATGGGGGTGAAAGGGGAAGCAACTGAAGAGGCCTCAGGGAAGAACGTTGAAACACTTGGTGGTGGCATCGACAAGGAGTCCAACGCGCTGCTACTTGTGGGGCTTGGAGTTACTACATGAGAAGAAAAGGACATGGAAACAGAAGGGATCTGTAATTGGATGGAGGGAATAATGGGTGATGAGATGCAAGAGAGGAGAAGATGGAAGAGGTGGGAGATAGAAGGGAGGAAGGAAGAGAGGAAGACACATCCATAGGAATAGATGCTTGAATGACAGGAGGAGGGAAGAAATGGAAGAAGGGATGCTGGGTACCTCGGTGGTTGTAGTTGTGATAACATCCTGAGTGGATGTATCTGTTAAAACTTCGTTGTCTCTTCTTCTTTACCTAGAGACACCAGGTTGACCACTTATTTCTTAGAAGTAGTAGGAGGGATTTGAGGAGCTTCTTCTTGTTTGCTTGATTCTCCCTCCTTGTCTTTTCCTTTTCCTTTCAGCACTTGGGCCAGTCTTGGAGGTGCTCTACCTAAAGGAGAAGCAGTGAAATCTACCCCGAGGTAGGTGAGACCATTCTGTTTGCACCAATGCTCGGTGCGCTGCAACATGGGCTTAACCCTTTCCTGAATGGTCTTAGGTGCTTTGGCTCTGTCGACCTCTGCGAATGGCCAATCGTCCCCATCTGTGTCAAGGTAAACCTGATCAATTTCTTGATCAGTCTCTTGGAATCCCTTTAGGATGATGGCTATGCCATAGTGGACAATCTCCTCCAGAGCCAGTTGGGAGTGATCCTTTCGCCTGATGTCTATCTCATGTGTTAGGTCGATCCAGATGTCCTCGATCTCGGGAACATGGATGGGATCAATTTTCACCCTTGGGAGGTAGCTTTGGCTAGTCAAAGGTTGGCCTTGTTGGGAAGTTGTGCTTTAGATTTAGCAACTCAAGCTCAACATACATCTCTCGTGCTTTGGCAAGTGTGGTGTAGGTGTATCAACCAACTGTAAGGGGGAATGGAGTTCCTCCTTTCTTTCTCTTCATGCACTTCTCATGGTAAGTGATCAGTTGCCTTGAAAACTCCAAGAGGATCAGCTTGGGCCCTGCATACCTTGGTAGCTTTTTTGGTTCACCCTTGAAATTCACATCTCTGAGGTATGTAAATGTGGGGAATTTTGTGAACAATGCTCCCCATTTCTTCATGGCAGTAATCACACTCGGGCTGGTCCGACCGTGTCTCATATTCGGCCTCAGCAAGTAGATTACCTCATAGAAAAAGGCATCATTAATCTTGGAGAACTGGGAGATGTTGGCCTCGAGCTTTAGCTCTAGGTAGAATTCATATATTTTGACCTGGGGCCATACCCCATTTCGAGCCAAGCCTGTGAAATCTCTTGTTGATCTTCTGATGCTACAACATAGGAATTCATGTAGAACTTCCTAGTTGTTAGGACTTGTTGAAGCTGCTGGGAGATGGTGTCATTGATGATTTCACCCCAGCCAAAATGCTGATCAAGTGCATTCTTGCTCATGGTCTCTCAGATATCTCAGCATCCATTTGTGGAAATAATGGGCATCAGGGAGCCCAAATACTCTATTCAGGAAGGTGATTGTATCACTCAATTCCTCATTGAAGTCACTATGGTGGATGGTCTATGGCCATCTACTTACCGGCTTCTTGTTTTTAGATAAAGCTCATTCATCATTTGCATGCATTTATCCTCATTGTCATCCCAGGCCTTCTTACAGTCTTCTAGACTTATCTCTACATATTGCCTATGGTGAGGAATGCCAGGTCGGTTCCTCAAAGTGATGGGTTGTGAGAACGATGATCATCTTTTGCTCTTTTTCTTTGACACATCTAGTGTCCTTGTAACACCGAGCAACCAACATAATAAATTCATTATTTACAACACTTACTGGTAGCCCAACTGCAAAGTGCAATCCACTGCCCACTAGTTTGTTCATCCATGGGCCACTACTTGCCTAGTTGGTCCTTGCCCAAAAGTCATCCATATCAATATGCCCCAACTCAGAGTCTCTGATGTCGAGGTCACTCTCTACATATGAGTCAGGCATCCTGACTTTCTGATATTTGTACTTCATCTATTATTTCGACTACTTTACTTTAGCTTTAGACTTTGTTGGTTTCTTGCTTGATGAAGACATGTGTGAGTTCAAGGATGGCTATTGTTGTTCTGTAAGAAGGATCAAGGAGGTCCAACATAGAAGAGCCATGTCAACTGTCATGTTATTCATAATGAAAGCTTGCAGAATGAAGAATGAGAAATTATAAGGCTTAGGGCGCAAGGCACAAGTTTACAAACATGCCTTGCAGAGGCCTTTTATTACTTGGGTGCACTTTCTTAGGATGTCGACATGAAAAAAGTGTGCTGTGTTCATAGGAGAAAATTTGTGCTCAACAAAAGGGGCACAGTTTTCTAGATGTTAACATGTAATTTTGGGTGCCAAAGGGTAAAGCGCATGGTGCAGGTCAACAACACGCAACATGTCATGTTGATGTTAAGGGAAATGTGCTGCGCCTTAGGGAAAAATTACTTTGACTAGGCACTGAAAAAGATTGTGTTGCATGGGTTTAGGCTATGCCAAGGTGCAACTTTGAGAGATGTTGCAAGAAGGTATAGTGTGCCAAAGGAAAAACATGTGGCATGGATTTACAGTACATAACATCCAATGTTGATGTTGCACAAGTGGCGCCTGCACCTTAGGAAAATTGGTAAGTGCTCTTTATACTGGGCGTGGGTTTAGGTTATGCTACAAGAAGGTACAAGTGCGCCAAGGTGCAATTTTGGTAGATGTTACAGGGAAGGACAACGTGCCATACTTTTAATCAGTTTAACAACTTAGCTTATTTTCTTTCTTTCTCTTTTCTCTCTCTTTTTGGATACCTCAGATGGTAAAGAGAGAGTTTTGTTTTAGCAAGGCAACAGGTAGGAAAATATGAGTTTTGGTTTCTTTAGAGGTAGGGGCCTTCCAGATTTGTAGATCTAGAAGGAGAGGAAAAGGGGTTTCCAGTTGGTTATAGATTGTTAGGTTCCTCTTTTTAGATTTAATCTTTTTATACAAGCCCTAAGCCTAACACAACCAAAAAAAACAAAAGCCACAACAACAACAAGGATGGCAGAAGCCACTTACCCAGATTTATAAAGGATGAAGGACAACATTGGGGTCCACAAGCTTGAAAAATGGCATGCGGGGGTGACAAGGATGGCTGACAACGCAGAGAAAACACTTTTTTTAATTTTCAAATCGTGAAAATGACAGGTGTTGGGCACCTATTTATAGAAAAACTAGCATTTATTGTTTCACCAACTTTCTTTGGCACACCTTTAAGAGTGTCGACACGACAAAAAGTGCACCTTAGCACAACCTTATGGATGTCAACACAACTCTTCCAGTGCCTAAGCACATATTTTCGGATGTTAACATGATAATTTCAGCGCCAAAGGTAAAAAGGGGCGCAACTTTCATGATGTCGACACAAAATTGAGTGTGTCGAAGGATTTTTTTAGGTGGCACAAATTTGGGTATGTTGACATGACATATCCCGTGCAAAGGGCTTTCTAAGGGGCACACATTTTAGTATGTCGACATAATAATTTATGCGCTTGGTTCAAAAGGCGTGTTTTTGAGAGTGTTGACACATCATTTTCTGTGCCAAGTTTAAAGAAGCTAAAAATGGCTAAGTTCTAAAAAACTTGATTTTCGAAAGGGGGTTTTAGGCTATTTTGAATGTTGTCAAACTTCCTTGGGGCCAAAATTTTTTTTTTGGTATGGTTACCTGTAAATTTCCCTTGTCAATTTTACAGGATAACAAAATCCAAACAGATCTTGGTATTATATTGAGAGAAATAGGTGGCTTGTAATAAAATCTGAGCAAGTGATTCTTGGTGGACATAGCCCAAATTGGGTGAACCACATTAAATATTGTCTTTGTGTCATGTTATTTTATTTTACGTACTTTACTTCAAATCTATGATATTTTCTATATATTAGTTTATACTATTGCGATTTTGTGTGGGATTATTTTCGCATATTTTATCACCTATTTCTTAATAGATTATGACTGGAATGAATCTTCTCCGGCTTGAATTTATCTTCCCCAAAGATGTCATGAAAAAATGGTATCATATATGTATATGCTTCATCCTAGAGTGGAATGCGGAGTTCTTCGCTAGGATATTTAGAAAAAAACTTTTGTAAACCCTATATTGCAAAGTAATGGCTCGAATGTAAAATATGATATACAACTTCTAGATACAATTTGACACAAATAATAAGCTAATAAAATATGAAATTTTAAGCTGCAAGAGAGAGAGAGGAAATGACTTAGTTGATTTGTGCTTGATTCAGAACTGATGTAGATGGGGAAAATTAATGAACAGAGAGGGAAGACTATCGAATAGTGGTATCTTGTAAAATCTGCAATCTGTCGAATAGATTTGAACACAGTGTCTGGAATGGGTCAAGAGCACCTAGGTGTTAGAGTTTGCTACCGGGTGTGTGTGACTACACAAATGATCATAACTTAACTTTTCTTATGTCGCATAAGTGCCACCGATAGTTATTGTTGATCATCTCGTATATCACACTATGATCGTTGAATGTACTTGTAACTCCGCAAAAGATATGTTCACCTGCAAAACCCACAAAACCACATCAAATACAAAAAAGAAAGATGTAATATGGGGAGTTGGAATGACCTCGATGGTCACCTGATAGAGTGAAATTATGATCGAGTATTGCACTACATCTCAGACTCCATGTAGTTCTTGTGAGTGTGTGAGGATTATGCCCTAGGATGCCCTAGTGCAAGTTACACTTGATATCGGGCTAGATCTAGAATGTAGCAATGTATAACATGTGTGGATGGAATAATGAGATTCCCCTTTCCTATGCATTTTGCATGCATAAAATGTAGTCCCTTATCTCTTGTATGGATGCTAGATGGATTTCTTTGAGTGCTTTAAATGCCTTTGGATGCAAGCTTAGGTGATAGATAATAATGCTTAGAGATTGGCCCTTTATTTTGGTCACATAACTATGTATTTAGATGTTTCCCTTCTTTAAATTTTGTAATTAACAACTGGAAGGCCAACCCATAAGAAAATAATATGCCCAAAAGATAAAATATACCCAAAAGAAGCAAGTAATATAGAATAGGATCGGGGTGCCCAAAGGGGACGAGGGTGCTGTCTTGTGCGACGACATCTTAGCCGGGTGTTGATGTCAGAGCCATAAAATATAAAGAAGTAAAATATCAACTAGGATGTAGTGAGTGTAAGATCAAATAAAAAATAAGAAACAAAAACAAAAGGCCAAAGATAGCTATCAATTATTAGTTTTCTCGCTTAGGAATCATGTAAATGCTACCATGTGTTTAGGACCTAGAAATGTACCCAAGTGCGTGATTTTGTGTTTATATTTGCCCCCACTTTATGTTGTTGAGTGAATACTTAATAACATAAAGTATTTAGAAGATGGATGCCTTTTATTCCTGTAGAGTGTGATGGCGATAGCGTGTCAAATAGACAAGTGAAAGCGTGAAGTGATAAAAATGAAGTGTGGAAATTAAGAAAGAGGAAGTGACCCTAAGGGTGAATCATATGCATTGTACCATGTTATACACATTGTTGTGGTTGTGATTGCTGATGTAGGGTTGCTTCTTGTTGCGTATTAAGGACGAACCTACAAAAGAAGAGCAAAAAGTAGTTAAACTCATGTATCATGAAAAATCAGAAAAGTATGTTAAAGGAAAGTGTGCACTTGATTTGCAAAGAGTAAAAATGATAGAAAATGTATCAAAATGTTGTAGAAGAGTGATTTTTTTGGGAAAACTCACGCCAAGAGTGAGTTTTTTGGGCGATCTCACGCTAAGAATGAGTTTTTAAGTTGATCTCATGCCAAGTGCATGTTTTTTGGGTGATCTCACGCAACGATAGAAGAGTGTTGAGGAGAGAGGTCTAGTGTTAATTTCCTTCCATAATTGTTTCCTAAATAAGCACCACTACAGATGAAATCCTTGTTTTGTTTTGAGTTGCACCTAAATTAGTTCCAAATTGAAGAAGATTGTAGGAGATTGTCTACATGTTGTGGGTGAAGGATTGTTCTTGTAACTAAAAAATTGTGTAGATGTGAGGATATGATAAAATGACTATGTGAGTCCCAGGACATTAACACCAGGGGAGGAAATAGGTTCCAAAGTGCTCATGTCTCGAGGCTAGGCGCTAGTGTATGTGTTGTTTTGAGGACCCAAGTTAGATTCTAGTCCATTTTATGATTGTATGATTGTTATGTTCCTATCTTGTGCGAGGGTGCATGTACTATATCTCTAAGCTGCTTATATGGGGTGATTGATTCACCCAATGTATGCCCCCTCATTTGGGGTGCATGCGATGTCGGTAGTAGTGTACGACAAAAAAAAAGGCCCGAAGTTGATATGGCTCGTATCCTGCAGGGGGAATGTGCATGGCAAAAACCAAGGCACATGTAAACAAGATGGCTAACAACATGTATTAGTGTAGTTAAAGCTAGTATGCATATAGAAAATAATGTGTAATCAAGCAAAAAGACAAGATAGACCAAGAAAAGTGGGTTTCAAACATGGTACATTGCTCATAATGTCACAAGACAATTAGGGATGAAGCAGCCAAAAACATACAATGTGCACACAAGACAAAGGGAATATCCCATAAATAATAACATATAATGAAAAAAATAGCAAACAAGATAAATCAGACAACCATGGTGGCATATAGTCCTATAAAGAAAATGTTGCACATGAAGTACCCATTAGCATGTTAGAAAGATAAAAATTATGTCAAAGCATGCATATATCAATGGAAAGTAGTGTGTCTTTGAAAGAAATAATAACAAGTAATGAAATAATAACACTCGTAGTGTATAAGAGTAGTAAATGTAGATACCCCCAAGAACCTTAGTGGGACTGGTAAATGGTATTGTGCCAAGCATCATTACTGTGTGTAAAGATCTATAGGAAGTCTACATTCACAACTAGAGAACAAGTGAATGTGCATGTGTATATAGAAAAGATATTGACATACTAAGTATCCATCTAACATAGTAAGCAAAGTGCATCATGTAAGTATAAGCAAGAAAGAGTAATTGCAACCAAGATATGCAATATGTTGTGTGTATGAGTGAGATGGAATGGTATGCAAAGTGAATGTGATAGGAGCAACGTGCCCCGACATATGTGAATGAGATGAGGTTCATTTATAAAATACCCCTCGACAATCAAAAATGAACCATAGAACAAGAGTGCGTCATCGGGAAATGGTTTAAAAGTGTCTACTAGAAATATGTTGATTAACTAAAATAGAAATTATTCTAGTGTAATCTAATGCTATAAGATCAATAAAATAACTAAATAAATGACCAATAAAATATAACAAATATACTCAAGCAAACTAAGCAATAAAATGTGAAACCCTAATGTGCAAGAAGGGTTAAGAAAAGCCTTAGATGATTTGCAGATGTTGTGGGACTGTGTCACAGTGTAGACCAGGTGAATAGGAGGAGGAAACAACCACACAAAAACTTGAAAAATCATAGATCTAATCTATCCGACTAGTAACTGGGGTGCTTGAAAAGGGATAGGGGTGCTGTGGGTGCCCTAGTTTGAAATTTGGGTTCCTTGGTTTATGGAAATGGCTAGGAAACCTCCTCTGGAGTGTCATTGGATGTTTGCTTGTGTTTGCTTCCTATCGCACTAATGTCACTAAACTGCGTTGAATGTCACTGTGGATAGAAGATGGAAGAATCACCTGTAAAACCCCAGACAAAGCATCAAAACCCTAAAAAATTAAAGATGTATATGAAGGGGTTGGACTGTCCTCAACTTCCAAATTGATGGACTTATCACTAAGTGTTGCACTACATCTCAGACCCAATGTAGTTCTAGGTGTGTGTGTGCAAATTGTGCCCTAGGTTGCTCTTGTGTCAGTCACACTTTGTGAAGTAGTGAGCAAATAACTAGATGTAGAATGTAGTAAATGTGTGCATGGAAACAATAGACTCCTCCTATGAAGTGTGATACGAGATGAACCAACCTTGTGTGCCTTGTGATGGAGCTAGATGGATGCAAATGTAGCTTTAGATGCCTTTGATGGATGCAAATCTAGATGGTGATAATAGATTCTTAGTGCTTAGTCCCTCATTATGGTCACATAACTTTATATTTATATGGTTCTCTTGCTTTAATTTTGTAATTAACCCCGAAAATGCCGACCACCAAAAATATAAGAAGCTCAAATAGATAGAAAGTGCCCAAAAAGTGAGAGGAAATTACAAAGAGGAGGATCAAGGCACCTAGAGGGGCCCTCAGGTGCCCGTCTGGTTAGGTGCCCTAGTCAGAAATAGGAAAACACAATATGAAAATATAGACTGGGAAAATACGGGTGTAAGATCTAAAATGACAACAAAAAGCAATGTAAAAATGGCCAAAGACATGGGTTAATTATTACTCTTTTCACTTAAGAACCATATGAATAGTAGTATGAGACCGAGACTAAATAATGACTCAAAGTGCGTGATTTTGTGTCTACATTTTCCCCCACTTTATGTTGGTGAGAGAAAATCTTGGTAACATAAAGTAGATAGAGATGCGTACTTGATATCCATGTAGAGTGATGTAGAATGCATGTCAAAGGACTAGACAAAGTGTGGAGTGATAAAAACATGGAGCGTGGAGACTAAAGATGCAAAAGTGAAAACAAAAAAAATGATGAAAGTGAACCTAGGGAGAAAGCGTGTGTTTAGATGCTAATATGTGTAGTGTACCTAAATGGTTAGTATCGTGTGTGTGATGTACCCACCATGTGTGTTTTGTTGTTTTTGTTACTTGCTTCCCATACGGATGGACCTATAAAAGAGAAGATGATCAAGTAGTCAAATATGCATGTATATGTGTAAAAACACATGTATATATGTAAAGAAACATGTAAAAATAGTACAAAAATGACAATGAAAAAGGAACATGTGCACCTGATCCATGATGAGACAAAAGGGTGTAGAAAGGATATCCTATAACTATCGGTGAAGTGTGAGTTTTTGGGTGATCTCACGCCATTGTGGCTGAAGAAGTGTAGGGAGAAAGTTGTGTTATTCTCCAACTTGTAATTGCTTCCCGAGAGTGGTGAAGAGATCTCTATACTTTGTCTACTTTTTGGGCAATCCCGACACTTTGTGGCCGAAGAAGTGTAGGGAAGAAAGTGCAATGTCCAACTTGTAACTTCTCCCCATAATGCTAAGGAAAAATTTCCCTATAAAAGACACCACTTGTGTATGGAGTTTATAGATTGGTCTAAACCCACTCGCTATATAATCCATTGTGTCATGGGAAAAAATGAAAACTAGAATGTGTAAGTATTGTTTTGTATAGTGTGTAAACCCAAATGATGCCCCCTCTTTTAGGGGTGCATGTGATGTCACAGATAGGAGAATGCGGCCCAAAAGAGGACCGACCATGTAACTGAAACTTTTCCCCACATGGGGAAGGGAATGTGCTTGGTAAATACCAAGGCACACACAAACAAGTGGCTAGAAAAAGTGTTAGTAAGCCAAACAAACAATGTGTAAGCTAGAACATAAGAAGACAATGTAAACACCCAAGAAGATAATGTAGGCCACACAAAGTGGGTTACAAACATGGGACACCACTCACGATGTCGCAAGAACACTCAAGGCCATCGTGGCCACAAACAATCAAGTGTGCACACAAGACAAAGGGAAAAGCCCACAACAAAAGCAAACAAGAGCATACAAATAACAAACAAGTATGGAAGAAAATATCCCTACATAACAAATTCTACACATGAAGCACTCATTAACATGTTAGAAAAAAATAACAAGTATGTCAAAGCGTGTATAAACCAAAGTAGTGTGTTATGAACAATAATGAAACAATAACACCTAGTAGTATGTGGATGCCCCAATAGGTAGTGTATAAAACATTAATGTTGCATGTAGAATCTCTGTATCTACAATCACAACTAGAAAAAGAATGTGAACACGCATGTGTGTATGGTAAAGATAATGACATACAAGAGATTTATCTAGCATGTGTAGTAAAGTGAACATGTAAGAGAAAGTGCAAGCAAGAGTAAATGTAACCATAAAATGTAGTATGTTATGGATGGATGGAATGGAATGTAATGTGGATGATAGAGCCATGTGCCCCCGAGTGAATGGAATTGTATGTAGTGAGGTTCATTTAGTATGCCCCCTCAAATCAAGAATGAACCATAAACGAGAGTGCGTCATCGGAAATGGTCAAACTATGTGTTGTGTGTAGCACACTATGTGATGAGTATGTGGTGATGATATGTGACATAGAGAGATGAAATGTGTGTGACTTTATAGCCTAAGCGTATATCATGAAAAATGAGTAGAAAGGGGTGGTGATTTATCCTAAAGCATATACCACTAAATAATGTAAGTGAAATGATGATGATATAGCCTATCACGAGATGATGCTAGAAGAAGTGACCCTATAGCCTAAAGTGTATATCACTTAATCTAGGAATGTCACATGAGAAAAAGATTGAATGATGAACGTGTAAGGGTGATGAGGTCCATTTGTGATGTATACCCTCAACAGTCTAGTATGGACCGTGAGACTAGAGTGCGTCATCGGGTAGTGAGCGTTGCTTTAGGTGTAGTATTTTTTGAGATGCATTACATTGAGTGGGTTTTTTAGTGGCTTTCCCAAAAGGGTGGTGAGGCGGTAAACTCCACCACCGAGTTTTTTAGTGATAATATATGGACCAAGCCAATTGGGCTTGAATTTACCTTTAATAGGGGCTTCAACATTTTTATTTTTTTAATTTTATTTTAAGACAAGGTCACCGATGTTGAACTCACGAGAACAAATTTTATGATTGTATGTGTGTGCAATGCGGGATTGATATGCGTGGAGATGTTCAAGTGCTTGGACATGACATGAGTCCAACATTTCTAACTCATGTAAGATTTTTCATGATATTCATTATCTTTGAGAATGCCTTTGAGTGAAATACGCAAGGAAGGTATTTTGAGTTCTAATGGAATGACAACCTCAATGCCATAAACCAAGGAAAATGGAGTAGCATTAGTAGGTGTGTGAACAATAGTATGATAAGCCCATAGGGCATAAATAATTTATTATGCCAATCATTACCATTGGAATCTACTATCTTGAATAATATTTTTGTAATATTTTGATAATGGTTTTGTTGGTGGCTTCACTTGGCCATTGCCTTATGGATAATAAGGTGTAGAAAATGATTGTTTAATTTTTAATTTTGGTGGCAAAAAATTTTAACGTCCTTATTTTTGAAAGAAGATCCATTATCAAAAATAATGGTGAAGGCACACCAAAGTGTGTGATGATATGGGTGGTGAGGAAACCAAGTGGGAGCCACACCCAGCCGTAGGTTCCGGAATTATTTATATAATGAAGACCAATCGAATTCAGTACTATGAATGTGTGTAGGGGGCTACCTTGACCCATTTAGTAAAGTACTCGGTGATAGTAATAATGAATTTGTGTTCCAAAATTTTGGATTTGGGATTGATCATAGCCGATGAGAGATTGAGTCCTCAAAGAGAGAAGGGCCAGGTTGGTGCATGATAGGTTGGAGGTCATATGTGGGTGCATGATGGATTTACATGTTTTTGGCATTTCTCACAATGAGTGGTGTAATCAAGACAATCTTGTTCCATTGTAGGCCAAAATATCTTTGACATAAAATATTTTGTGACATAGATTTTCCTTGAAAAATGGCCTCCACACATGTTGTCATGTATTTGTGAGATAACGGTGGGATATATCTCTACAATCCCTAAGCAACGTAAGATTAGGCCATCAATGACATGTTTAAATAATTCCATCCCTAACAATGACATAGTGAGTAGCCTCATACCATAAACGTTGAGTTTCATGAGGTCAAGATAGAGATTATCGAGGATGGCTTGTTTATAAGTAATTGTAAATGGTGTAAACCATTTGGATTTTCTTGATAGTGTGTTATGGCGCAAGATTGAAGAGGCAATCCGAGAGATAGAAGGATGTCGTAAGTGTGTAATGATGAATATATCTTGTTCATCGGTAATATCTTGTGGGATGAGTGACACCACACTAGCCATGGTGTCAACATGATGATTATCCTTACGAGGAATGGTTGTGATAATGTAAGACTCAAATGTAGTCAAGAGGTATTTGAAAAGCATGTTATATGGGATTAAGTGTTCCTCTTTTGTGTTATATGTATCATTTACTATTTTATGACAAGTTGAGAATCACCATGAATGCATAAGTTACGAATGAGTAGTTTCTGAGTGGTGAGAAGGCCGAGGATGAGGGCCTCATACTCAATAATGTTGTTTGTACATGAAAATCCCAATCGATATGCAAAGGGGAGTGGATCACCTTGTGGGGTGATGAAGACTATGTCGGCCCCCCCGTGCTAGAAATGAAACGACATTGGCAAATGAGACCCATCAAAGTACATTTTCCATGTGTCAGAATCGATAACATAAGCAAGTGAAATCATTGTGGAAAGAGTCAGAAATAGGAGATGTATCAAGAAGAAGGGTTAAATTTATTTTGATCGGTGATGATTTGGCCTTTAATTACTTTTTGTGGTATAAACTTGAAATCAAATTTGGTAAGAAGCATAACCCAACATGCTAAATGTCCTAATAGATGTGTATGGGACAAGAGGGGTCTACTTTGGTTATGATATGTACCTCATTGTTAAGAAGATAATGACGTAATTTATCTGACACAAAAAAGACCCAAGGAGATTTTTTGATGTAACTATAGTTACATTCATAAGAGAGAAATGTTCAACTAATGTAGTATATTGCTCTTTCATTGAGAATCATCATGTTGAGCCAAAGAGCCCTAAGGCATGAAACATGGTGGAAATGTATAATAGGAAAGGTTTTTCAGCTAGTGGAGGCACTAAGATAGGTGGTTGTAGGAGATATGTCTTTATGTCCTCAAATGCTTGTTAGCATTTCTCATCCCATACAAATTTATGGTATCCTTCTTCATGAGCCGTGTAAATGGTTGAGTTTTATGAGAAATTTGTGTAATGAATCTCCAGATAACCTGTATTTTTCCTTGTAGTGATCATAATTGATGTAAATTTTTAGGTGGAGGCATGTCGACAATGGATTTAATCTTGTTTGGGTCGATTTCAATGCCACGTTGTGAGATGATATATCAAGTAGTTTACTAGTTGTGACACCGAAAACACATTTTTTTGGGATTTAAGTGGACACGATATTGATGTAAGTGTTCACATTTTGGGAAAAAACATTGATGTAGGTCACATCGTACATGGGTTGAATGATGTCTAGACTTAGCTAAAATGTCATCAATGTAGTCTTTGATAATCTTGTGAATATAATCATGGAATATATGCATCATTTCCCGTTGATAAGTGGCCCCGACATTCTTAAGGACAAAGGGCATGACAGTGTAACAAAACATTCCCCAAGGTGTGGTAAAAGAAGTCTTCTCTTGATCAATGGGGTTGATTTTGATTTGATTGTAGCCTACAAAACCATCCATGAAAGAGAGGATATCATAGTCGGTGGTAGAGTCGACAATAACATCAATATGAGGTAAGGGAAAACTATCCTTAGGAAAAGATTTATTTAAATCATGAAATTTAGTGCAATAATAGACACAACCATCTAGTTTCATTACTAGTACAATATTAGAGACCCATTAGGGATAGTCGATAACCTAAATAAATCCAACGTCAAGTAGCTTTTAGATTTCTTCCTTGACTAAGAGTGTCACCTTTGGGTGTATTTTGCAAATTTTATGTTGGATTGGCTTTACACCGGGGTTAAGGGAAATATTATGCATCACAATAGATGGATTAATACCGAAATATCACTATAGTCCCATACAAAAATTTCAGAAAAGTCATGCAATACTTTTTGATGTCTTTTTTCTCACTATGAGTGAGAGAGGCAACTAGTAAAACAATGTGTGGGTTTTCAGATGTTCCAGGTTATATTGTATGGTTTCTTCATTAAGTAAGGCATGCCAATATTTGATGTATGGATCTATAGGAATAGTGTCAGGAGAATTGGTGTCATTGGTAGGTGCGTTGGGATCTCCAAAGCAAGTAGTATTTTGAAGCGAGGGTGGATAACACATTTTATGGTGAAAAGAAGGAAATTGATCATAAACCCCCATGTGTTCTAAGAGAGCATCATCGGTAGAAAAAGTTTCTAAAGTATCCCAAATGGTAGAAGCATTATCACCGATGAATTCTAGATGGATGAGCGGAAGTGAAGAGGTGTGTAAGGTGGTATAAAATTTGAAGGAGGGATGGGTGGTGGACGATATCCCAATCCAAATTTATTAGATTGCATGGGAAAATCCCAAAGTGTTGTTATTCCAAGTTCTTGTTGATCTGAGTTGGTATTGGAGAAGCCATAATGATGTAAGTATTCATATCCTAACCCATATTTAGAAAAGTCTTGAGTAATATTGAAAGAACTAGGGGTATCATGTGGATTGTTCAATAGCATTACAATACACAAAAGGTGATGGATCAGCTAGAACATCATAAAAACTCCCTGATAGCGGAATTTAAGTCATGTATGTAAGGTAGAAGGGACCGCATGCATGGCATGGATCCATGGCCACCCAAGAAGAATGTTATAATTAAGGTTATTGGGCATGACATGACATGGAATAGTGATTATACATGGACCAATAGTGATAGGCAAACTAATAGTTCCTAAGACATGCTTGGGAATGTTGTCAAAGCATGAATGGAAACTGATGAAGGAGCCAAGGAAATTTTTGAAAGACCTAAGTGATGAAAAAGGTGACATTACAAATGTTAAGGCCAGATCCATTGTCAACTAAGGCACATTTGACCCCAATATGATTATACAAACTTGAATATACAATGGGGGTCATGCTCTAATATTGCTTGAGAAGGTAGTTCATCTGATGTGAAAGTGATTTGATCTTCATTAAGAGATAAGGCTGAAGTAAACTTATGGTATACATATTTGGGTGATATGTGAGGAGGAATATATGTAGTAGTCAAATATGATTTGAGCCTATTAATACAATCAGATGATTATACAAATAAGCATGGATAGAGATATTCATGAGGACAAGATGATAGGATGATAAGCAAATAATGAGGATCCTAAAAGTGTGAAGATCAAGTATGGTTCACCAAAATGATTAACTAAAATAGAAATTATTCTAGTGTAATCTAATGCTATAGGAGTAGTAAAATAACTAAATAAATGCCCAATAAAATATAAAAATATAATCAAACAAACTAAGAAAAGAAATGTGAAACCCTAATGTGCAAAAAGGGTTAAGAAAGGCCTTAGCTGATTTACAGATGTTGCATGAGACTATGTCACATTGTAGACTAGGTGAATAAGAGGAGGAAACAACCACACAAAAACCCAAAAAAGCACGAGATATGAGCTATTTTTAGGAGACCTGAGGTGCCTAAAAAGGATAGGTGTGCCGTGGGCACCTAGTTTGAGATCTAGGTGCCTTGGTCTATGAAAATGGCTAGAAACCTCCTCTAGAGTGTCATTGGATGTTCGCCTTTCTTTTCCTCCAGTCGCACTAATGTCGTTGAAGCTGCGCCAAATTTCGTTGTGGATAGGAGATGGAAGAATCACTTGTAAAACCCTAGACAAAGCATTAAAAACCTAAAAAAATAAATATGCATATGAAGGGGTCAGATTTTCCTCAACTACCAAATTGATGGACTTATCATTGAGTGTTGCACTACATCTCAGACCCAATGTAATTCTAGGTGTGTGTGTGCAAATCGTGCCCTAGGTTCTCTTGTGCTAGTCACACTTTGTGAAGTAGTGAGAAAATAACTAGATGTAGAATGTAGTAAATGTGTGCATGGAAACAATAGAATTCCCTCCTATGAAGTGTGATGCAGATGAACCAGCCTTGTGTGCCTTGTGATGGAGCTAGATGGATGCAAATGTAACTTTAGATGCCTTTGATGGATGCAACTCTAGATGGTGATAATAGATGCTTAGTGCTTGGTCCCTCATTATGGTCACATAACTTTATATTTATATGGTTCTCTTGTTTTAATTTTGTAATTAACCCCAAAAATACCGACCACCAAAAATATAAGAAGCTCAAAACGAATATAAGTGCCAAAAAATGAGAGGAAAGTACAAAGAGGATCAGGGCACCCAGAGGTGACCATGGTGCCCCATTCCGGCTGGGCACCCTAGTGAAATGGGGAAAACAAAGTATGAAGATAAATACTAGGCAACTATGGGTGTAAGATCTAAAATGACGACAAAAACAATGAAAAAATTGAAGACATGGGTTAGTTATTACTCTTTTCACTTAAGAACCATATGAATAGTAGTATGAGACAGGACTAAATAATGACTCAAAGTGCATGATTTTATGTCTACATATGTATCATGAAGTGCAAAGCATGAAGTGTAGAAGAGGTGAGGTTCATTTTAGATTTATACCCTTAGCAGCCTAAGTATGAACCATGGCACTAGAGTGTGTCATAGGGTAATGACGGTACAAGTGTATCGAGTTGTGCAAGATCGTTTAGAAATAGAAAGTATGAAGAACAAAGTGCAAGAGAAAAAATGGTAGATAAGCGATGATACTAGGAGTGGGGAAGTAGGCAGGATGCCCCCAAATGTGTGATGGAGAGAAGAATCAAGTAAAATTGTCTAGGAGATCGTCATCATCATGGTCAAAGCTAAACAAAGTTGGATGAGAAACTTGGTAAGCAATAATATGCAATTGATCATATAAAGAGCCATTATGGCATTAATTTTACATTCCTATTGTGTAATATTCATCAATGAAAGGTGGTTATGGAAAACCATGTGTGATATTTTGAGTATAGCCAAGAAATGAATCATTGCGAGATAGAAATGCAGGAAAAAATCATGGAAAATGTGATACTAGTGTGATTAGGATCTAAAGTGCCACCAATGTAGTCAAGCCAAGACTGCCCAAGTGTAAGTGGAGAGGAACGAGGAGTACATGCAAGGAATATTGATAAATGGAAGACCTAGAGGCCATAAGCAACAGTAAAAAGACACATCCATGATAAAGGTGAGGAGAATGATGCGGAGGGCAGAGGTCATCGAATGTGAATCCAATCCAGCCGAGACATCATGCATGTAAACAATTTCAGAGCAAGTAGGATTGAACAAAATGAGAGGCCAATAAGAGTCATATATGAAAAGAGTGCACGTGAAAGGAGGAGATATCGAGGCAAAGATAGATCGGGCAAGTGGTATGACGTCCAATGTATGGAAAGACCCCTGAAAATTATCATATCATTAATAGTAGGATGGTGTTTTTCTTGAATTGATATTCTCCAGGCCAATAACAACAAAAGTATCATTGAAGTAGGACTCATCTATCTCGATAGGAGTAAATTTAAGATTGTGTAATGTGTCATCATTAAGCTCTATGACATCAACCTCATCATCAGTGCTTGACATTATCATGTTGAATAACAATATCAAGGATATTGGTAGGAATGGAGCTAGATGTAGGAGTTGGAGGATATACGACAGGTGGAATAGTGGCAACTATGGAAGTAGACAAGGTGGGTGAAATGATATCAGTAATATGAGTGGGAATGGATGATATGCTTGCAAAGGTGGAAGAAGGTTATGCAACACTAGATTATCCAACATCATATGTATTGATATTACTATATGGACTAGGCTATGACAGAGAAATAGGCATAGCGAAGAATTGGGGTCTATATGACAAAACTTGAATGAATCAGGGTCAACAACGATGGTATGTTCATATCCATAATGTAAGAATTTAACACACCGATGAACTATAGAAGGGACAACGTGCATTGCATGAATCCATGGTCTACCTAGCAAGAGATTAAACTAAAATGAGGAATTGATAACAAAGAATACCGTAGGAATAATCTTAGGCCCAACTTGTATATGTAAAGTGATAGTACCCAGACATGTGCGAGTAGTAGAATCGTAGCCGCGAATGAGAGTAGAGTTTTTAGTAATTAGATTATCAGTAATGCCAATTTTCCTAAGGAGGGAATGCACACATAAGTTTATATCAGATCCATTGTCAACGAGTACACACTTCACTTTGTAAATGGTGCAAATGGATTATCATCAGCAGAGGGAGGTATATCCTCATCACTAAATGATATAGCATGTGGTAGATTTTTGAGAGATTGAATAAGATGTGTGAAAGCCACGGGTAAATTATTACTTTCAACATGGATAAAATGAAGGGTGGCTTCTAATGTATGAAGATAATCGGATGCATTTTGCAAGAGATCACAAAGAGATATTTTTGCAAGTGTATTCTTGAGCTTATTAGTGATGTCATAGCCCTTAAAGGTGGTTGTAGGAACTATAGAAGTAATGAGTGGTGGAACGAGAAGCCGATGGAGCTATAGGAGGATGAGTGCGGCGAGTAGTGACTACATTGATGGATGGATCAACCATAGGAGTGATGAAGCAAGGAGGATGCTGAGTACAAACTTGCATGAAATCAACAACGGTAGTAACCATGTCAGAAACCTTAGTTGGGGTGAAATAAGGATAAGAAGATTGATCCATAAATTCATAAGAAGGAGATAACTTTCAAGTATTCTTAGAAGGTAGGGTTTGAATGAGTGGGTTCACCAAATGATTTAATAAAAATAGACTTTTTAAAAACCTTATATTATAGAGTAATTGAATGTAAACTATGATATACAACTACTAGATACAATTTGACACAAGCAATAAACTAATAATAAATGAAACCCTGAATGCAAGAGAGAGAGGAAAGGACTTAGATGATTTGCGCTAGATCCTGGGACTGATGCGAGATAGGGAAAAATGATGAACAAAGAGGGAAGAATTTCGTAACTATGCACCGTAAAATGGAGCGGTCAAACAGATCTGGACACGGGCACCTAGATCGGGTCAAGGGCACCGGGTGCAGTGCAGTCCTGCTGCGCAAACTTGTGATTGTGTACATGCTCAGAACTTGATTTTTCTTGTGTCACACGAGTGTCTCGATAGTCACTATTTTTTTCCGTATGTAAACTCATGATCACCGAATGTACTTGTAACCTACAAAAGAGATGTTCACCGTAAAACCATCAAAACTACATTAAATCCAAAAATAAAGATGCAATATGGGGAGTTAGGTTGACCGCGATACAGTCACTTGAAAGAGTGAAATTATGACTAAGTGTTGCACTACGTCACAAATTCCATGTAGTTCTTGTGAATGTGTGAGGATTGTGCCCTAGGATGCCTGGTGTAAGTTACACTTGATAACATGATAGATCTAGAATGTAACAATGTATAACATGTGTGGATGGAATAATGAACTTCCCCTTTCCTATGTAGTGTGTATATAGAAAATGTAGTCCCTTTTCCCTTATATGGATTCTAAATGGATGCCTTTGAATGCTTTGAATGCATTTGGATGCAAGCTTGGGTGATAGATAATAATGTTTAGAGGTTAGTATTTTATTTTGGTCACATAACTATGTATTTATATACTTCCCTTGTTTGAATTTTGTAATTGACAACTGGAAGGCCAACCCATAAGAAAATAAGATGCCTAAAAGATAAAAGAGATCCAAAAGAAGCGAGTAATATAGAATAGGGTCAGTGGTGCCCAAAGGGGATGAGGGTGCCTATACTTGTTGGCGTCTTGGTTGGGTGTTGGTGTCTAGAGCCATAAAAGATAAATAAGTAAAATATCAACTAGGATGTAGGGTGTGTAAGACAAAATAAAAATAAGAAACATAAAAAAATACCAAAGATAGCTATCAATTACTAGTTTTCTTGCTTAGGAATCATGTAAATGATAACATGTGTTTAGGACCTAGAAATGTACCCTAGTGAATGATTTTGTGTCTACACTAGGTGTATAACACTTTGACTATCACTATGCAACTTCCACAAATCCTACTTGTGCCCCAACTCATCAAGAAACTCTTGTAACTAAATCATATCCTTTCTAGACTTTGTAGAACAACATACTCAGCCTTTGTGGTTGATAAAGCCACAACCTCTCGTAGTCATGAAATCCATCTCACCGTTGTCCCACATACAATAAAAATATATCCTATCATGCTCCTCCCGATGTCTACATCTCCTCCCATGTTTGAATCTAGATAACCACACAAAGTGGTATCTGATCCACTATAGCACCAGTGTTTTTTTAGTGGCAAATATTCCATTTTTGAAAATTTTGAAAAGGTGAATTTTCCGGCGCGGTCAATGACTGTCTCACCTAAAAATTATAGTTTAATTTTTTTAGGGTCGACTTCACCTACCCTTGAAAATATTCCCTATATAATCCTAGATTATTCACTAGGAAGAACACTACTAGCTCACTCATACCACTTGGGGGCATATCTATTATCAAGTACAGTAAACTTGCGAAGCAACAGAGGCTAGTATGCAAAATGAAGTTTTATAGATATTCATCAGATTTGTAGTCAAACGACAAGTATTATTCTCAAAAACACAACAAGAAATTTCTACGATGCATGAAAATGAAAGTTTGTTGATGCATGACAGAGGGCAGAGGTTGCGCAGACTTGCAATAGAGAGTTTTTAATGTGCGACATGAGAGTTTTTTGATGCGTGACATGGAGGGAGAGAGGGTACAAACACACAACATAAAATTTGTTGATGTGTGACAAGGAGAGTTTCTTTGACACATGATAAGGAGAGTTTCTTTGACATGTGACATGAGGGCGAGAGGCTACTGGATGCTCGACAAAGAGTTTTTGATGCGTGATAAGAAGAGTTTGTTGACGCGTGACAGGAGGGTAGAGGATGCAGACACACGACAGAGAGTTTGTTGACACGTGACAAGAATATTTTATTGACGTGACAAGGAGAGTTTGTTGACACACGATAAGGATTTTTTTTTGACCCATGACAAGAGGGCAGAGGATGTAGACGTGTGACAGAATATTTTCTATCGTGCAATAACAAACTTTTTTTCATGCAACAAGAAACCTCTTGTCGCATGTCAGCAAGGTTGTTGCCGTGCAACAACAACCTTGCGACATGTGATAAGAGGTTTATTATAATGCAAGAACAAGTTTACTATTGCATGACAACAAATCTCCGTCACGCATCTTCAGCATTTTTGTCACATGACCTCAAATGAAATCTTCTTTTAGGTGAAAAATTTACACACAAACCCCAAAAAAATTTCCTTTCCAAAGTGAAATCGGTTATGGGGATATTCGCCAGGATTTTCCACCTCCGATTTCCAAGAGGTCTCTTAAAATGAACCTAGTGTAGCATAAAGATAACCCCATGGTCCTTCTCAAATACCAAAGGATCCACTTTACCATATTCCAAAGTGCTCTCTACTTGGATCACTCATAAACCCGCTCACCACTTCCACTACATGGGAAATATCTCGGCCTAGTGCATATCATGGAATACATCAAACTTCCAACGAGATGATGAGTAAGGTACCTTGGACATATGATATCTCTCATCCTCGTATTAGGACACCGCTCCTTTTATAATTTGATGTGACCTACCAAAGGAGTAGAAACCGGTTTAGCATCATGCATACTAAACCTTTCCAAGACCTTTTTGATGTACTCTTCTTGAGACAAATACAAATTCCTCTCCTTCCTATCTCGAGATATCCTTGTTGGGAAATTATTAGTGCTCCATTATAATTTGTAAGTGATTTGTTTGGTTGTTGACCAAACTCACGTAAATAGGTGTAGAAAGATTTGATAGTTAATTAGTTTCCTATATTCTAGGGAAACTAAAGCCTATATATAAGGCTATTGTATTGTGTGAAATACAATGAAAATTATTCTTTTGTGTGTTTACTTATGTGTGACTTTGCTCATACCTTTGATCTAGTATCATAGCAACTTAGTCTTTCCTATGATGGGATTTGGAGTTTTGTCAAGGGCATATCTCTGTTATGTTAGTGCCCAGATTGCATGAAGTTGTAAAGTTAGTATATTTGAAAATAAATTAGTTTCGCTTTATGTATTATTTTGTAGTTAAGTTTCTTGTACTTTTGTTTTGACTGGTGCAAGGAAAATTAGTGCAAGGTACCTGAAAATTTACCAAGCATATAAAATTATGTTCACGTTTTACATATATCTGGTTCATTGAATGACTATTTCAAAGTGCCATATTGTAATACTTGTGGGATGTGCTTCTTTGATCTCTTGATGTGACCACTATTTAGCTATTTACTCACCATTTAGAATGAAGTTATTCTTATGGAATAGTCAAACATCATTATGTGAGGATTCTTTTTCCTGATCAATATAATGCATTCATATTGATGTTGCAAGCCATATTCATATTTCTATTGTGAGGATTTGGTGTTTATGTTCTAGATCTACATCCTAGTCCATCATTTAACCCAAACAACTGCACAAATCTATCGCGCCTTGGCATCAAAAATAAAGTTATGTGCACATTCTTCTACCTCTGCTAAGGTTCTATGTTCTTCGTGATTTGTTCTGCCCATCTTCCGCATTCATATCGAAGTAGTCACCTTTGGAAGTCATTGGTATTCATGTTTTGGCTACTGTGGCACAATCCGTATTTTTGATTGGTCAGTCAACATTCCATCAAATGTCACGTGTTTCTAGCTTGATACCTCACAAAGCACATTGCCTATCGTTTTCATCTAGGTGAGGCTATGTAAAATTTTAAAAATAGTCTATAATATAGTTTGATCATTATCCATTAACATGTTTTGGGTAATGTTAATAGTTAGTCCGTAGATTTGTGTGTAACCAAAGTATTTTATCATCAAAATATTTATTATAGTATGGTGAAATCATAGTCTTTGGTCATTTATATTATTGTAAAGGTTAAGTCTAAATACTTAGAGAACAATATAATCTTTAATTGGATTAGTTATTAAAAACATTAGTGTCATTTATAGTATTTATTATATAGGTTCATTAAGGTTGTCATAAGTCCAAAGTGGTAGTCAATAGAGTTATTGTCATGTCAAGAGTGAAAGTCAAAAAATTGTAAAAAAAAATTGCCTCGTTTTTCAATAATTGGATGCATTTTTGCTTATACGTGACATCCATCTTGTGGGGATGAATTCTACAATGGAAACCATTGATCCTCAAAAGCTAAATTTGCTTAGCTAGCAGCATGATAGTGAAGGATGGAGGTATAGGAGCATGGAGAAAAAACAATGTCCTCTCATCAGTCACCAACGACGAGGCCGCACAAAGGTTTGCTAGTATTTTTCAAAGGTGTGGTGTATATTGTGGATATTGGAAAAAGAGTTGTGTTAGAGCACATATGACTTTCAAAGTGATCCTCCTGACTGTTGTAATTCATTGGAAAATGGTCTACTTGTGAATGCGTTCACTTGAAATCATGACCATGTGCAAAAAAATCTAACTAGCAAGATCCGGTCAGTAGAATATAGTTTGATACAATTTGCTTTTCAATGTTTATGTGTGGAAATTTCACATTGTGGGGGGAACATGTCACCAATATTCTATTTTCATTATGAGCCCAAAATGACTAAAGTCAAGGGAAAATTTCAAAGTGGCAATAGTAGTTTCTATGTTGTTCGAGATCAGTGACAACGATCGATACGATGAGTGGCAACGATCGATAAGATGGCTAAAACTAAGAACATTGTAATTCTTAGAAGTGGTAATGTGAAATATTTCAGTATATGTTCTATTGTTTGGATATGTAAGTTGTTTCCTATGTAATATTCTAAAGGAAGAATGTGATGAGAGCCGATGATACTACTGCAACATCATGATATTGTGGTTGTTAGTAATCCACTAGAAAACTATCTAGAGATTGTTGGTATTGTCCTAAAAAACCATCTATTGTGTGGTTGTTGGTTAACCACTTGGAAAACCATCTAGAGGTTGTTGGTATTGTCCTAGAAACCATCCTGATCATGATCAATCTACGGCGACACATTATAAGTACAAGGCATTTTTTTGTCATGTTTGAACTAAGGGGGATGTTGGGAAATTATTAGTGCTCCATTATAATTTGTAAGTGAGTTATTTGGTTTTTGACTGAACTCATGTAAATAGGTGTAGAAATATTTGATAAGTAATTATTTTCCTATATTCTAGGGAAACTAAAGCCTATATATAAGGCTATTGTATTGTGTGAAATACGATGAAAACTATTCTTTTGTGTGTTTATCTTGTGTGCGAATCTGCTCATACCTTTGAATCCTCATACCAAGGATTTGTTTGGCTGCCCCTAAATCCTTCATAACAAAGGAGTCACTTAATTGATTCTTGAGTACTTTTGTTTCCTACATGTCTTTACTTGCAACCAACATGCCATCCACATACAAGCACATGATAATATAACTACCATCCTCAAATTTCTTTATATACATGCAATGGTAAGAAATCTAAAGTAACCATGCTCCATCATGAAGCTATAAAATTTTTTATACCATTTTCACAGAGCTTGTTTTGGGCCATAAAATCTCTTCTTTATTTTGCATACCATCTCCTCTTTACCTTTAACATCATAGCCCTCTAGTTCTGCATAATAGATCCTCCTCCAAATGACCATAAAGAAATGCAAACTTTACATCTAATTCCTCTAAGTGCAAGTTTTTTTATGCCCTTATTCCAAGAATAGTTCTAATAGAAGCCATTTTTACAAATGGAGAAAATATTTCATGAGAAGTTATACATTTCTTATGTGCAAACACCTTGACCACCAACCAAACCTTGTATCTTTTCTTTCCTCCTTTCTCTTTGACTTATACACCCACTTATTCTCAGTAATGATCTTTTACCTTCAAAAAGCTTCACCAAATCCCAAGTCTAATTCTCCATGAGAGATTGTTACTCCTCACCCATGGATTGCTCCCACTACTTCCCGGCATCTACCTCGCATCGCTTCATCAAAGCTCTTTGGCTCACCATTATCAAGTGAGTGATAAATAATTAAAAGAACGAGAAAACGCGTTAGGTTCCCTTCTTACCCTAGAAGACTTAATCAATACAACAGTTTGGGGTTCCTGTTGAGTAGGTTCTTGAACTGATTCATGTGTCACTTTCCCATTTGGAAGATCCTCTAGCACTACATATTCTTTCCTAGATTCTTCCCCGTTTTCTTGAAACTGTTGCTTATACATAACTTTCTCATTAAAGACCACATCCATAGATCGAATGATTTTCTTGTCCTTAATACAACAAAATTTATATAAAAATTCATTAACACCATAACCAATGAAAGTGAATTTATTTGATTTAGCCTCTAACTTGGTCTTATCATCCTTGTCAATATGGACAAACACCTCACATCAAAAGACTCTAAGAAATGAATAATCAACCTTCTTACAAGACCAAGCCTCCTAGGTATGCCTCCATCCAAGGCACTTGAAGGTTCTTGATACAGAGAACCCTAAAATTATCCTTATACAACAACAAATTTATCAACAAACACAAATTTAAAACGATCAACTTGCTAAAATGCACCAAAACCCACAAAATTGTCTTAAATTTCTTATTTATATCACTCAATTGTTTCATGAATAACTTATTGTACGGTTGTCAAATAAAAATATCCTTATAAACCCACTTGAAAAATGTCCCAATTATTCTACCCTCAAAATTTCAGAATCCAAATCTTCAAAAATGTAAGTTATGATTATTTTACCAGGTATGAGCATGATTTTTGTATTCTCATAACAGGGTCTGGTCTGAGTTTTCATCACAACTCTGGATAAACATATAATAAAGAAAAATGGTTAAAAACCCATTTGTAAAATCTCATCATTCTTCCAAAATTAAAATTTCAGATCATTTAGAAGTGTCAATAAAAATTTATCATGACTATACCGAATCACTGTTTTAAGGGTTTTAAAGACATACACTTGTTTATGACTGCCCTTTCTTCAACATCTCTTCTTCTTGCTTCAATCCAAGCCCTCATAATGGCTGTAACTTCATTTTGTACCTGTATACAACATTCCAAAAACCATATACATCATAAATAATTCAAATATTCACAAACAAGAATGTGATCCACACCCACAAGTACTCAAATATGCATTCAAACACAATTTTACAAAAATGAAGCTTTTATTAGATACAATCATGAAATTTGCAGAGCTTCAAGAGCCATATGGATCAATTATAGAGTTATTATCCTTCTCTACTTCCTCCACAAACTTCAACAACCTCTCATTCATTCAAATACACAAGCTTTTGATGAATTTAGAAGTAGTTAGGTTTCCGCCACTTGACTCACATATAGTTTGGCAAACTAGAGTGAGTTTACACCTTGGTAAGGATGAAGTGAGAGAGTTCATTACATGTCCACCTCATTTTATTAATATCAAGCCTATATTAACACCTAATTGACTAACTTACTAACTCCTAGGCTTACTAACTTAGTACATGACAATTCAAATATTCAAACTATGGTTTTGGAGGGAAACTCTCAAAACCATTTATTACATGCTTAGAGAGTCCAAATGGACTTGACACACCTCAAGGAAAACAAAATGGAATCAACACACATAAAATGAATAGAAAACCAAAATTTTCAAATGTACAAGGATGCTCCTGCATCATACTCCCCATGTGGAGAGAATGATGCTACATACAAAAAGGCCTTTTTTTTCTTGTTTTCCAATTGTGCTCTACTTGTAACATTCTCTGCAAATTTATCAGCTACATTATTTCTTTGCCTCTATCTTCTTCTTCATGTATTTGTCCTCAAAAATGAGGATTTCATCTCTCTTTCTCTTCACTTGAGCTCTTCTAAGAGCTGCCTTTTCAATTTGCTTTACCTCTTCATCAATCAAACCTGAAAACACACATGTAAACAAAACCTTAGATGAAAAACCAAAAGTTTTTTGTGTCTCTTCACATGTTTCTTCTTCATTTTCAGTTTTCTCATCCATCATCTCCACTTTCTCTTCATTACTCTTCATTTCTTCACCATGCAAAGCACATTCAAGTGCTTGTAACTCATCTTCCAATCGCTCTTTGCTCACATACACAAACCGAAAATCATCTTCCAATTGGTCTGTCTCTTCTCTACTTTCTACAGGTTTCTAACTCTTAATTATTATCTTCTTCAAGGAGCAACATGTCACTTAGTCCAACAAAAATCAAGAAAGAAAATTTCATCTTCAATCAACTCATCCACAACTCAAAACACCAATTCTTTCAAATGCCTTGATCTTCATGATCTGATACCCAAATGATGTAGAGTACCCTAAAATTCTCCTTATACAACACCAAATTTATCAACAAACACAAAGTTAGAATGATCAACTTGCCAAAATGCACCAAAACCCACAAAACTATCCCAAATTTCTTATTTATATCAGAAAATTATGTCATGAATAACCTATTGTATGGTTTTCAAATAAAAATATACTTATAAACCCACTTGTAAACTATCCTAATTCTTCTACCATCAAAATTTTAGAATCCAACTCTTCAGAAAAACATAAGTTGTGATTATTTTACCAAGTATGAACATGATTTTTGTATTCTCATAACATGGTCTAGTTTGAGTTTTCATCACAACTCCGAATAAACATAGAATACGGAAAAATGGTTAAAAACAATTTGTAAAATCTCATCATCTTTCTACACTCCAAATTTCATATCATTTGGATGTGGATATAAAAATTTATCATGACTATATCAAATCACTTTTTTAAAGGGTTTTAAAGACATACACTTGTTTATGACTGCCCTTTCTTCAACATCTCTTCTTCTTGCTTCAATCCAAGCCCTCATAATGACTATACATTAATTTTTACCTGTATACAACATTCCAAAATCCTACACATCATATATAATTCAAATATTCACAAACAATAACGTGATCCACACCCACAAGTACTCAAATATGCATTCAAATACAATTGTACAAAAAAATGAAGCTTTTATTAGATACAATCATGAAATTTGCAAAGATTCAAGAGCCATATGGCTCGATTACAAAGTTATTCTACCTCTCTACTTCCTCCACCAACTTCAACAACCTCTCGTTCATTTGAATACACAAGCTTTTGATGAATTTAGAGGTAGTTAGGTTTCCACCACTTGACTCACACATGGTTTGGCAAACTAGAGTGAGTTTACACCTTATGTAAGGATAAATTGAGAGAGTTAATTACATGTACACCTCATTTTATTAATATCACTCATATATTAACACCCAATTGAATAACTTAATAACTCCTAGGCTTACTAACTTAGTACATCACAATTCAAATATTCAAATTATGGTTTTGGAGCGAAACTCTCAAAACCATTTATTACATGCTTAGAGAGTCCAAATGGACTTGAAACACCTTAAGGAAAACCAAATGGACTCAACACACCTAAAATGAATAGAAAAACAAAAATTTCAAATGTACAAGTGATTCTCCTACATCAGTCCTTCCTTCATCAAGTACACAAATGTGCTCATGATCCCTGTCCAAAAACAAAGAGGTAGTCCCACATGTAATATCATGCTCCTAGCTCATTCCATTATTGTCATATGCATTCAAATACAATTGTACAAAGTAATGAAGCTTTTATTAGATACAATCATGAAATTTGCAGAGATTCAAGAGCCATATGGCTTGATTACAAAGTTATTCTACCTCTCTACTTCCTCCACCAACTTCAACAACCTCTCGTTCATTTGAATACACAAGCTTTTGATGAATTTAGAGGTAGTTAGGTTTCCACCACTTGACTCACACATGGTTTGGCAAACTAGAGTGAGTTTACACCTTGGTAAGGATAAATTGAGAGAGTTAATTACATGTACACCTCATCTTATTAATATCACTCCTATATTAACACCCAATTGAATAACTTAATAACTCCTAGGCTTACTAACTTAGTACATCACAATTCAAATATTCAAACTATGGTTTTGGAGGGAAAATCTCAAAACCATTTATTACATGCTTAGAGAGTCCAAATGGACTTGAAACACCTTAAGGAAAACCAAATGGACTCAACACACCTAAAATGAATAGAAAAACAAAAATTTCAAATGTACAAGTGATTCTCCTACATCGGTCCTTCCTCCATCAAGTACACAAATGTGCTCACTGATCCTATCCAAAAAGAAAGAGGTAGTCCCACATGTAATATCATGCTCCTAGCTCATTCCATTATTGTCATATGCATTCAAATACAATTGTACAAAAAAATGAAGCTTTTATTAGATACAATCATGAAATTTGCAGAGATTCAAGAGCCATATGGCTCGATTACAAAGTTATTCTACCTCTCTACTTCCTCCACCAACTTCAACAACCTCTCGTTCATTTGAATACACAAGCTTTTGATGAATTTAGAGGTAGTTAGGTTTCCACCACTTGACTCACACATGGTTTGGCAAAATAGAGTGAGTTTACACCTTAGTAAGGATAAATTGAGAGAGTTAATTACATGTACACCTCATTTTATTAATATCACTCCTATATTAACACCTAATTGAATAACTTAATAACTCCTAGGCTTACTAACTTAGTACATCACAATTCAAATATTCAAACTATGGTTTTGGAGGGAAACTCTCAAAACCATTTATTACATGCTTAGAGAGTCCAAATGGACTTGAAACACCTCAAGGACAACCAAATGGACTCAACACACCTAAAATGAATAGAAAACCAAAAATTTCAAATGTACAAGTGATTCTCCTACATCAGTCCTTCCTTCATCAAGTACACAAATGTGCTCATTGATCCTGTCCAAAAAGAAAGAGGCAGTCCCACATGTAATATCATGCTCCTAGCTCATTCCATTATTGTCATATTCATCCTTTCTGACACCCAATTCTATTACAGAGTTCTTGGAACCATATTTTTCCTGTGGATTCCATTATTAGAATAATAATCATCAAACTCATTGCTGCAATATTCCCCTCCATTATCTGACCTGAGACATTTTACCTTAAGACCTATTTCATTCTCTACCAAGGATTTCTATTTAACAAAAGTGTCAAATACATCATATTTATTTCTAATACAATATACCTAAAATTTTCTTATTGCATCATCAATAATAATGACATAATAATTTTAACCCCCAAGAGATGATACTTGAGCCTTCCCCTATACATCAAAATGTACCAAATCTAACTTACTCTCTTTCTTCATAGGTCAAACCTTGAGAAACTTGACTGTTTCTATTTCCCATATATGGAGTGCTTATAGAAATCAAAACCTATTTTTCTAAATTCAGAAAAAATTTATTTATTATCTACATTCCCTTATGACTCATATGACCGAGCCTATAGTGCTACAATGTTGTATTTGCATATGAAGCCAAAATATTACAAGCATTAGTGCTACTAGTGGTTAAATACAAGGTTCCAACCTTCTTACCTTTTACCATCATAAGAGCACCCTTGGTAACCTTCCAAGAGTCTGTTGTAAATGTCACAATACAACCACCATTACCTAAATGCCCCGCCGATACCAAGTTTTGTCTTAATGTAGGCACATGTCTGACATCCTTCAATAGCCATGTGTTCCCATTCTACATCTTAACATGAACACAACCTTTTCCAACTATGCTACAAGGCTCATCATCACCAAGATAAACATGCCCAAAATCCCCTTAAACATAATCAACAAAATAATGCCTATGTGGAGTAGCATGGAAAGAAGCCCCTGAATCTAAAACCCAAGATTCAACAATATTATCCAAAGAAAGAATCAAAACATCCTAGCAGACATTACCTGTTGCCACATTCACCTCCTTGTTTTCTTCTTGTTGTTTCTTCTTGTCCCAAAGATCTCAACATTCCTTCTTTGTATGTCCTACCTTCCCATAGTGCCAACATTCCATCTTGCTTTTGGATTTTGACCTTTGCTAGATCTTTTGATTTTCCACGGCTCCCTTTATTCTTTTGTTTCCCTCTAGTTTCCATCGTCAAATAATTCCTTAAAGTAAAAGATTCCCTAGAGATTTTCTTCACATTTCCTCACTTAAAATAACCCTATAACATCCTCAAACTTCAACTTTGAATTAGCTAGAACCAAGTTGTTTACCGCCATTAGCAGGCTATTCCAACTCTCAAGTAAGGAACACAAAATTAATAAATCCCTAACTTTTCATCAAATTTTATTGTAACAGAAGCTAGCATATTCACAACCGTATTAAAATCATTCAAATGATCTGTTAATGAACCATCCTTATACATCTTCATATTAAACAACTTTTTCATTAAAAATATCTTGTTAGAGGCAGAGGTTTTTTCATATAACTTCCCTAATGCATCCACGAGTTCTTTTGTAGTCTTCTCCTTTGAAACATTAAATAATATCAAAGATGTAAGATAGCCGCATTGTCCCAAGTGCATTCCTATCCAACAACTCCCAATCTACATCCAACATGCTTGAGGGTTTTTACCCTTTTCCGGTCAATGTAACATAAAGATCCTTGAGATAAAGGTAATCTTCCATCTACATCTTCCAAATACTAAAATTCCAGATCATTGAATTTATCAACCTTTCATCTTCCATCATTTGTCATAGCTCCTACTCAAGCTAAAAATTTCCAAGTGATTCAACACTTAAAAATAACAACCTAACTCGATACTAGTTGTTAGGAAATAAGGGATAAAAATAATGCGGAAGGTACTCCCATAGAATCACAACAGAGAAACTAAAATGCATAATATATTACAGATCTGAAATTAAAGGTGCAGAAAATAAAAGAACACAACTCAGAGACAATATTTAGTGTGGTTCACCCAGATCCGGGCTACATCCACAAAATAGGCATTCCTTTTATTCCGTGCAAAAAAATACAAGAAGGGGTACACCTTACAATAAATCAGTGGTGTAACTTCTTTATCACAAAGATCCTCATGATTACAAAAATAGGAATACCAATGAGCCACACCTCACATCCCTTTTAGGAAACAAATAAAAACCACCCTAACCTATACCGTTATATTTGTGACCTAATAATGAATGGCCTATATTTTACAATGAATAAATACATATAAAATGTGGATTTTGGTGGTGTTGCCCCAAACCCTTGCCGAGGCACGCAACCCCCTGGACCCCATGGGGTATCTTACCTGCAACCCTTGGGATATGAGTGTTAACCAATAAGATCAGGCTCCACAACCAAAAATGTGGTGGAAACCTTTACATTTGCATCATTCATTTTATATGACCTGGTGGAAACAAGATAGATAGAAGAGGCACAATAGTTGGCAATGATACTCTAACATTTCATCAGACAAGTATAGGGATCTATATATGGGCTAGAGGAAGAAAGCCATCACCAAGTTCACGACACTAGCATTTTCTTCCCAAAACATGTTTGTTGTGCATAAAATGCGTCATCTTTGTTGTCGTTCCAATGTAACTTATACCCCTACGATTTTGAGAGGAGGTTTGTGCATTTGCTTTTTATAGTTATTTTCATGTTCATGTCATGGCCAATAGAGGTAGGTTAAATGTTTATTAGTTGTCTAAGGATACCATAAACAAGGAATTTGTAGCTTCACTAGCATATTTCCTCAAGACATTTGTAATATGATTGTTGTGAATAAAATGAAATATGGTTTTTAGAAATAAATGGATTATAGTTTTTGTTGTCTATATATACATGACTAATGTGGATTGCCTAAAAATGTAAATTGATATGGAATGGTTTATGAGATGTGAGAAAATGAATTTGGTAGCTCCTAATTTTGAATTCTATAATGGAATATTATATTAAATTATTGTTAATTTTGTATTATCGTCATGCCTTCATATGTTTCATATAGTATAAACTTGTGACTTGCAATTTTTAATTTTTATTGGATGAACAAAAATAGTTTATTAATTCCATTATCTTTTCCATCCTAAATTGGTTTACATTCATAAAGACATTATGCTTGTCAAATATATATGAATTTCTAGATAGTATAATTTGTATTTTAAGGCTCATTAGATATAATTGAGTGAGATTTAAAGCGGTAGTTTTTATAAATAATGAAAACGTTGCATTTTCACTTTTTATGACATATTTTTTGTTGTGGTTCTAAAACCTCAAACTCTTGAAAGTGTGAAAACATATATTTACATTTGTTGTTTATCTATATCCATTGGGAAAGTGGATTTTTCAAGACAAGAATATTGATATTTAATATCATATGCAAATCAAAATTTGTATGTTAGGCACTCTTTTCATTCGCGTAAAGCCATGTTACAACCTGGATCAATATTTTTTAAATGGTTTCATGTATAGATGTGAATGGAAATTTTTTTATGCCCAATTTTGTATACTTTATGTTATATGTATACAAGAGAATTTGGAAGGAATAAATGATATTTATCCTTCTTCTTTTTGGTAAAAACAATACATTGTTCACAATTACTTTTTGATTAGCATGTAACTTACTTGGTTTGTTTTATTATTTCATTTGTGGTATGTTTTTTAATAGATAAACAAGGGATGAAGGGTCCCTTTCCTTTACATAGCAATATATATATTTTATTGTTATGTCAAAAATGTGCTAACCGCACTATAAGAGACTAAACACGATATAATAATTTCGAAAATCCTAGCTATTACTAAAGCCTAGAGAACAATATAACAGAAAATATGGCTAAAAATATGCTCTCCAAAGACCTTCAATCTCTTGAGTCGACGAGATCAAAATCACTTCTATCATAGCTTCAAAATTTATCTCCAGGAGAGTAGCAAAATTTGACCTCCTCCTCCCGCTTTGATTTATGCCATCCGCAAGCCAATCATAAGCTTATATGCTTGAAGCTGTGAAGGGATTCCCACAATAGTGGCTCTTGTTTCACGGGGACCTTAAGTACTTCTAAGTAAAGATGAGAGATACCTTTTTCGCATTCCTTGACCCTAGATTCCTTGTTTCTACAAAACTTGACCACCATGTCCACAAAACCTAGTTGGATTTCAAACCTTTTTTCCAACTCTGTAAAAGTTGCCCCGTCGACCAACCCTTCTCAAAATACTCTTTCCTCTAATAAAAATCATGACACTAGGGAAGCAAGCTCCATATATTCCTTTATGCCCACCTATGGTTAGGCGAACTATTTACACCACATTTCAATTTCCCTTTCCTTTTCGATCAAATTATCAACAAAGTGACCCATAAATGTTGCATCAATTTCCGTATTTACCCTTGATCGACCCTCTAGATTCAAGTAATCTTCCCTAATTATTTTCTCGATAGCTTCCAGAGCACGTTGGGACTTGGCCTCAAGACCATTTTCAATCTTTTCCTGGTAACCCTCGAATAAAATTTCATTTCCTATCATCCCCTTGAACAAAAAAAGGATAATGCATATTCTTCATTCTAGACAAAAGAAGGTAGCCAATAAGAAAATAGATATTGTGGATTGGGTGGGAGTCTTCTTTAAAATTCCCAACCTATATTCTCATACGATCCACCTCACTCAATCAATGATGGTATAATCATATGTCCTCAGACAAAAGATCCTCAAGACTCGGCTACTTCGTAGGGTTATTGCTAATTATTTCACCCATGTCTTGTTTGACTCCTTTGTTAGTGGGAAAATCAACACATTTATTTTTTTCCCTAAAATTGTGATTAATAGACCAATCATGGAAATTAGTGAGCCAAAAATCACCTTTCTCAGTATCAAATTAATTTTCCAAGAGAATGTTTTCTGTTGATAACTAAATTAACTATAACTTGTGAGTTTCCTTTGTATCTTAGATTGTGTATATTTAGTTATATTGCCAATTTCAAGCCTCTTTCTAGAGCTTGAATTTTCATTTGTGGTATGTTAAATGATATGCGAAGCTATATTAATTTTGTATATTAAGTATTAATCATGAAACAAACATGCCTCATATTCAATATAAAGTTGACAATATTGTAACAATCATGAGTGGAAATATTTTCAAATTATGGGATGCATTCAATATCCATGGACATTTTCTATGTAATAGAAATGTGTCAATAAGTTCAGTAATCATATCAGAATTCATTCAAATGTTATATTTTTATTTATCATCTCATTACTTTGAATATATCTAGTTGGGAACGATTTTCTCTCCTTGAATTGTAATAAGAAGTTGTAGAGGGCATGTCTTGTAGGAGCTCACCACGTTTGAAGTCCCGAGTTTTGGGAACTCATGTTTTGGTAAGTTATGCTTTTTCCATTGCTTACTCATCTCAAGTTGCATTAAAATGTTATTTTTGTAAATTATTAGATCCCCTCAAATGTTGAATTTTTTAACTAATTTGATCTCTTGTATTTGAATATATGTTATCTACGAGGCATTCCTCATGATTCCTTGAAAAATGTCTCATAAGAGCTTGCAAATTCTTAATATTCTTGCATGTAAATTATTTCACTTATTTTTTCATTTTAGTTACATGTGAAAGTCATTGATTGAGTTTTCATTGCTTGTTAAAAATATGAATGGGAAAAAATCAACGAGGATTTCCTCGCCAATTATGACAATGAATCCTAAAGTGGAAACTCCTTTGGTAAGAATTAGTCTTTGAGATAATGTTTTAATTTATTATTGGATAAATTCTATTTTTTTACAAATTCTTGATTCCATTCAAATTTGAAATTTTAAACAAACATTCTCTCTTATTTCCAAATAGGACATAGTGAAAACATTTGTGAGGCCCTCCCATGATTAGTGAGTAATATAACATTGATGCTTTAAAATGTCTAGTAAGAGCTTGTAAATTCTTAATATCCCCGTATGTCGAGTTCTTTTGAATATTTTTGTCAACTTCCTTGCATTTCAAGTTCTTTAATTGATTTTTTCAATGATTTTTAAATAGAATGAAAGGATATGACATCGACAAGGCCTCCTCACAAATGAGGAAAATGAACATGAAGTGGCAAATCCTTCAATAAGAATTAGTATTCGTAATGATTTTTAATTTCATGTTGGGTAGATTGTGATTTTTTCTCTAGAACTTGTCAATTTGTAATTTCCTTCAATGTTGATTTAATTTCAATAATTTCAAATTTTGATTACAATAGAATGCACCAAAGTGTTTTGCAACCTACAAATATAAGTGAAAGATGTGATGTGAAAATATGTAGGATGTAAGGGTTCATTACAAGGAGGTTATTCTGGATTAACTAATTTACAATTAACCATGCATAATTAAAACAATGAATTAATAATTGTAAAAATGATAAATAATACAATGATAGCTTAAAACACCAAGATGATACAAATACAAAGTTGTATAGAGTGGAACACAATAAATATAGATGTGCGATATAGGTAAAAAATATGATTTGAACTCGAAGATGCTTCAATTTTGATATCAGAACTAGAAATTGTCTCTTTCTATGACTTGATGGTCATGGTACTATCCTTATTTTGTATGGTTTTTTCCTCTTATGTAGAGTCTTAAAATTTCTTGCAATTGGGTTGTGTGATTTTATGTGCCCTTCACTTTTTCTAGAAATATTTTGTGTTATGTGTTGTCCTAGCTTGCATAACCTTAACACAAAATGTAATGATCTACAACAAGTGGAAAATCTAAATGCTTACAATATCCTTCATTAAATAATTAAATAAAAAAGATAAATAAGTGTGCTGGTGAGTGTGGACTACCCTTAGTGGTGAACCCTTGTCAAACCAATCAAGTGTTGCACCGCATGCCCTCGAGTGGGATCAAGCCTCATGTAGTTCTCCTAGTGCTTTGTATAAACATGAATTCAATATAAGAAAACCCCTATGTGTGTCCTCATGTCTCTTGACATAAAGTTAATGGTCTAGATATAGAGTAGAGAATTTACCCAATACAATAGAAGCGTGATGTGGTATGCTTCAATTGCTATAATAAACTTGTTTGTCCTCAAGTCCTTTATCAATGTTTAGAGTGACTTTTCTCTTGCAAAGACATAGATCTAAGACCTTTGCATGCTTGGAAAAGGAGGAAACCAAAATATTTGACCTGATTGAGTGCTTCATACCTATAGTAGAAATGACTCTAAATGATGTGTAATTTCTTTTGGAATATTTTGGAGAGCCTTTAGTTATTTTGTATTGATATTTACAATAGGAGCTTACAAAAGTGCCAAGTGAGCTATAAAGTGATATTGACTTGCTTATATAGGATTATTTAAATGAAATATTATAAAGATTAAATGACACATATAATATAATCAAATGGAAAATAGAATTGTTAGATAATCCTGGGGTAAGATCGCATAAGTTGGCGAGGACCATAGTCCAATATGGACTAGAATTGCATAGTTTTTCGAGGTAAATAATGAGATAAAATCTGAAGTTCATAAATGATGAATATGTTTGAATTACCACTTTTTTAATTAATATTTCTTGGTTGAATGATAGAATAGAGTGTAATGTAGGGATGAACAATTTAAGAGATAGATAGTAACATGTGCTTGATTGAGTTTAGAATGTGAGCATTTGTCTTAGATAAGGAATAAAGTTATTTTTTTCATTTCTAAAGGATAAGTTACCAAATTTGAGTGTTTACATCTCCCCATTTAAGTTTGTAATTTAATATCACATTCTTAAAGGAAAAATACCTAAGTGTGCACATACACTTTGTCTCTACTCAATTCATTTCTTGAAATTATTGGTACAAATTTTAGCACACAACAACACAATAATTCTTCGTTTAATAATTCTACAACATGATATACACACACACACACACACACACAGAGAGAGAGAGAGAGAGAGAGAGAGAGAGAGAGAGAGAGAGAGAGAGAGAGAGAGAGAGAGACTCCTATAATCACGAATGTTACTTCAACTATACACTCCAAAATATCTCTCCAAATCATATTAGAGTTGTTTAAACACTATCTATTAATTACATATAAAATAATTCACTACCAATATTAATATTCATATGAATATTAATAATTCTAATGAACACTAACATAGAAAATATTCCTAAAATTCCCCCTTAATGTGAACATGGGGCAAGGAGCACCTGAAAACAAAATCATATGTCAAAGTGCATAATTTTAGGTCTCGCATCTGTTACTACGATTATATGTTGCATGTGATCACATACATATGAGAACTGATCCCGCTTTCACTTTCATTGAATGTTATTTCATCGGCTGATCACACTTTCACCACCTAAGTCCCGAGAAAAAAAAATTGTAGTCATTTGCTCTCCTATACAACTTTTTTACAATTTTACACCTTCCACGCCATCTTACAACACATTTAAGAGAAAATACTGAAATTACAAACATGTGAACATGAATGATATTTTATTATTACTCACACACACACAACTGAAAATAAAAATGTACCACTACTAAAAATGTGCAGCCCCATTGCTAGCGGTTGGCAAGAGGTCATTGATTGAATTCCTTCCTTTGTTGCCTCCATAAATGCGGTGAGTCGCTACTTACTTAATGGAAAAACCTTGAATCTTAACAATTTCACCATTGTGTTTAGTTTTATAATCCCACGCACAATATGAAATGATACAATTTTTAGGACATTAAGTATAAAAAAATGTCTACAATAATAAAGAGAGAGCATGAAAATGAGTAGATAAATCATGAAGGGAACTTAAATAAATCAAGCTCTTACTTTTACTATAGTGGTCTCTAAGAATTCTCCCTTATTTTTTTCTTTTTTGAAACAATGATATTACCTTTTAAATAATTTTACAACTGAACTAAATATAGAATCATCCCTAATATTTGAAACCACTCTAAAAATAACATTTGACACTATTAGTTCTTCCCTTTCTAAATTTTCATGACACCACATTATAAATTTCCCACTTAAAAATAGGTTAACCAAAATATGTTGATGTGTGGGATTTGATCCCGCCAATTATTGCTTTATGGTCACTACAAATGATGCCACCAATATGCCTATATTTGATTTGAATTTTTAATAGGAAAACTACTTATCTTGTAAAATGGTGGATTTTGAATTAACAAACCTTTGGATTATCTTTGAACCGTGTGTTAAGTAGTGTAGTAATTATGTCAAACCACTTTCCTATTCATATCTCATATCGAAAATGGTGGATTGTAAGCTTCAAAGATCTGTACAAAAAATTTATATTTAAAATTTTCAACATTCAAGAGCACATGTTTGATTCTTTCTAAACACAGATTAAAATATCCAAGATAACTAAGAAGAGCATGTGTTAATTAGGCAGGTCATGAAGAAGATTCACAATGATAATGGAAACCAAATTGTTAAGGATGGTTTAGATGTAGACTTGGATACACTTGAATATATTACAATGATTAAACCATGTGAATGATCAAGAATAAATTCTAATAAGATTTGGATATTGTTCAATTTTATGTGCACAGGAACAAACTCAAACCATATAACTTTAAGATTTTTTCGAATTCATATCAAGACAAATCACCAACAATATTGTAAACTAGAATGATAAATGTTTTTTATTTCTACAAAGCTACCTTAAAATATCCCAATTTTTTTACAAAACTAAGATCATAGATGAAAGAATTTTTTTAACCCCTAAATTACTCTAAAATCTCCATTATAGGAAGAGGAATTATATCCCTCTTATACAAATGAAATTATGGTACAAATTATAACAACATAGTAATTCTTCATTTAATAATTCTAACACATGATATATTACACATATATAGGATAAGAAACTCCTATAATCACATAGGTTGTTTTAACTACACACTCTGCAAATATCTCTCCAACCCACATTACGGAGATGTTCAAACAACTATATATTAATTACATGTTGGCATGTGGTCCTATAGGTGTTGTCATTGATGAAAAACCACATTAATGAAAAATTGAATGATGGATTAGGGTCAGATGATGCTATGGATGTTGTTTTCATGATGGTTCAAGTGAGTTCATGATGATGATACATTGAGATTTAATGAGGATTGCTTGTTCTTGCAAGCCCATTCAAGTGCCTAAGTGATGTTTCATGATGGTATGAGATTATTGGATGATTGAGAAGCATGTTGGAATGATGGATATCATGTTTGGATAGTGTTTTGGCACTCACATCAGTGGAACGGTGCATATACATGTGATTGGCTATGTTACAAGTGCTCATTTAGAGCAGGTATAGATACTAGGAGGTGTGAGTTTGAGTTTTGGAGTTATATGAGCTCATGGATGTAGGTATTTAGTTATTTTATGGTATAAAAGGTATTTTTGGGTCATTTTCAATTATTTCATGATGAGTTATAACATTATTTCAGTTGACCCTAACTTTTATAGTTCAAAATCCTAAGGGATTGTTATGCACGTCTCAGTGTCTAGAGAGTTTGAGGTATGGTGATGAAATTATGATTATTAGAGAAGTTTTTATAATGTTTCATGGTAATTTGGAAAAAATTAAGGTTTTTATGAGGTGTATTTTTCAAGTTATGTCAATTTTTGTGAGACAAGGTCAAAATCTAGTGCAAATCCAGCTCGAGTTGGGACTTCTGATGCTCACCCTGAATTGTGTGATTTACATGGGACCTTGTGGATTTCAGGGATGTTTCTATGGTGAGTATATAAGGTTTGAAAAAATAATGAGGTCATTTAATTTTTAGGTTTTTATGAACAAATTTTAAGAAGATAAAGTTGTCTAAAACCCTAGTTAAACCCTAGATAGGAGAAACTTGCAAAAGAAGAGGTATAGTGAGAATGTTTTGATATATTATAAAAATTAATGATTAGATGATGTATATGAATCTCATAAATTCCCAAAAATTTATAGTAGAGTCATGATGATGAGTGTGCCCCACTCACACAAGTCAATTTCTAAAGAAGAATGTTTTGGGACAAGGTTGTCCAAAAGAGTTGCATGATAAATTAATGTTATGGAATGTATGTGATTTTTTTACTGATGTCAAATTAGGTTTAAATACATGTTGATACAGGTACATGGTCAAATGAGCTCCATTCAGGTTGACTAGTCAAAGGGTAATTTTGAGGCCTTAAAAAGAAGTGTTCAATAAAATGGGCATAATCTGGAGCTACATGTGGAATTTTGAGATGATTAAAAAATGTGTTAGAAAGAGGGTTCAAATATATTTTCAGTTATATAAGTTTTTTCTCATGATTAGGTGTTTTGATATGATTTCTAATTCATTATTTGGACAATAGGGTTATTGCCAGTGCAGGACATGATGTGTTTTACTGAATGTTTTGAGTTGTTTAAAGCATGATATGGATTAGGTGATGTTTTATATCAATTGGAATTTTAAAAAAGATTAATTTAAATAAAACTAATCCTTTTATAGGTCTTAAATGTTCATATAAATGTTTTATGAGCTAATCTTTGGAAATCAATGTTTAGGAAAGTTGATTTGGTGAAGACAAAAGTGATTGTGGTTTGAGCATGTGGTTGATTCAAGGCTTATAACTTGCTTAGAATTTTTCTAAAGGTTATGTAATTTCCATAAAGTGGTCACATGGCATGGTTTGGTTGATTTGAAGTGATTTTGTGGCATAATGAAGTTTCCAGGGTCCTGAAGGGTGTAGGAACAACAATTTTGAGAAATACAAAGAGTATTGGGCCCATTAAATGAAATAATTTGATTGGTTGAGCTAAATTACAACCATGTATGAATGTTAAATGATATTTTAATCATGTTTAATGATTTATGGGTCATGAATAAGTATGGTTTTTATGTAAGGGCATTTTTTTATCTTTGCGCCCATGGGGTTTTGAGACATTTTGGCACATGTAATGGGGTTTTTAGCTAGGCTGACCTATATGGGTAAATTTTGAATGTTCTAGTGATTATTATGGGATTTTTTTAGGCTGGTGTGGTCATGAAAGTGGAGGAAACTGACCTATTTTGAATTTGAATCAAGGAGAGGCTATAAAGATGATGTTTTGGGTACAATGGTGCTAATCTTTTGGAACCCCTTTTATCTTCTTTTGAAGAACCATTTGTTGCAAAGAAAAACCACTTGGGCCTAGCCAAAAACCCTTGGAATTTAATTCTAGGATTGTATTTGGTTGAGTCTTCATGTGGAGGATTTGAGCAAAGAAAATATGGAGAAGTTTCTTTGAGAGCGAGTTGAAGAAGGAGGGAAGATTTGGAGATTTGGGTTTGGATGCTACCTTCATATCATATTGATGTCATTTGTAGGTTTCTCAAGCATTTTCAGATCTGATATTGAGTTGTAATCATTTGGAAAGAAGTATATCTTCATGGATACTCATGAGACACAATTATTCATCTTGATACATATTCGTTGCATCTTGATTACTAATCTTGAAGACATTATTCATTATAATCTAATCTGAATATCAATAGAAATGTGTTGATCTAATTTGAGCATCAATATATGTGATTTTTGAGTTTTTTTTTAATCCTTGCATTGATTTTATTTCATTGTGAAGAATATATCCTTTGATGTGTGTGCTTCATAAGATTGTGTGTTTAGGGTTTGAAGTATAAGTGAGAAAGTTTTATTGGGGACTGATTCACCCCCCCCCCTCAGTCATTTTCACTTCCAACAATTGGTATCAGAGCATGCCCTTGGAATTAGCCTAAAAAGATAGAGGGAGATCTTTGGTGACAAGATGAATCCTCCATCATTGGAGACAATTCAGATTAATACCTACATGATAAGGAAAATGGTAGTGAGCATGGTGATCATATTTACAAGATGTCTAGATCTCATGAGGAAATAGTCAAATTCTTAAAGAATCAACTTGAGGAGGCCCAAGCTGAGTTGAAGATCAAGAGAGAAGAATGTCTCAAACATGAGGCTGAAAAAAGGAACTGAAGAAAGATATATCCACCATGACAAGAAAGGTATTATCTTTTCAAGAGAGCTCAAAAATATGAGTAAGATGTTAGGAAAGCAAAAGGTTTATGGTGATAGAACAGGCCTAGGATTCAATGAGGGTTCATCCAAGTTAGAGAATAATGAATAAGAATCAATTCAAGGATCTAATGAAAGAAGGCAACCAAGCAAGGGAGAGAGTTCAAGGCTTCCATCTCATGGAAGATCATCTATCAGGAAGCCAAATGCATATAGGTATGGTGTTTTTCATGGTAATTTCTATAAGTGTGGTGTTTATGGACATAGAGCTATCATGTGTAGTCCTAAGGTTGAAAATAAGGATGATTGCAAAGGAAAGGTTCAGAACATCATTCTGAAGGAAATAAGGAAGAGGAATGTCAAGGAAAGAAAGAAGAAAATATAGGTTAAAGATATGGAGCTGAGTGTTATCTTTTCCATGAAAAGGGTCATCTTGCAAAGTATTGCAAGAATGAACAACCAAACACTAAAAGGTATGTAATAAATTTCAATGGTTATTGATTTTCTTACAATGATTATGGACATAGGGATTTTTGCAAGAGAAGACAAGTGGAATGCTTTAGGTGCCACAAGGTAGGGCACATTGCAAGGTTTGTGATGCAGATAGTTAAAGAAAGAAACTCATGGATCCAAGCAACAAGTTCAGAAGTACAAGAAGAAGGAGAGGCTAGCCAAGTTGTTTGAGAGGATTCCAAGAGTGTAACTGATAAAAAGGAGGAGTCTATGGTGAAAATTAAAAATTAGAAAAGAATGAATCAGTCAAGGAGAAGGAATAAGGCTTGAGACCTTCTTAGGTCTCTCATCAAGCTCCTACATGATGGTATATGCCTCTACTAGGATTCTTAGAGGTGTATAGGTGAAAATGAAGCATTGGAGTGAGGGGGAGATGTCTTGGTCTGTGTGTGTCTTCTTCATGGTGTTAAGGTATGTCACTTCAAGTCCTTAAGTATGTTCTTGTGATTCAAAATGGTTGGTCATGTTGTGTATGTCAAGATTCAAGTCTTGTTGTTCTTCAAGTGTATAAGTCTATACTCTTGAATTTTGAGTTTACTTTTCCATGGTGTATTTTCATCTAAGATGACTCAGTATGTGTACAGGTCATGTTGTTGTTTCTTAAGTGGTCTATTATGACATGAAAACCATATGAAGTGTCTTCTTGTAGTCTGAATATGTGAACTAGTAATGTTTTCTTGTAGAGTGGATTGTGGTATCACTTGGTGTCAAACCCGAGTCCTTTTTTGTGACATAAAGACTTCACGTATTGGAGTAACAAGTGTCATGTGTGTACATGAGTCCATTATGTGTATGGAGCTATGAATGAGTCTAAAGTGATAAAAGGTCATCTTGTGTCTCGAGTATTCAATCTCCTTAAAGGTATTGTGTAGTCATTTCAAGTATCTTGGCAATTGTCTGAGTCTAAACTGTTATTATGTTATGTGTCATGAGATTAAAGAGATGTAGATGGTTCTTTTCAAGTGCTTGAAGATGCTCCATGCCACATCATGAGGGTTAGCCTAATATTTTAGTGTGAAGATGAAGACCATGCAATGCTCCTGAAGGCTAATACAAGACAAGAAGAGGAAGGTTTTAGGTATGAATTTGGATGGTCATGCACATCAACCAATGAAATAGGTTCCCATATGTTTTGAAGGGAAAAACACATCATGTATGATCAACTTTGAAGATTATCTGCGCCTAGAATGTGTTTTCACGGTGGTTCGAGTGGTACAAATGGAAACTAGGGTTTGAAGGGCTTAATGATGAAATTTGGGCCTCAAATTTTGAAAAAATCTTCTAGACATGTTGGAATAAAGGATATAGGTGGTTTTAAGTCATTATAATGCATACATCCCAAGAAATCCATGACATTGTTGAAGGTTGACAGTGTAGTACCTAAATACCTAATCTGTGTTAGGTACTTCTTACAAACTGGAAGTGTTTCTGTTGGAATGGGCTCACAAGGTGATTGGAGAAGATAACATGCTCAAATGGGTGTTTAAATATGGCTTAACATCTTCATGAAGGTATGTACATCAATAGTTTGAGGTGATTCTCAGTATTGCATGGGCTAGAAGACTGTGTAGGTGTATTTCATGGTGTGATTGAGTTATTGAGAGATCCTAATGAACTTTCTAAGTTTCTTGAGCATGAGTACAATATGAAATCCATGTATAAGTGAAAAATGATGATATATGGTCTAAAGACACAAGGGTCTATGCATTGGTGCTTCATGTGACGTGACTTGGCCTGAGAGTGACCTGTAGGTCACTAACTATGCATTTTCTAAGTTTACTTCAAGCTTGAGTATGTGAAGTTGACCTAATGAACATGGTCAAGGTGAAGAATAGATTGATATTCATATGTTATTTCCCTCAAATGATAGAATTCTTAGTAAAAAATATGTGAAGGTAAGGGCACAAGATGTTTTAGGGCCATATTTATGCATCTTCACGTCAAAAGGAGAGCATGCTATCATTAACAGTGAGTGTGTATGAAATGGGTCCGAACCTATCTAAATGCTCCTAAAGGTGTGAAAATTCATTAGAAGATCAAATGTGAGAATTAAAAGTGTGGTTAAGTACTACGTATGCTAAAATGGTAAAAGGACAAGCTACAGTGCAAGTGTTCTCAAAAGGTAGAGTCCGAGTGTTCCCTCATTTAAGAATATTGATATTTTTACACTTTTGACATCTTGAGGTCTTACGCAGATGGTATGATCAATTCAATGTATGAGACATATTAAGGTGATAATAAATCATGAATCCATACAAAAATTTATCTTTGGTGTTCTTGGGTTACTTCATGAGCAAAATACTAAGCTCAAGGTATGATACTGTCTACAAGGGATTGTGTATACAAAAGATACATGGTGTATGGATATGTCAAGTTGTCTATGAAATCATTTAGATGTTATGAAAGGATGAGGACTTCAGTTTGAAAATTTTCTTAAAGTCTAAATTTGCTAGATCTAATGATGTGGAGAAGTTGTTTGATGCTTATGGCTCAAAGACTGTGAGTACAAGTGAGAAACTCTAATGGTCTAGATGTTTGCATCTACATGTGAATGGAGTATTCATGGATATCAAGATAGGGGGAGTACATGTTAAGACTCCTTGGAATTATTATTATGAGACTTCAAGCCAAGAAGAGACTTATTGATGATAGTTTTGGTAGTGTAATGACAGAATGAGGTCAGTTAGTGCAGTTATGAAAACAAAAATTGCTCCTACATGTATGAAGATGTTGCTATAGATGGATGAAGTGCATATGTTCCTACTAAAGTCAAGGGGGAGCTTAAATGTGTGCTTGTAGAAGATGATATAAGTGATCTCAAGCCATCCAAGGTATGAAGTAGTTGTTTAAGTAAAGTTTTGGTTGTTTCTAGTTCATAAATACATGTTCTCATCCAATCATGACAATTTTAGTTTGAGAAAACTGTTCAGGACCTTGCAAAAGTGTATAAGGTGTTCTCTAGCCATGGATCCAAGGTAAGAAGCTCATTTTTTTGCTTATGGGATAGATATGGTGCTCTTAATTCTATGGGGAGCTATGGATTTAATTGTCAAGGTTTGTATGAGGTTTTGGAGAGCTTCAAAATTTGTCCTAAATACACTGAAAGGTTTACTTAGGGACTTATGTTCTTGAGTCAGTTTGAATAGTAAGAAGGTGCATTGAAATGCTAAGTATTTACCTAGACAAGTTGGTTTGTGATCAACAAAGGTGGTTTGATGGATTGATATGATTTTTTGACATTTTTGGCATGTTCAAGGTGTGAATGGCTCAGTGTTTGCTTCATTCTACAATGCTCCAATGAAGGCCTAAAACGGGGTTGAAGGTGAAAATTGTTTATTTTGCATGCCTAGATGATGGAATACGGTGTCTTGACTCCAAATAAGGTAATTGGATGAAGTATTCATGCTTTATGGATGTTTTTAGATGATGTATATGCATGTCCTAGGGGGAGCATGGTGATTGCATGCTTAAGATGAAGGAAAAAACAGACTTTGAAGAAAAATTCAAGGATTTGAGCTAATTTGAGACCTTTGGTTGATGTTTCCAACCAAAATAAGATGTTATGAAGCTGAGGTAGGTGAATAATATGTTGTTACATGTATTCCTTTTTCATTAATGTAAAAAGGGGGAGAAGTTCATTAGTTTTCCATCAATGACAAAGGGGAGATTGTTGGCATGTGGTCCTATAAGTGTTGTCACTATTCCAAAACCACATTAATCACAAATTAGATGATGTATTAGGGTTAGATTATGTTGTGGATGGTGTTTTCTTGCTGGTTCAGGTGAGTTCATGATGATATAGTGAGATTCAGTGAGGATTGTTTGCTCTTGCAAGCCCATTCAGGTGCCTAGGTGATGTTGCATGATGGTATGAGATTCTTGGATTATTTAGAAGCATGTTGGAATGATGAATAGCAGGTTTGGAGAGTTATTAGCACTCACATTAGTGGCATGGTGCAGATACAGGTGATTGGCTATGTTACAGGTGCTCATTTGGAGTAGGTATGGATGTTAGGAGGTGTGAGTTTGAGTTTTAGAGATATATGATCTCATGGATGCATGTATTCAGGTGTATCATGGTATACCAGGTATTTTTGGGTCATTTTTAGTGATTTCATGATGATTTATAACATTCTTTCAATTGACCCTAGCTTCTATAGTGTGAAATCCTAAGGGATTGTTATGCAAGTCTCAGTGTCTGGAGAGTTTGAGGTATGGTGATGACATTATGATGATTGGAGAATTTTTTATGATGTGTCATGGTGATTTGGGAAAATTTTAAGGTTTCCATGAGGTGTATTTTGCAAGTTATGTCAGTTTTTTTGAGACAGGGTCAAAATCTAGTGCAAATCCAGCTCGAGTTGGAACTTCTGATGCTCACCCTGAATTGTGTGCTTTACATGGGACCTTGTTGATTTCAAAGATGTTTTTATGGTGAATGTATAAGGTTTAAAAAAATAATGAGGTCATTTTATTGTCAATTTTTATGAATGAATGTTAAGAAGATAAAGTGGTCTAAAACCCTAGTTATAGAAGAAGAGGTATAGTGAGCTTGTTTTTATTTATTCATCAAAATTAATGATTTTATGATTTAGAAGAATCTCCTATATTTCCATAAAGGTATGGTAGAGGTCATGATGATGAGTGGGCCCCACTCAAACAAGTCAATTTATGAAGTATAATGTTTTGAGACAAGGTTGTCCAAAAGCATTGCATGATAAATTGATGTTATGTAATGTATGTGAGTTTTTATTGATTTCCAAGGATTTTTCAAGAAATTTTGATGAAGGTACATGGTCAAATGAGCTCCATTCAGGTTGACTAGTCAAAGGGCAATTTTGAGGCCTTAAAACCCAATGTTCAAAGAAACGGGCATAATTGGAGCTATAGGTGGAACTTTGAGATAATTAAAAATGTTTTGGAAAGAGGGTTCGGATATATTTTTATTTATATAATTTTTGGCTCATTTTTAGGTTTTTTTGTATGGTTTCCATGTCATTATTTGGATGAGAATGTTATTGCCATCATAGGACATGATGTGCTTTTCTCAATGTTTTGAGTTGTTTAAAGCATGAGATGGATTAGGTGATGATTTCTATCACCTGGAATGTGAAAAGAGATTAATTTTTATCTAATTAATCCATTTATAGGTCTTGAATGTTCATATAAATGTTTTTATGAGATAATATTTGGAAACACATTTTTAGGCAAGTTAATTTGGTGAAGACAAAATTTATTGTGGTTTGAGCAGGTAGTTGATTCAAGGAGTATAACTTACTTAAAAGAATTCTAAAGGTTTTATAATTTCAATAAAGTGGTCACATGGTATGGTTTGGTTTCTTTGTTGTGATTTTTGGCATAATGAAGTTTCTAGTGTTGAAGGGTGTAGGAAACAACAATTTTGAGAAATACAAAGAGTATTGGGCCCATTAAATGAAATAATTTGATTAGTTGAGATAAATTATGACCATGTATGAATGTTAAATTTTATTTTAAGCATGTTTAATGATTTATGGGTCATGAATAAGTATGGTTTTGATGTAAGGGAATTTTTATCTTTGTGCCCATGGGGTTTTGAGCCATTTTGGCACATGTAATGATGTTTTTAGCTAGGACAACCTATATGGGTCAATTTTTAATGTTCTAGTGATTATTATGGTATTTTTTAGGCTTGTTTGGTTGTGAAACTAGAGGGAAACTGACCTCTTTTGAATTTGAATCAAAGAGAGGCTATAAAGATGATGTTTTGGGTACAATAGTGCTAATCTTTTGGAACCCATTTTATCTTCTTTTGAAGAACCATTTTATGAAAATAAAAACCCTTGGGCCTAGCCCAAAACCCCTGGAATTTAATGCTAGGATTGTAGTTTGTTGAGTCTTCATGTGGAGGATTTGAACAAAGCAAAGATGGAGAAGTTTCTTTGATAACGAGTTGAAGAAGGAGGGCATTTGGATACTACCTTCAAATAATATTGATGTCACTTGTAGGTTTATCAACCATTTTTAGATCTGATTTTGAGTTTTAATCATTTGGAAAGAAGTATATCTTCTTGGATACTCATGAGACAAGATTGTTCATCTTGATACATCTTCATTGCATCTTGATTGCTAGTGTTGAAGACATTATTCATTGTAATATGATTTGAATATCAATAGAAGTGTGTTGATCTGATTTGAGCATCAATATATGTGGTTTTTGATTTTATCTTGTGATCCTTGCATTGATTTTATTTCATTGTGAAGAATATATGCTTTGATGTGTGTGCTTCATGAGATTGTGTGTTTAGGGTTTGAAGTATAAGTGAGAAATTTTTATTGGGACTGATTCACCCCCTCCCATTCCTCGTCACCTCCAAAATTACATATAATATAATTCACTACAAATATTAATATGAATATGAATATTAATAATTCTAATGAAGTACTAACATATTAATTATTCCTAACATTTCCATGTTTAAAATCATAGTAAACCCTCTATGTATACCCCAAAGTAAGTCAAGGAATGTACGTGGGGTAAACCATCAATACCGAAATATGTGGGCACTTGACTGGTGGGGACACCAAGTGAGGCCTACCATAGATATGGCTAGTCTAAGAATTTACCTCAAGATCTCCCATATTTGGTGTACAACACTCAACCACTTGGGCTAGCCCACCAAGATAGTTTCACTCGATAGTTATCTTATGATGTGTTAGTTTTGGCATGCTCCAGAGTGAAACTGCGCAATAAAAAGCGCATTCAATTTCCATACTAAAAATTGAAATTTAACTCAAATGTAAATAACATTTGTATCTTTTGTAAAATTGAACTTGCACAAATTAAAGTAAAAAGATGCAAAACATGGAAGGAATACGTCTAGTTATTTTGTGAAGGATTGGGGTGATCAATCCCTACTTTTTCCAAAGGATAAATTGGAGTGCTAAGTGCATGCAACCCAATACCAAAGAGAATAGGTATTGAAGCTCCCTCATAAGAAATAAGAACAATGTATCATAATATTTAGTAACCCTAATATCTTCCACCGTAAATGTGAAAGAAGAGACGGAGGACATCCTACAAAGAACTTAACTACTTTGATACCTTCCATTGTATCACTAACAACACCACTTCAAATGGATCTAGGTCTATTTTTGTAAATAAATCACATAGTTAAAAAGGAATTGATGCACCATGCCCACACTATATGTTATAAAACCAAGTTTGATTATGTAAATTTTAAAATAATGCAAAGAAGAAGAAGGCCCATTCCCCAAACCTTGTTCTTGTAATTCTATCTAAGTAGTGCAATGGAGAAGGAATGAAGTACTCATGCCCCTATATAATGCCTAAATGGTGTCTTCTATGTTTAATATATACCTAAAGTCTATAAATAGTTTTAAGAATATTAAACTATTGAAAATTTATGAGAATATGTCATGGTGTTGGGAACATCTAATAAGGTTTGGATTAAACTACGATCTTAAGCTATATTGAACGATTTTTACCATTTTGAATTTATACCACTTTTCTATATTTGTACATGTTTTGGAGGATTTGTATTCCTACAAAAGGGGTTGCGTAAAAATACTAGTATTAGTGGGAAGGGACTAAGCCAATACCTATCATCTTGTATAAATTTGTGTGTGTCATGCATCAAGCTCAATATACCTCATGAATGTGTGTGGGTAAATAGTATATAGAAAAATATGTTATATATTAAACCAATATGATATAAAAAAATGTAAAGTAACAAGTTAGTCAATCAAGTCATGAATAGGTCATGATTTAGTATTTTTTCAAATATGTGAATGTATGTATAAGGGGGTAGTGCATCATAAGAAAATTGATATTGCATGTGTCTCTCTACACTTACGCACTCCTTTCATGGTTGCGAGCCACTTCATCGATATTTAACCTTCCTCCTTCACTTTGGTATTTTCTCATAATCTTCTACCACACGTCTCTTATTCCCTTTATGTTTCCTTGAATTGTCTTTGAGACAACTCCTTCCGTGTCATTCTCTATGACACTTCTTTTCCTTCTATTCTTCCCTGCATACCTTATTTCCTTAGGACCTTTCATCAGTCTCAATCTCTTTCTTGGTGCACCTGATGTGTACACTAGCAACCTTTTCCTTGTGTCTTCTCTTATTTTTAGCAACAACTCACTCCCAATTATTGTGCACATCCTATTGTGCTACTTCTTTCTCCTCTTCTGTCACTATATCTAGCGACACATTTTCCTCTTAACTAGTTTCCTCATAGGTGGGTGGTCTACTATCCTTTGGTGCTTCTCCTTTACTTCCTTTGTGTGTTCTCTATTCCTTGTGTGGACCTTCTTCATGGTCTCCTTCCTTTTTTCCGTGTGTCATATGATTCTTGCACACATTTCTCTCCTTTGGTATAGGTTTTTCTTAAGTCCCAGGATGCCTCGACATCATGATATATTTATTAGATAGTTATTATGAGGATGAAATGCCTCTTATTAATGAGGTTCCTCCTCCTCTTACATCACCTTCTCCTTCACCTTCGTCTCCTCCTTGATGGGTTCAGTAGACATGAGTTTTAGTTGGTTTTTCTATGGTAATCCTATTGATATTTGATGCATTCAAGATGATTATGAATAATTCCCTCATGTATAGATTGCCACCACATTTGATCCTATATCTTTTAGTGAGGTTAGTGGAACTTCATAATGGGACACAACCATGGAATAATAATATGGTTCTCTTATGAATAATGGAAATTGGTACTTATTCCCTCTTCTTTAAGAAATAAATATGATTTGTTGTAGATGGTTTTATTGAAATACGTATGCAAGTGATGGTAATATCAAATTATATAAAGCACAAATAGTCACCAACGGATTATCCCAAATGGAACAAATTTATTATTCAAATACCTTTTTATCTAGTTACTAATATGAACTCCATTCACCTTTTCTCTATTTATTTTTATTGTTTCCTCACAAAGATGAACAATGCATCACATGGACGTGAAGCATGGTTTTCTTCACGGTGGACTTCATAAGGATATTTATATGGATCAACCTCCTATATTTTTCCAATACTCCTCTCATATCAATTGAAGAGATCCCTTTATGGCCCTAAACTTTTCCCTTGATCATGGTATGAGAAGATGGAATCCTTCCTTCTCTCATGAGGATTCTCTGGTTTCCATTCTAACCCCAAAATCTACATTTTATGGCATCATGATAAGCTTATCATCAATCTTTTCTCTATGTGGATGATATTATCCTCATAAGAATATCATCCTCACTTATTCAACATGTGAAATATTAACTATATCAATGGAACTCTATACAAATTCTTTAGTTTAGAGATCGGTCACTCTAAATATGAGATCTTTATTTCAAAATCCAAGTATTCCTTAGAGCTATTGGAATTATTTCACATGTTTGATTATAAAGCTCCACCTAGTTCATTAATTTCTAGATTCAATTTAGCAATCACATGTTCTACATCATTGTTTTATGTTATTATATATATGCCTCTAGTTAGAATTCTAGTCTACTTGACTCGCATCTTCCCGATATCTCTTTTACCATTGGCTTAGTTTATTCCTTTATGTAATATCCTTATGAGATTCATTGGAAGAATATTATTTAGATTCTCTATTACATCATGGGTATTGATATACATGTCATTAATTATGTAGTAGGTTCTCTTATTTATTTACTATGATATATTGAATCCTATTTTTATAGGAGATATTGATGATCACAAATATACATCTAGATATGTTTTATATCTTGTCTTGGGTATTTTTTATCCAAAAATAAATAATATGCCATATCCCATTCTTCTAAATAGGAAGAGTATTGAGGAGCCATCAATTCTTCCATAGATACTATTTGGATCCATCAAATATTGTGTTATTTTAGCATTGATCAACATTAGCCTACTATGATTTGGTGTGATGATAAGAGTTTCATCCACATTTCTCATAATCATGTATATCATCAGCATAATAAGAACATTGATATCTACTTGCACTAAACTCAGAATTTGATTCATGAGCACATCGTTGATCTCTAATTTTTTTCACACAAAGTAGAAAACATATTCAATAAAACCTTTAATGATTCTAAGTATGTTCATTTGTAATAACTACTAGGGGTGAAGTAATTTATCCTTAGGGGTAGTCTAAGCACTCCTTACTTCTTAAGTATATTGTACTTGAGTACCTCATCAATCCTTATTGTTAGGATCCATATCAAAGGTTGAGCCTCATATTTTTCTAGCCTCCCTAGGTTGAACTTAGGGGGATAGAGGGAGGAGGTGTTGGTGTAAGTTTCTACTTAGACTTTAGTCATTAAGTTGACGCATGTGGTTAATTAATATTCCAAGGTTTTGAATATTAATATTTTAGAAATAAGAGTTTAATTTTTAATGTACAATGTGATTTTATAGATATTAAAAATTTCACACACATACTACATGTGTTATTTGACCATGTGTTTCGTAGGCTAACCAAATTATTTAATATTGTTACCTCACCACTTGTATTTATGAGGCCTTATAAGTGCTTTATATGGAATGCATCCCTTTATCATTTCATCAATGTGATTTTGTTTGAAATCTCTTTTCTTGATATTATTGCGAGAGAAGCATGATTATTCTATAAATTTATTTATAGATATAGTATGGTACATTATTGCTAGCATGATCCTAGAGGTAGAATAAGCCTTGTAATTTGTGTTACAAATTAAACATGTATTCTCACATGAATAAATATTATGTTGAATTTGTGTTACAAACTAAACATGTATTCTCACATGAATAAATATTGTGTTGTTTCCATAGATCACTATCTCACGCTACAACTCACACCAAATATCATTACCAAATTAGTGTGGGACTTATTATGGGTTTTCCAAAACCTTGTTTATTTTAAATTCAAAAAAATTACTCGGTGGGAGAACTATATGTAATTTTATCCATCTTTAGATTATTATTACATAGTGTGTTTCTCATCACACTATTAGAGGTTTGGAGGTTAGTCCATCCCAATCGAATAACTCTTTCCTGTATTCAAGCAAAGATCTAGGTTTTTATAAATAATAATTAATTTACAACAATAAAAGCATAATCATAGATCATGAGCCAAGAAAAATATAAGAATTAGATATTATAATTCAAATCTATACTAGGGAATTAGAGGGAGTATTGGCCACAAAGATTAAAAATGATTGGATATTTCTTATCGGTTTAGGAAAACCTATCCTTTACTAAGTTTTAACATTCCATTATTTATAAACACATTTATGACACTTTACACATCTCATTTTGTAGACAATAAAATTTGGTAACTTGTCCTTTTGCAATGTCAAGTTTAAACGTGTATCCTTGCTAAGATAGATTCTCCATTTGGAATCCTTTCTCCTCACCTATCTACCCATTCAAAACTTTCTTATTTTTACAACATGATATTTCATTAAATTTGGGAATATTATTTCATCCAAGCATCATAAAACATCTAATATTCATGACACAAATTTTAGTTTTGATGTTTCTCTCTCCTATCAAAAATTGTATGGAAGGGTCGAGATGTGGGGTCCAATCTTGGTGACATGTACAGTCCTGCCCATTCTTAATCACCAAGTATAGTTTAAATTTAAAATCATTCTTTTGGTCATTTCAGCTTCCTAGGGTCTCCTTATTAGAATATATCACCTATAGAAGACTATATAAGCAATTAATTATCACCGTATGACTCATCTAGCATTATTACAAAATCATATCACAAACATCATTCCAAAAACACTCAAAGGGTACTTAAATATTCTCAAATAAATTGCACATCATCTAGGGAATTCCCTACTACAAGTATGAAACATTTAGCTAGATCAAAAAGTCTAGCTTCAGTCCATCTACAAGCATGCAAAATCATATAGCCATGCCTTAACAAAGAAAATACATTCACAAGTGTAGCACAATGGTTTACATCAACAAAGAGTTAGGTCATGTATATGAGGCATACAACATCTCACTATTACCACACTGGGTACATTTTATAATATACAGTTATCCTGACATCTTGGTGTCAATAGACATAAGGGATATCCTAGGGGGTTGGATAGATATACACACTTGCATAAGCACCTATGATAACTATATGAGGCTTCATTTCTACAATGAGGATATGTATTACAACACTTGGATCAATTCATTAGTTGAAATTCCAGCCACCAAGGGTGGTCTAGCCTCAAATGCACACATACTTTTCTCCTTTTTTTAATGATCTGGTGAAGGGTTTGGAATGTTGATAAGGTTTCCACTTTGTTACGAGGTTATCACAAGTCATCCTAAAGTTTTCTAAGAAAAAATATGTATAGAGAACACCATTTACAAGTAAGTGATGCACATAGGAAGTTTTAGACCCAAACTATCACAAGATTCAAAACCATACAACTCATTTCCTAGACCATACATCTCCTACCTAGAATTTACATAATCTGTATGGTCCCACGCCTACTCAATTTTCAATTCCATAATCTCCAAAGACATAATCCATAATCTCATATCTTCGTGTTTCACTCATTTACACATATCATTATAAATCATTCGAACATCTAATTTTATCTCTCCTCTTGTGTATTGAGAAAAGTACTTATCATTTATCAATCATTTCATTTATTTCAAGTTTAAATATGTTATTTTGGTCATGTATAATTGATGTTATAATTTAATTATATTATAATAGTCTACATGTTTTAACCTTTATATAATTCTTCTTGTTATACATTTACAACACCTAGAAATTAATTAGGGTGTAAACCTTTTTAAACTTGACACTTGAATCAAATATATTGGTCAAACCTCATTGGCTCTAGGTTCTTATTTTGATTTCTCTAATTGGTTGTGGTACATCATGAGGCCACATATGGATCATTATAAGCAATCTATATAGTTTTTCCAAATATTCCCTCCCTTACCTCTCCTATATTATTCAGTTGGCACCTTCTAATAACATTTTTCACGACTCTCATGAACAACTACATATTAATCTCTTTTATCATTCCATATTCACACTGCACTAATACCATACAAGGTGATGGGGATCATGACATGAATGAAAATCATATTTTATCAAATGACATAACACAACATTTTACAAACTATCTACAAGAGAATACTAACAACATGGATATTCTTATTTATACCACTCATGATCAATTTAATAATAATATTTCATCCTCTACATCCAATCCTAATCCTTATTTTTCATTTTTTAATTATACATCGACCATCCCTATGTGACATTATATATTTCATCGGGGAATATAATTCTTCACTTCATAGTATCGTCATGACTATACCTATGAACAATAAGTTATCCCCACATCACCTCTCTACGCTCATAGTGCTTCAAACACTTCTTATTCTAATACATATGCTCTCGAATCCCTTGTTCATACTTTACAAGATCAAATATTACAATTACAACAAGGTGCATCCACTTATTCTCATTTTATGGTTTCTACTCAACCGATTCATGACACACTTGCACCTAAAGTGGATTAATATTATTTACCTATTAGTTTTGGTGCTCCAAAAATACCTATTTATGATGGTAAAGGGGATCTTGAAGAGAACCTTTGTATGTTTCATATCACTTTCTTGGAAAAATTCTCTAATGATACATTTCTTACAAATATTTTTCCTCACAGTCTCAAGGACTGCACCTTACAATGATTTTATGACCCACCCATGTATTCAGTCGAAATATTCACCCATATGGATAATCAATTTATTTCATAATTTTCTATCAACACTCTCGAAAAAGTATCTTATGGACAAATGGATAAAATTTGACAAGGTTACAATGATTCTATCAATGATTATATTTTTGATTTAAGACTATACTTTCTAAAATGAGAAATATGTTGGCCAATATTGAATTACAAGATCTCTTTACTCAAAGTAGCATTGTTCCTTTGCAAAAATCCATCATGTTCGACAAGTTCCATTCACTTGATCATCTTTGTAATACTATGAAATAATATGAAGCTAATCTCCTTAACATGAATAATCTCAAACATTTTTCTCATCCTCCTAACACCTCTACTCACAAATTTTGATTCAAGGATACTTTTAAGAACAAGGATAGTGATGGAAAATCTGCTAAATATTTATTCAATGTCATGTTGCAAACTATGAAAGTAAAATTACAACCCTCTTGATGGAAGTTCACTCATTTTATTTTCTCACCTCAAAACATTCTTCAAAAATTACTTGACTATATAACTCAATCTCTCTCCTTCCACCACTCGAGGTTAATCCAAGTGTGCTTCATGGTAAAATATTCAATTCTTATGCTCATTATGACTACCACTAATGTATTGATCACTCCACTTGCCATATTTATAACCTTTTTGTTTAAGTCTTTCTCTCTTGGGGCATCTTCCCTCGCCTTATCATATTCTCCCTTCTTCCTTTCCCACCTGTCCTTCTCCATTTATCTTTTTCAAACTCGTGATCGATTCCCCATTGTATCATCGATCCCTAGTTTGAGGGGAGCACCTCATCAATAATCATCCATCATCAATCATCTTGTCAATCCTTTTTTTTTGTCTCACATGACTTACTCAACACAAACCACTCAACAAAAAGGGGAAAATGTAGACACGTAAATTCAAGATTACCATTGTCGCATGCATTTGCTTCTTTTACCATGATCACCTATCTAGACCCATTTTTATTTTAATTCATATTATTATTAACATTCCCATCTTTCCCATCCATTATCCTATCTATTTTAATTTATTATTAATTTCCATCGATTATCCCCTAATCCTCATCTCATTATCTAATTAATCCTAATTATTCCTAATTTCCCTTCTCTATGTTGTTTATCACCCTTAAACCCCCTAGTTCCTAATCCCTAAGCTTTTTCTAGATTTTATTTAATCCATTTTAGCTCCCACCTACCCATATCACTTCCCCTAAATGTTTTTAAAAACTTATCCCAATCCATAAAATCCCCATCTCTCAAATAAATCATCCTTTCACCACCTAAATGGATGGTTCCCCACAATTGGCGGTGACCCACCCGGTCACCGTCAACCCTATAAGGCCACATTTACCTCTCCTCCCAAAGGGAGGCATAATCATAATTTTCTTATGTTTTTGCGATCCTATCTTCGAGCTTGATTTTTTTGCAATTGCTACAGTCTTCTTGGAGTCCCTTGGAGCTTATTTACATCACTTATGGAGACTTTAGGAAGTTTATATTGATCTTATATTGGTTTATGCTATCATTGTTTATCATTGCCATTATTTTTCAGTTACTAAATTTTTACAGTCCACTTCCATCAAAGTTTGAATCCGGCTTCTTCTTTCAGTCATTTTGTTTGCAGGTTGTCCATCCAACCCATCCACCCTTGGCCTTGTTTAGGACTTCCTAGAGTCGTTGTCACTTACGCCAAGTCGTCATTGATTGACCCTATGTTTTTATCCATTCTGTCTTCCAGGTCCACATCATTCTCCCTCTTTGTCTCTGTCATCTTATTCAACACTCATATCTCTCATTCTCCGCTTCAATGTCAATCCAATTTCATTGACCAACCTCGATTTGCCTATAACTAAGCCAAGTCGTTGTCAACCCGTGTCCCGCTAGCCATATAACTCACCCAGACCTTCATTCTCTTGCATCATGTTTGTTTCCTTATCTCAAACCTTCATCTCGCAAGTCTATATCGAGTATTTTCAGACCTTTGTGATCATCTTATCTACACTCGATCCCTCCATATCCGCATTTTCATCTTGTTTTCCAAATCCATCCACTCGGTCACCATATACCTACCCTCCGCAACCGGGTCTGCGTCGCCCTAGCCGAGTAAATTTCCTTTGTGTTGATTTATATCAAATCTTCACTTTCAATCCATTTCTACAATTTCCATATTCTATTTAGTTTTAGTTTCTACATGTTATTCAGTCCTTTATCATTGATTTTATCAAACACAGGGGTTGACATCCACATAAGGAAGTTAACGCTTCTTGGAACCGACTTCGTTGGGCAACCCCTCATCTACCATCTAATCCATTTTCCTCTTAATTACCTTTGTTATGTAGGTTCATCAAATTTAAATGAGGAAGTATACTTTACGCCCATCCTTTCATCACTATCTTCTTCCAAGGTACCTTAAACCCTTGCATCTTGAGTTGCTTAGTTTTCTTTAGTATATACTTCACTAATCTAGATATGAAAGAGATAAAACTCGGTCAACACTAAGCACTAAGCACTACTTTCATTACCTAAGGTTTCATCCATCAAAGGCTCCATTTGTATGCATCTAGCTCCATCACAAGGCATAAAGGTGGTTCATCGCATCACACTACATAAAAGGGAAGTTTATTCTATTCCATCCACCATTTTATTACATTTGTACACATAGTTATTGCTCGCTAGTTTCACAAAGTACACCGATACAAGGTCACCTAGGGCATGATTACACACGGGCATAGAACACCATCGGGTTTGAGATGTAGTGCAACACTTAGTAAGTCCACCATTGTGGCCATTGAGGATCTGAACCCTTCATATGCATATTTATTTTTTAGGGGTTTGATGCTTGTCTTGGGGTTTTGTATATCTTTCCTTCATCATTGATTATTAATGAAATAGAGTACAGATTCGGTGACACCAATGTGACAAGAAACGAAGGAAGACAATCATTCAAGTAACACCTCGAGGAAGGTTGCAGATATTTTTCATAGAATAGGGGGCCGGACCTCGCACTGAGCATCCCAAGAACCCCAGTCCATCATGTTATCTAATACCTACTTCATACCAAGATTATTAAATATGATTATACACCTTAATTAAGCATATGAGTGATAATGAAAATATAAAAAAATTCACTAACCCACTTTTGGAACATGATGCCACTAAATCTACCCTAGAAGTTCATAATACGTATTGTTTTGTTCCATCTCCACCATCTAATGATAACATGTTTGGAACTATTTTTACCACGACCTCCTCACCAATTATTTCCTTTGATAACATTGTATGACATGTGGATTTATCTCTGATACAGTATACATTCATGCTTCGGTTTACCAACAACCCATAGTAATGTTTTGTTTGATATCACTACTCCCGTATTATTTCCACTTTTTTATTACTGCACACTCTTGGGCATACTAAAAATTATTTCATCGTTGATCCTCTTACATGCATCGGGTATGTTGTATTACCCCTTAAAATTGGCCCCACTTCATTTCTCTTTGATTCTTAGTAGCTTCTTTTCTTTCATTACATGACATGAGTCTAGGTTGTTCTTATATTTTCACCTTCATGATTATACCTTCCATACTACACCATTGTGTCAATTTCATTTGCAATATTCAAGTGGTCACAATTAAGGGAACGTCATTTACATCTCTTCTATTAGCATAGCTTGAAAGGAAAAATCTAGCCATTATCTCTAGTTTTAATACATCTACAAGTTCATATGTTATGTCTCACGTAGGATTCCATATTTCCCCTACCCGTAGGTATCCTCCTTGATCACCTAGGACACATACTACTTGTTGGAAAATGCATTCTACATCTTTTTCTTCTCAATGGTTTCCTTACTCTCATTCTCCTTCAGCACGTCTTATGGATTATACACAATCAAATGTTTTATCACGCGCACCTCAAAATAGGTGGCATTCAATATGATATTTTTATAGCTACATATGTTCATAGGGTTGTGATCCTCAAAAAATGTCATAGATACTAAAATGTAGCATAATTCAAACAAGGTCAAAATCATACAATACAATCATGAATATCCTATGGTCTTTTTCATTTCATATATTCTTAGAAAGAGAGTATTTTCACTAATATTTTTAATTTCTATTGATTTTGTTATTTATTTGGGATTTCTATATAGTTATAGATACAGATGAAACCGTTCGGAGCAATTTATGGTGGTCATGAGTACTTCATTCCTTCTTTACAATAGTATGTGGATTTGGTTACAATATTAGGTTTAGGGGCATATGCCTCCTTCCATTTAAATTTTCAAAATTCTAAGTAATCGATTTAGATACACTCGCACCTTATGAGGGCATGAAAATTTTCACTCCTTTAAAGGTCTATTTTTTCAAGTTAGAGTAAATTGAGACTACATCCATGTACAATAGTGTGGCATGTGGGTTTAGTGGAAACCATTGAAGCAACACATTAAGATTTGTAGATTGGTCTTTCCTCTTCTCTCTCACTAGATTCCTAAATAAGGAATGTTAGGGAAAATTATGTTAGTGTTCACATATATGTGAGAAAATGTTTATGTGGATGTGATTAATTATAATATGTAAATGAGTTATTGAGAAACAACCCATATTCAAGTGTGTGAACGTTGAGTTTTAATAACAACTCAACTTAAGATAGGGTTGTGAGAGATATTAGAATATTGGTTTAAGAGATTGTTTGGATTGGGTTAGACTTGACTACTTGTGTTTGAGCTCGGCTAGATTTTTAATAGATGTGTTTTCTTTGGAGTATTGTCTCGAATGAATTGCTTTGTAAATTTTTATTTGTTTATTTTTTAAGGTGTATTGCGTTAAGATTGTTCTATTTATAATAGTGGTATTAGAGAAAGTGCAATATGATTTTTGAGGGGAAACACCAAATCCATGGTCATCCTTATTAAAGAGATCTTGTGATGATTCTTGTGAATGTGTTCTTTTATTTAAAATAAAAAACAAAATTATTGTATACTATTTATTCTTTGTGATTTAAGCTGCTATGTAGTATTTTAGTGTGAGTTGCTCGTGAGAAGTGAGTTGGAACTTGAGAGAGAGTCATGGAGATAAGATGGGAATCTAACATTTGTATCAAATAGTCCATACAAAATTTTAAGGTCTAAATCCTTTGCAAAACATAAGCCAATATATCACATAAGCGATCATTCAAATATTTCTCCAATGCCATAAATTTTTTGATATTCATTGACTTTGCATCTATGAAGGTCATAGTTGATACAAGATATATATCTAAGTGTTGTTTCTTACACATTTTGTTATATGTGGGGATGAATAATGATAAGTGGTGTTGTTTTGTGATGAAACCCATCCTCACATATGTGTGCAGTGTATTTTTAGTGATACTCTTCTTTTACATTTTTGTATTAGTTATCCCCATTTATATGTTCAAAGCTTGTCCTCTTTAGTCCTACCATTATTTTTATTCCATATGGGTTGTTTCTTGATTACCAAAGTTGTGTGGTTCTTCTCTCCAAAGGCCTCCATGATTGTAATAGTGAATAAAATTCAAAAGATATAAGTTTCCATGGAGCATTCTTTTACTCATAACAAAGAAACCCTAAACTAACATCTTAGAGTCATTATATATTATAGTTGTTTCTTTTTATTTTTACATATTAAGTGGTCTAAAGCATGGATTCATTTGTTTAATAGTCAAATGTTATTAGTATCAAATGTCTAAATCAAAGGTCATATTTTTTAGATTTTTATTATAGTCTTTTATAAGAACTTTTTCATTTATGATTAAGTTTTCTTATGTGGTGTCTCGAGACTCTTAGAGGTTTAATGTCAAGGTGTTTTTCATAAATTTTAATAGTGATTGTGTTTGTAAGACTATAGTAGATGGTCCATGTCATGACAAGTAAATTTTTCATTATGTGTAGTTGAAGTCACTTTGTCATCAAAGCTAATTGTAAGTCGTAAAAGTGTTTTGTAAATATGGTGTCTTAGACTCTTAGAGGTTTAAGGTCAAGGTTGTTATTCATAAATTTGCATAGTGATTTTGTTTATAATACTATAGTAGATGGTCCATATCATGGCAAGTAAAGTTTTCATTATGTGTAGTTAAGGTCACTATCATCAAAGCTAATTGTAAGTCATCAAATTGTTTGTAAATTAATTTTAAAAAGGGGATGTCATGAAAAAAATTACTTCAATTTAGATGGATGCATTATTAGGTGTTACCAAAATATTGTGTAACATTATTAAATAAATTGTAATATTATTAATAATGAGTTTATAGAACTCATATTAATAATATAGTTGTAATAGTTTTATTATTGGTGAGTTGTGAGAACAACTCACGTAGTTATTTTAGTGTGAGAGATATCCTAGAGATTAGCTAGAGATATATTAGGAGATAATGTTGAGAGATTGTAGGGATTGAAGATGAGTGTTGACTCCACCATTGTAGGAGATCAAACACTATATATGTAACCTCTATCAATATCAATTATATCCCAAATGAATTTAATTTCCATATTTTATTATTCGGTGTTTTTATATTATATTGTAGTTCTTATCAGTGGTATCAGAGCAGGTTTTTGGAATCCTCTTATCATAGATTTGGGCCTCGCAATAGCATGTTCAGCATCCTCAAAAGAAAACACAATCAGGTGGAAAGAAGATCATGGTCTACATCATGCGTGGAGAATATCCATTCAAAAATTTAGCATACTTCTGATGCATCTCCATTAAAATATCCTTTTGATATGTGCCACAAGGAACTAATGTGCATTTGATTCTATCATTTTACCCCATTCATTGTATTTTCTACTGTCTAGTTTGTTTGTACGAGGAGGTTTGATTGGATCTATTGAGATAGAGTTCTATAATGTGGTCGCAGATCTGTTGAGACAGTCAGTGCATCACATTCCAACCGAAATCATTACCTCTAACTCAGAATTCCACGCACATATGGATCCACATTTTTTTCATCCAAGATCCATGATTGATCTTCTGCCAGACTAGTCAAAATGATAGTTATCTACCAATCATGAAATCATGAGTTACAAATCTTCTTTGTTGTTTTTTTCCATTTTTGGATTTAGTAAAAAAACAAGCATAGAAAAAAATTCCATTTTTGGAAAGGGGTCCGGAAAGATGTTGGATTTAAAATTTGTAGTTGCCATAACTTTCAGCTGGTAACTCAGATTGAGATGATGTTTTTTTTAAAAATGTGTGTTTTTTGAGCTCTTTACATTGATCATATCAAAAATTGTAAACAAAAAAATTGCTTTACGGATGCATTTTCGGTGGAATCCGATGTCCAATTTTTTAAATCAACATGGACAAGTTGAATCGAATTGAAAAATTCAAAGGCAAATATTTCCATACATGGCAGGTTAGAACTCAATTATTGCTGATTAACAAAGATCTATGGGAGATTGTGGAAGGAAAAATCAATAAACCACACAACGTAGATGAAGCAACAAAATGGGAAAGCAAGGATCGAAAAGCAATGGTGATTATTGGCCTAGGTTTATCTGATGCCTACCTACATCACATAGATCTAACAAAGACATCACATTTGATCTGGACGACATTGAGCAAACTATTTGGGTCACAAGTAGAGAGCGCAATAGTGGCACTCAAGCAAAATTTGTTCATACTCAAAATGGAGGAAGAAGAAAGTATAGTGGAACATATCAGAAAGTTTCGTTCTATTTCAAATCAATTAGTTGGAATCAAAGTTGATGTTCTTGATGATGATGCAAAAGTAGTATTACTTAATAGCATGCCTCCTAGCTATTCTAATATGGTCTTCACTTTGAGAAAAATAAATCCGAGTCTAGAGGATTTAATTTCTTCTCTGATAGAAGAAGAAAATAGAACCAAGAAGATTGATCTAGAAGAAACTGCAATGTATGTTAGAAACAAATCATATGCTAAAGGAAGATTCAAACCTTCTTTTAAACAAAAATCAACCTCCAAAGGTCCACAAAAATTTCTTTGTCACTATTGTAATGTTCTGGACATGGTATTATGTATTGTAAGAAAAGAGCACAAGATTTACTTGATGGTAAATTGAAGGATAAAGCCTTCATTTCTGAAAACAGAGACGAAGAAAGTGATTGGGATATGAAGTCTCCCCACTTTGATAATGAGGAAACAAATGCTCAGCAAAGTGATGAAGACTTCTTGTATTAAGTAAAGAGTGCATTTACATGGAGGACAGAGGCAACGAAGGCTAGAGGTCAATCAATCACCAATGACGGGGCCACATGAAGCTGTGGTGGTAGTGTGTGTGTGTGTGTGTGTGTGTGTGTGTGTGTGTGTGTATGTGTGTTTTCTTTTATTTCAGATTTGCAGTTAGTTTCAGTTGTGTGATTCTATTTCAGATTTCTGTTTGAATAAGTGAAATGTTCACATTGAGGGGGAATTGGAACATGGTCTCAATGTTCAATTTTCCCTCTATTTAGTTTGTATTCAGTAAGCAGTGGTTCCTACATGATTCCCTAAAGGAAAGACATAGTGGACAGACAAAAGCACAAAGGAAAAGCAACAGCGTGATATTTGGGTTGTTGGTTGTCTTGTAAAACCATCCTTTGTTTCAGGTTGTTGGTTGTCCTGTAAAACCATCCTTGTTGAGGTTGTTGGTTGTCCTACAAAACCATCCAGATCATGAGCACACATGGGTGGCAAGTGCTAGAAGGAAGTGTGATTATTTTTTCTACCTTGTCAACATTAGGGGAGTGTATATTGGGAATTAATAATGTTAACAATAGGGGAGTGAATGTTACCAAAATATTGTGTAACATTATTAAATAAATTTTAATATTATTAATAATGAGTTTATAGAACTCATATTAATAATATAGTTGTAATAGTTTTATTATTGGTGAGTTGTGAGAACAACTCACGTAGTTATTTTAGTGTGAGAAATATCCTAGAGATATATTAGGATATAATGTTGAGAGATTTTAGGGATTGAAGATGAGTGTTGACTCCATCATTGTAGGATATCAAACACTATATATGTAACCTCGATCAAGATCAATTATATCCCGAATGAATTTAATTTCCATATTTTATTATTCGATGTTTTTATATTATATTGTAGTTTTTATCATTGGGCATCCTCAACATCCTAGAAAATATATTGGTCAATATCGGGGCATTTCAAAATGAACTTCATATCATATTCTAATAAGTAAGTAACGATAATCGGAGGATGGAGGCAATGAAGGAAGCGGGACAATCAATGTCCTCTCGCAAGCTACTAGTGATGGGGAAACACAATGGAGTAGTGGTGAATAAATTACATGAAAACAAAAATACCGAGATTGGAATCTAGTAGTAGTGGAAATTGGATATGATTTACAAAATTAAGTGTCATCGATGATTACATAGAATATAAGGGGTGGTGGGAACTTAGTCCTCGTTCTTTATTTTTCATATTTTTTGTTTTTTTTCACTATGGTGTGGTAGAGAATAAATACGGAAGAAGCATTCATGTTCATGTGATGTAATAAGTGAGTATAATTCCATGTAATATAGTGACGAGAGATAATAAAAATACTACAACATCATGATGTTTAGGTTGTTAGTTTCCTTGTAAAACCTTCTTTGTAGGTTTGTGGTTGTCCTATAAAACTATCATGTTTTTGTTTTTGGTTAACCACTTGCAAAACCATCCTATGTGGTTTTAGGTAAACCACTTATAAAACCAGTTTTTGTTTGATTTTTGGTAAACCACTTACAAAACCATCTTGTTTGGTTGTTGGTAAGACATTGTAAAACCATCCTTTTTGGTTGTTGGTTAGCCACTTGTAAAACCATCCTTAAGGTTTTTGGTTATCCTGAGAAAACCATCTAGATCATGAACAAGCAAGAGGCGACACATTGCATTAAAATAACATTGTTTTCTCCATGTTCACACTAAGGGGAAAATGTTAGGAAAAATTATGTTAGTGTTCACATATATGCGAGGAAATATTTATGTGGATAACAATAACTATAATATGTAAATGATTTGTCAAGAAACAACTCATATTTGAGTGTGTGTACATTAAGTTTTAATAAGAATTAGCTTAAGATAGGGTTGTGAGAGATATTAGGAGATTAGTTTGAGATATTATTGGGATTTGTTTAGACTTGACTCCTTGTGTTGTGGATCTCAACTAGTTATTTAATAGCTATGCATTCTTTGGAGTATTTTCCTAGATGGATTGATTTGAAAGTTTTTATTTTTATTTCGTAAGGTGTATTGTGTTAATCTTGTTATATTTACATCAAGGAAAGTGTTGAAGCAAAAATGTGAGCTTCGTAGACTTCTCGTTCCTTATCTCTCATCAAATTCTCAAATGGGGAAGGTATTGAAGCACATGGGTTCTTCATATTCTAATCCTTTCTCTTCTTAACAACAGGATTTACTCCTCTCTGCAAAATGAACAAGTGTACTCCTTCCATGTTTTACATCTTCTTTGCATATTTTTTCAATGTTCAAAGTTACAAGCATTATCTATATTTTTAAGTTAAAGTTTAATTTCTATCATATACATTTACTACACTTTGTGTTATAGGTTTCATCATGGAGCATGCCAACACCAACATATCATGAAGTCCCCTGCAAGTGAAGGAAAAGTGTGTGTGTGCACTTAGGTATGTTTTTCCTTAAAGCATGCTATTTACATTTACATGCTTAAAGGGGGGAAATGTAGACACTAAAATTTGGTAACTTTTCCTTGTGTAATTCCAAGTTTGACCTTGTATCCTTTCTAATACAAATTCTCACATTCATAATCCAATATCCTCATCTCTCTAGTCATTCTACAACTTTATTATCTTTACACTATGTTATATCATCAATTATGGGAATATTATTTCACCAAAGTATCATAAAACAATTGATATTCATGACACTATTTTTAGTTTTGATCTTTCTCGCTCCTATCTAAAATCTTATGGAAGGGTCAACATGCAAGGTCTAATTTTGGCTGACCTATATGGTAAATCTTATGGAATGGTCAACATGTGGGGTTTGATCTTGGTTGACCTATGTGGTCCTACCCCTTCTCAACCACCGACTTTGATTTTAATTTCAAATCATTATTTGGGTCATTTCATCTTCCTATGGCTGGCCTTATTAGAATATATTTCCTATAGAAGACTATATAAGTAATTCATTATCACTCTATAACTCCCCTAACATTATTACCAGATCTTATTAGAAACAACATTCCAAAAGCACTCAAAGCATTCATAAATCTTCTCAAATAAATTGCACATTATCTAGGGAAGTATTTAATATAAGTTTAAAGCACTTAACCAGTCAAAGAATTTAGCTCCATCCATCTACAAGTAAGAAAATATCATAGATCCATTTCCTAACAAGATAAATTTCATTCCCAATCATTACATAAGGTTTTAAATCAATAAATGGTTAGGTCACATAGTTGAGGCATACCACATCTCACTATTACTACATTAGGTACATTCTATACTACGTAGTTAGCCCACTATCTTGGTGTCAAGAGACACAAGGGGACCTTTATGGGGTTGGTTAGCTATGCACACTTGCACAAATACCTAGGAGAACTACATGAGGCTTGATTTCCATAATGAGGATATGTAGTGCAACACTTGGATTGGTTCACCAGCTAGGAGTCTAGCCTCAAGGGTGGTCCAACCTCAAATGCACACACATTTTTTCTCCTTTTGTTTTCTAATTCTTTGATGAAGGATTATGCAAGTTACTAGGGTTTCCACTTTGTTGCAGGCTATCACATGTCATCCTAGACCATACATCTCCTTCCAATACATTACAAAATCCATATGGTCCTGCACCTACTCAATTTCTGATTTTGAAATCTCTATTACATAATCCATAGACTCGAGATCTTCATGTTTCATTTCCTAAAGTGCTTATAATTCCTTAATTATCCTAAATAGTTAATTTTATCCCTCCTCTTGTGTATTTGAGAAAAGTGTTTATCATTTATCAATCATTTTATTGATTTAAAATTTGAATGCATTATCTTAGTCATGTATAATTGGTGTTGGAAGCTAATTGGATCATAATAGTCTACTTATATCCCTTACATCCTTCTTATTTTTGTACCTTTACAACACCTAGAAATTAATTAGGTGTAAACACATTTCTCCATATCCATGTCATTTTCACTTTGTCACAACCTATTTTGGGTGAATATGTTCCTAAACCTTAACTCTAACTTTTAATTTAACTTTATATAACACATATGTTTATATACCTTATCACTACATTATTGAGGATATGTGTATTTATTGTATGTTGTATTTTTTATTATATATTTTCTTTACACATTTAGAAATTATTCATAGTTATATAAACACTAATTTTGATATCACAAGTTGACAGGATAAAATAAACCAAAAAAACACGTCAAGGGAACAACCAAAGACAAATGGTACATTTGGGTTGTATTTGGATACCCATCACTATGCCTCCTTACACGTTAGAGTGAATGTTATGATACTTAATTTTCCTCTATCTTATACCATTCTCCTTGGTGGACCATGTAGATATTATATGCACATTAGTGCTTCATTTTTTTGTCAATGTGTTGAATTACCTCACCTAGGCTCTATGTATAAAATATAAGGTGGAAAACACCTATAGAACTCTAAATAATTTAACTAATGTTGTGTCTTTAAAATATTCACTCTTAAGGAACTACCTATTGTTTCCGTTTGAGAGTACCAATGCTTTAACTTCTCCATCAATTCCCTCTAAGGGTATATTGGACATCCCCAACTTGTCATAAGTGCTCAAGAGAACCTCTTTGATTTGGATGATGATAAGACCAATTAAACATACTTAATATTAAAACTTCTTATCTTTATGAATCTATCATTGCATAGTGTCCCCTCCTTTTTAACCCTATTCTATAGGAATGAAACCGATAAAATCCTCGTTACCATTTTTTATATTCTAACTTCCTCTTAATGAGATCACCTCTTTACATCCTGTTGGTTCCATTTTTGAGCTTGCGCACCGTTTTGCCCTAAATTTTCCTTTGGTTTGCATGCTCAAACGCTTTTTCTCTCAAGTTGGTGGTCTATAATTTTTCCTCCAATTGAATGCCTTGAAATGCTCACAAACTTGTTGTTTTGCCCCAATTCGAAAGAAATATGCATGCGTGCCTTGTTTTGTGACCTAATTTTTCCATAATCTACGAGCTCTGTCGTTTTCCTTTTTCCGATTGTGGAAGTTTAAAATTGATCAATTTACACTTTTATGCCATTGAAAATCCAATTCCATGATAAAAATGCTTTAAAAACATGTTTCAGTTGGTTCAATTTTGAGAAATTTGTCATCCTTGGCGAAAAATCGAATTCTAGGGCATCCCTGGCATTTTCTATGTTTTAACATCAAACGGGCGTCATTTGCCTGTCAATTTCTTCTTCGAATTCATCAAACAACGTGGCTTGTTCTAATTGGAAAAGGATCGGCATGTCATTTCTAAAAACTTAACGCTTTTGTGTTTTTGGAAAAAATGCAAGTTGCCCAGCACTCCGCAGCAGCCCCAAAGGAGGTACACGTGGCGCAGCAGAGTGAAGGAAGGCAGAGATGGGTCATTTTGTGCCTTAGGGAACTTTGGAAAATGCGTGGAGATGAAGAAAACCCCTAATGCCCGCATCTAATCATAGGAGGACACGTGGCGGGCAGGAGATGGAAAGGTGGAGGAGTTTGATACTTTTCGGCCTTTGGTGAAAAAGAGTTAAAGTATAAAATTGGACCGCAAACTCGCAGCCAATGGGATGAAGACACGTGTCACGTTTGCATCAAAGGTGAAACTTCGGGCCTTGGGGAAAATTGAGATTTTTTCCCATTTTTGGCATAAAGGCATAAAATTAAAAGGAGGAATGCAAGCCTGCAGCGAATCAGAAGGTGACACGTGGTAGGAAAGGCGGAGGTGCGGGAGTGCGGAGGAAATGGTGAAAATTTTCCTTTGTGGAAAATATTGTTAAAATATAAATAAGAGCGCTGCCCCATAACCAATCAGGTGAGGACATGTGTCTTGCGGGAGGGCGGAGCCATGGAGGAAAAATGGAAATTTTTCCTTTTTCCAAAAAGAGGCAAAATGTTTAAAATTGAGTTGTGACTCCGTATCCAGTCATATTGCGCCACGTGTCAGGCCCAAATCTCAACGGCGGAGCGGTGGAGGAAATCGAGAAATTTTACAAATTTCCAAAAAGGTGGAAATGTGTAGAATCGGTCTCGCAATTCCAATGGGACCCACATTGGGACACGTGTCAAGCTCATTTTCAAAGGGCGGAGGGGCGGAGAAAAATGTCAAATTTTTACATTTTTCCAAAAGTGTTAAAATATCAAAAAGTGATCCCAAGCCCATTTCCAATCACATTATGACACATGGAGGGATCATATTAAAGGATAAAGGAAGATCAACGGTAATTGTGTATTTTTCAGTTTGGCCTCCATTTTTGCTCCAGGAAGCTTGGAGATGTGTTTTTTGCATCAATTTTCATCAAATTTTTGAAAAATTCATGTCATTTGTGCCTGCAAGGACCAATGCAATTGGTTTTGACGATCAATTTGAAGATCAGAGATGTTTTTGAAATGAATTTTTGCCCTAACCCGTCCAAAATGTGAAATATTATATCCAAAAGTTACAGAGTCAAATTTTGGAGGGATAAGGATGAAATAATGAAAGGAAGGGGTATGCATGCTTTGAAGATGAAAAACATGCCTCCACAATAGATAATGATGTGAATTTTGCAATGATTCATCTCTTTTTGAGACAACTGGAAACTTTTTGGACGTGTTCTATTAAATGTCCCTGTCTACAAATCATGAGGAGTTTTGTAACAAATTTGATCCTTTGGCATATTATTTTCTTGGGAAAGAAGGTTCAAGGAGATTGAAAGCTATATATTGCATGAATTTGTCATGCAAAGGGTTGGAAGAGTTTAAAAAAGCTTGGAAAACTAAAAATTTCATGGGAAAATCGGGAAGAAGCCCATTCTCTAAGAAACCACCTGAGAACCATTTCTAATTCCTTTTTGCATAAGATTTGTATCATGTTGAGCTGGTTTCAATTGTAAAGCCATCAACAAGATCTGAGATTATTCTTGAAACATTCCTCTGCTGATAAATTTGATCATTTCTAGATTATTTTGTGTTGTCTCTTGGCAAAATTTACATACACTTATGTTTTGGAATGCATTTCAAATTTTTGTTTCTTGTTTCCTGTGCGAGTCTTATGCTTAATATCTCTCTTGATCATACATGGTCTCCTTTCTTGTGATAGTTTAGTGGCATTTGTAATCTCATATTCAAAAGAGATTTCATCCGATAAAGAGATAAACAAATTTAAAATCACGTTACCTTCCTTGACTTTAGAGATTGTTTGTAAACCTTTGGGTGCACCTTAGGTCATGATTAAATAGTGATTGCTAAATGCTTCATTGGTTCATTTTAACTCAAGATTTTGTGATAGATGATCAAAGATTGTGTGAAAAAGTGTAGATCGAGGCTCGCATTTAATGAACATATCTGGTTGAATGGATGATTAACCATTTTGATACTTTTTGTTATTAAGTTTCTCCATATTTTGTTGGAATGACTTCAGCGGACCTTGGTTTGTCTTATCTAAACACCCTCCCAAATAATCATTCAAAACAACTAATCCTACCATGTTTTACCCTTGTTTTGACCTGTATACCCACAGAAGATCAAAATCCATTTGCTAAAGTATGCAAAACAGATCAGGATTTCAAAATGTCTTCAGTAACCCTTGCCTTGCATTGAAAGTATCTCCATAATCTGGAAGTGACAACTTGTGAAAGTCAAATTTGGAGTGTTGATCATATTTTCCCAAGGCCCTTTTCATACTATTTGCACAAATTGAGGGATATCTTCATCTCCTTCACCATTTGAGGGTTACAAAATAGGTTCTCTTACCTTGGTTGAAAGGCACAACCTAAAACAGTTAGGACAAGATCAAGTCCTATTTGAGTGCTATCCATCTCTCCACAAATCTGAGTGCCAATTAGATCACATCCCCGGCTACAAAATGACATACATCATGATCTATCTATCTTCAAGCTTCATGCCATATCTTTGATGTTGCTCAGATTGAAAAGGAGAACAAATTTGGGTACCAACACATCCTAATGAAATCATCATTGAATCCATTAATATTGATAATCCTACCACCAATTACAATGACATTTATTCACTAAATAACCCCTTATTTTTTAGGTATGCCCAAACTAATAATGTGGATATTCTATGATACCAAAATTAATTATAATTATCTTTCAACTCTAGTGATTTTGATGATTAGGGACCCTTTATTAGTGTTTCTTCCCATAATCCTCCACCTACCTCCTAGTCTAACGATTACAATGAGTAAAGACCCTATATTAGTGTATCTTCCCAAAAATCTTTACAATCTACCTTTGGTTGTAGCATCAATATCATCTATGTCTAATTTCATTATGAATCCAAAAGCCACAAACTTGATCTCAAGGAGGAAAACATGATTGATGACTAGGAGCACACTACTTCCCTTAGCATATTGGATCCTAAAACAAACTCAACATAATTCGTTTGGTTAAATCCCCAAGCCTTTCACTACCTCTCCCACCATCACCTAAAAATAACACTCATTTGGTTATGTTTGTTAAATATCCTATCCTTGATCTTCCTTATTACCCAAATCCTAAGCCTCCAACCGTGTTGGTTTCTCTGGTTATCTCTCCAGTCATAGAACTAACTCCTCCTCTCATAACATATTATTCTCCACCTATTGCCATGACTATTAAAATATCCTCTAATGATCGTGTACCATTTTACACATGTAATGAGGTTCTGGGCTGTTATGTTAAGGATTTTCAAACCTATATAAAGAGAATTTGAAGTAACTTGAAGTTCACGAAGAGAAAATTCTCCAATAGTCATGTCCTCCTTCTTCTTCACAATAATTTTTATCACAGCATGGTCTTCGCTCCCACTCTTATGCCACTTTTCAAACACTTTGACAATATTTTCATCTGTAATTATCTTATCCTCCTCCTTGAATAGAGGATTTGGTTTCCCTTTACCTTTTATTATAGTTCCTAATTATGTAGATTATACACCTTTATTCTCACACCTTAGGCTATTTGAGGAACAACCTACTCGCTCTTATCCTTTTCATATGTTGGAAAATCATCCCTGTATATATTCCTTCCCGTCTGTGTATGACATTCATCAGGAGGTCTACTTTTTGATATCCATAACAGTGGAAAATAATATGATAGCAATGCATCATGAGATACACCAAAAATATCAAAGATATTTTAAGACATTAATCGGGACACTATGATTCGTACATATATGAAATTAAATGAAAGGTTTATGGTGTGATAGGGGATGTTTTTAGTTCCAATTCACACCCTTTGTGATTTTATTATTTGTCTTTCCATTCTACTCTATTATGACATTTACTAACTTCTTAGATGCCTTCCTTCACAAATTAATTTTGATCCCTGGGTTTAACACCTTCCCTCTTGGGTTTATATGGAAATTAACATCTTAATTAAGCACTTTGGTGGTTTATGTTTTCTTTAATTTTATAACCTTCCTTTGACATCTCCACCTTGTATTTATATGGTCATTGACCTCTTTATTGAGAACTTTGTTAGTTTCTTTTACAAATTGTTATTGTAATTGGCTTTTAATATCTTTCCTCTTAAGTTTATTCAGTCTAATTCATCAACCTAGAATATTTTGGTATGATTTTGTCTAACTTATGACACTCATTAGCACTTAATTTTTATCATTATTTATGATTTTTGGACCTATTATAGGTTTACACTCCTATCTTATGACATTCCTAGTGATCTATAGCTACTACATTGCCTATTCATATATATTTCACCTTTCATTCTATATGAATCCAAACTCTCTATGTAGTCAACTATTAGATTTATCCTTCATCGTATCATATTTCCTTAAACTTTCACTTTTCCCACTCCCCCTCTCACTTGAGGCACACTTAGGTTGGAAATGAGATCACATGTTTTTCTTAGAGTAGGTATAGAAGTACCTAACCTCTTGGTTATAGTTTTCATCTATAGTGAAAAGTGTTAGGTAAAATATATATATATATATATATATAATGTTTTCATGTTTTATTTCATACCCATTTGATCACCCTTTCAAATTTGTATGGAGGAACATTAAAGTCCAAAAAAATGAAATCTATAAGAGCATAAAACAAAACTCAAGCAAAAGGTAATGGAAAAATGAAAGTATTACAAATGTGAAATTCAATCACAAAAAAATAAAATGTGATATCATTTGACACACCCCTTATTTTTGTTTAAATCTCAAACTCCATAGGTGGCCCTCTCACAAATCCTAAGGTCCTTTGGGCGTGGTAGGATTTTTTTGATTGAGGTAGGAGACCACATATCTATAATGTATTGCCCTTTACTTTTCGCACCAAGACATAATCCTCGTAGTAAGCATATGGATCCTTAAGTGATGTACATGGGATTGGGGAAAATGTATTGGGAAGGTAGGAACATTTACTTAAATTTCATCCCATATACTAACATGGGAAATATTTATACTTCATTAGTATTCCTAAGTTGAACCCGCATACTTGGGTTTCTTCATACCTTGATGATGAAAAATTTAGTCATGCCCTATTGATTAGAGTGTCTTGTTATCTACTAAGAATATGTATCACCATTGTGGTGTTTTACTTCCTTTCTCCATTATCACTCCTTTCACCATGTACCTATTTTTGAAATCATATTCTCTACTAGCTCCAACCAAAGATTTGTGGGTTTGGATTAAAATAATTTTGAAGCATTCCTCATAAATAAACCTTTTGCATACATGCCATCTCCATTCACTCTATTCATGAGATTATATGGTAGTCATTCGCCTCTAGATTTTAGTCTTACTCATTTCAATGCTTCTTTTTTATCACTTTTTATCACATGTTTTATGTTCTTTGATCTTTTTATATTTCATTAGATGGTATCTCTACCTTGACCATGTTATTTTTCATGATATTTCATATCTTTTACAGTTGATGTCCAAGATTACCTTAGTATTTACATTATCACAACTTTTACCTTATTTTTTTCTCAAATTGTATTAGATGTCATTTTACCTACTTAGTTACATTGCAACATATTTTAACTTTTATAGAACTTAGAGGTTATTATATGTCATTATTTTCCACTCATTCTTTGTCACATACTTTATTTAATTTAATTTCTCTTAGATTTTATCACATGTCATTCTAGCTACTTATTTCTAAACAATCTATTAGGTATTTACATTGTCACAACTTTTACCTTATCTTTTTCTCAAATTGTATTAGATGTCATTTTACCTACTTAGTTACATTGCAACATATTTTAACTTTGTAGAACTTAGAGGTTATTAGAAGTCATTATTTTTCACTCATTCTTTGTCACATACTTTATTTAATTTAATTCCTCTTAGATTTTATCACATGTCATTCTAACTACTTATTTCTAAAAATCTATTAATTTATTTGATTTTCCTATCCATTTTTAATTAGATGCCTTATCTACCTACTTAATTTACCATTAGGCTTTTCATTTTTAGTCATATATATCATCACATTTAAGCAATTATAATATGAAAATATAGATCAACATTCAATATAAGTATAAACCTCTAACATAACACCAAGAAAATATTATTTTTTCTGAAATTATGGGACTCACCATCACACATATATGCACCTTATACCCTTATTTTTCCTTTCTATACACCTACCAAAGTAGTTACTCATCAATGCACCTTATACCATTTATAATTTCTTTGGCTTTAATTTATCTCCCTTTATAGACTATTTAGACCCGACCTAGTCTTATTTTCACAACCCACTTAATACCCCATAGGATATTTGGACCTAGCCTAAGATTCTCTCCAAACCAATTTTAACACCATCTTATGATCTCTCCTTTACTTTGTATTTTCTTACTCATATTAATAATTTATCTTCTCGTGTTGTTTCTTAGTCTTGTATCATTTGGGTTCACCTAGAATTTTTGTGCCCTTTGCGGTCAAGACACAAGATTCACTTTGAATCCCAATTTTGAGAAGGTAAGTATCAAATAAATATATTTCATTTGATTGAGTTCATGTTTTTATCATTTATTGCTCCATATGTAGTCATTTCCTTTTATTTTAGTGTTATATTTTTCTTTCTCAACTACCATCTCATGTTAAACTATTGTGACACGGAATAATCATTAGCTAGGGCATATTTATAAAATTTAATTTTCATTTTTACTAGTGATTCTATTTGTAGGTTGTTCAGGTATTATCTCCATGAACCTGTTCTTTAAGGGACATCACTACGAGTGTGGTTGGGTTGGTTAGTAGTATATGGTGAGAGATTCATTTGTGTAGCATTTCCATAGATTTCCCTAGCATACCTTCCTACCCTTACCCTCTTACTACCAACTTGTTACCCTCTGAAAGCCTTATTATGACCACTTTATTACCTCCCCAGTATTGGCATATTCACACCTTCCTATGACACCTTTACATCCCCTCATACATCTTCCAAGTATCAATTTTACTTCCATTCTCTATACTTTCCTTATCTTTATGTCAAAATATATGTGGTTGACAAGCCAATGTCATTTAGCATAATATTTTTCCAATCGAGGGAATTGGCCACAGTTGATGTCGTCAGCTAAGATAGGTCATGACTTCAAATCATGTACTCCATTTTAAGGTTGTCATTGTTTTCATTTCTCTAGTACATAATCACATAATAATCATTATTTACCCTCTCAAATATGTCCTTAAAGGTTTAATATGTTTAGGGTTTAGTAGACCTTATACTTGGAAGTCTACTTTGAAGTATCAAGTTACTAGGAGCCACAAGAATAAGAGTTTCACCAATGGGGTTTTCCAATTCTTTGGAATCCTTAACTTTGGTTGACTTAGGTATGTTACTTATCTCTCTTTTGAACCACCCATGATAATTCTCTCATGAGGTATTACTAACCCAAGGGGTTTAATGTGATAATTATGTATTCATAAAGTTAAGTATCCCGACCCTTATTTTTCCTTTATGTTTTTAAAAAATATTAAATTTTATGTACCATATAGTAGACTAGGATAGAGTAGCATATTCTTGTTTGTTGCAATATTATATTATCATTTTTTTATTATATCCACCACATGGCTTTGCAACCCATAGTTTAGATATCTTATAGCACTTTCATATCACCTTTGTTTATTCTTGCAACCATATGATTATAGTAAGACCTCGTCCCTTATCTTAGACATAGACTTTAGAACCCATGCCTTTGACAAAGTGTGTATTATCATCTTCTAGATCCACACCTATTACACCCTTTGGTATTCTATCTTTTGGTTTGTTTGTTAGCCTAGTATGGTCTTCTACTTATATCCTAATATATATTATTGAGAAGAGAGGATAAAAATATTTACAATAATATCTCATACATTTATGGTTGGACAAGGGAAAATTCGTAATGCATGGTTATATCAACCGCTCCCTATTCTAGAAAGACTGTGGGAACACGTCAATATGGATTTTTGTGTAGAATGCATAAAGGACATGATTCCATTTTTTTTTCGTAGATAGATTTAACAAAATGGAAAAATTCATTGCATATAAAAATATGAGTGACACTTCACATGTAGAAAAAAATCAAGGAAGTTGTCAAATGGTTATCGTGATTCATGGTATAGTGTCTGATATATATATATATATATATATATATATATATATATATATATATATATATATATATATATATGAAGTTTGTTGTCATTTTGGAGAACATTGCGAAGAAGTTGAAACTTCGATTGTAATTGAGTTCAATGTATCATCCTCAAATGATGGGGATAGATATAGGTAGTCAACATAAGTCCTGGAAATTTTTTGTGATGTTTTGTTGGAGAGTAGCCAAGACTGTAGGATTCAATCTTGGCATATCCTGAATTTTCCTACAAAAATTGATCAACAGGAGTATTAGAAGAACATCATTCCAATTTGCGTATGGGAGTAGCCCACGAGTGATTACAGAGTGGTGATACATTCCCGATATGAGTAGGAGAATCGTGGAAGCAAAAGAAAGAGTATATGCACAAAATACATTAGTAAGTGAAGAAACCTGTTAGAGAAGAGTACTATGAAGTATAAGTAACATACGAGTCACAAAAAAGAGAGTTAGATTTTAAGTAGGTGACATATTCTTAATGTGTCCGAGGAAGGAGACGCTTCCCATAAGGACTTAAGACAAGATGCAATGGAAGAAAATTGCCCATAAAAGGTTGTAATGAAGTAAACAACAAATTCCTAATCATCGAGTTTCCATATGGAATTGATATTTGCCTATATTCAACGTAGAGGATTCATACCCTTACCATGAGGGACAAACAAGGGATAAGAATGAAAACTCATTTTAGGCAAGGATACATTAGAGACAATAGTTTCCTAGGAAGGATAGGAAGGAAAGGGAGTTTGTTCAGAAGGTGGTTGACTCAATATTAATTGATACAACCCTAGGGAGATAGTACAAAGAATATATAGTGAAGTGGAAAATAGAGAGATGGAATAAAAAAATTAGATGAACGCATCCACAATTGTAAAGTATAAGAAGCCTATGAAAGATATCACATAATATTCATGAGTAAGATCTCAATGTTCACTTCACTAGCTTGAGGTGTACGATGCAGTAACATCCGAATTCATGAGAAATATTGCATCATCAAAAATAGAGTAGAATAGTTGATATAAGTGTTCATAACTTTATGTTAGTTGGGGACACAAGCCTACTTACTATTTCCTTTTGCGATAGCCTACAATGTTATGGGAATTCCTGTGATTTATAAAATAAAACTTCGAATTAGGGGGCCTTGTAAAAAAATTATTTCACCTTGTGTTCGAGATCGCATGTGTCCTTATGAGACTTTGATGTCTCATGAAGTCGTCTGATGCCCCAAATGTATACATAATGTTATAAAGCACCTAGAATTAGGTGAAGATCAATGTATTTTATTTTCAAACTGTGTGTTTGTAAGGATACTATGAACCTCGGTGAGGTTTCGTACATTATCACTCAATGATCCTATTGTGAAAATGAGTTTCTCTATGACGTGTGGAAGTCAATTAAAAGCTCATGATAATCATTTCTGCAAAGATTCGTGTCCACCTGAGTGTGCATTATTTTACATTTGCCAAGTTCTTGAATATTAACATGTTTTTTCTTATGGTCAAATGATGATGCTCCAACCTAAATTGGGCACTATCACTGACAAAGGGTAGGAAAATATCACTTCCTATGACTAGATGATAAGACATTCTATGATAACACCCTTAGAGTAATCATGTGGATTTAAAGAGTGGATTTCCTTTAAGCAAGGCAGTTCAAAGAGTAGAATGTTGAGAGTTAGGAGTACAAGGGATGAATTTGGTTAGCTCCAAGAGAACAATTGAGGTAACACTCGAGAGAGCTCAACCAAATAAGTAGCTTGAGAGATAAATAAGAGTCGAAAAATTTTGGAACCTAGGAAGCTTCAAGAGTAGTTAGCTCGTGTGGATAAATTGTAGCAAAAAGGCATGTTGTTGTTTCTTGGGAAATAATATATATGAAGCAGCTCATAAAGATATACTTGTGAGGAACATGCGAAGTTTGTGCATTAGTATACAACATTGAGGCACTCTTGATTTTTTGACAAGGTTGTAACTTCGTGTAGATTTCATTATGTAATAGAGTATAGGAGTATATTGTCTACATAGTTGTAATCCTCTCATTGAAGTAAATATAAGTAAACATTATGTTGTTTTCATTCAAACACAATATTGTGTGTGCATGTAACTTAGGGTTGCATGGTCTAAGGTCGTTGTTCATTAAACTAGATAACCTTGATTGCATTATTTTCGTAACTCCATACTTGGAATTCCCTGGAAAATGAATTATCTTGAGATTTCTAATCTAGGAGAGAAACTTATGAATAAAATTGTGTATGTTTTCTTTATTCATCTTTTCTTAGCTTTTGCTTCAAGCTTGTAAAAATTTGTAGACTACTCCCAAAGAAAAGATATAAAGTATATGCTAGTATATATGTAGGGTTCGAGATCTTAATTGTACTTCATAATGAGAATTTCCTCTATTTATGGGTGAGGTGTTATCAAAAACATTAATTGGAGATACATATTAGTGAGATCAACTTCTTATCATTATCATTATCAACAAACAATTGTACATATTGTCACTAACCCACATTTGAGGATGGAACAAGTATTCTTATTTTCTATCCGAATTGGAGGAGGAGCAGATGTTAGCAACACCTAGCATATCGTTTATCTTAGAACCCATGATCATATTACGCCACGGTGGGATTTGAAGCATCCATCTATGCAAGTAAACATTTCCTAGTGCAACATTCTTCTATAGTGTGAACTCTAGAATTGAGTAGTGTCCACCATTTGCTAGTCTTTAACTATGTAAATTGATCATCTAATAATGTGTTCTTCTTATAGGAACAATGTGGAGGTCCTTTTCCTTGTTCCATACTTGAAATTCTTGAGCAATGACTTATCCCGAGATTTTAAATTTTAGAGAGAAACTTATGGATAAAATTGTGTATGTTGTTTTAAATATTCATTCTTCTTCTTTTACTTAGCTTTTGCTTCAAACTTCCATGGAAATTATTGGGTACTTCCCAATAAAATATAAGGAGGAACTATATTTTAGTATGGATGTAAAGTTTGAAGTGCGATATATACTTCATAATGAGATTTTTCTCTATTTCTTGAACATTAGGATTTAAATTGTCAATGTATTTGTGAACAAAACAATCAAGACCAAGTGGCAAAGTTGAGAAAACTTAATATTCGATCATCAAATAAAATATGAGGAAATATATTTCAACATGGATGTATGGTAGGAGGTGTGATATATACTTCATAATGAGATTTTGCTCTATTTCTTGAACATTACGATTAAAAATGTCAATGTATTCATGCATAAAATGATCAAGACCAAGTGGCACGATTGAGAAAACTCAATGTTCTAATCATCTTAGTTTCTGTCAAGGTAATAGGTCTCTTTCAAAGCCTCTTGAAAACTAATCTCGGTATCCACATATCATATGTCATCATCCTCATCAAAAGTGTAGTAGGTAAACCACCATTTCATTGTCGGAGAAGGGCACTCTTAAAAGGAAAAAGATTATATTTCCTCAATCGAAAACTAATTAACCACGTAATATGAAAAATATGAGATTAAGCCAACTATTTAGTGCATCTATATCTATTTTTCCTTTAAATATAGGAATGTACTGATTCATGTGTACCTTGTATGTAGTTTGACCAAGAAAGGGTCAATTTGCTAAAGTATACATGTCTAAAAGAGAGATTTATAGTGGTTGAATAAGTTAAATGATTAGTGATCCCATCTTTTGGCAAATGCAATAGTGCTCCAAATCATCTCATTAGCTTTGGGAAACATCTTTCATCGTCTTTTGACCATCTATGAAGTCAATGTCTTAGAAGTCATTAATTTTCCATATGTTGAGATCATGGAGGGAGGTATAAAGAGGTGTTTTTCAATTTTTTATCCCAAACTTCTTGTACTTGTACCTCGTGTAATTAGATGTACAAAGTGTAGAGAAAGATTTAGATAGAAACTACCATACCAGTGGGATCAATATGAAGTATTTTCTCTAATACCATGGATTGAGGACTTGGGACGAGACTCAAGGGACAACCTCCAAATAGATTCAAATCTACTATGAATCTGTGGAAAATACATATGAACGACATAAGGCTAGATATATCAAGGTGCTTATAGACAAATAGAAGCATAAGATAATAAAAACACCATGCGGAGCGATAACTACGTGAATGTATCATGCAAAGCTTTGTAGAATGATATTAGAGTTTGAATGTATGTTATTGGGGCCTTCTCTAACATCACTACTCAAAGAATTGGTACAAAACATTAATTTGCAAGGGTGGAATATGAAGAGACTATTGTGGTGTTACAAGAAGCACAAAATCTCATCATGTGATTGTTTTGTGTTCTTGAAAAGGTGTAGCACAATTGCACAAAACAATGTTGATTCCGTCAAAGTTGTGTGTTATGATTGGAGAAGTGTTAGGATATTGTGATATGACCATGTATATTTGAGTGTGTCCCAAAGTTGATGTAGTCAACTCATGACGTAGATGGTGTCGTTATGTGATGATTCACCCAAGGTTATAGACCCTCCTAGATCTTGATGTTTCAAAAATCGAAGGGGTTGAGTGTTAAGTAGCACTAGTAAGCAAGAAAATAGAAAGTATGGTTGTATATGCCACCACTAGTTACTTTTAGGCCATGTGAGGGTGTGTTTATGGATTTTTTGGGTTGATTCACTATATCGAATAAATGGTGTGATTATTTGTTTTTTGTGTTGGCTGGTTTTAAAAAGTGTGTATTATGATTCCATGCAAGAAAAGCATCCAAGGGGCATGAAGCACTAAGTTGTTTTTTTACCAATGTTCACATTTTTGTTTGCTAAACCCCATTGTTATCAATAGAGATGTGATATTTTTGGGAATGTTTTTGACCAATTTTTGGTAGAAGATGAACACTAAGTTGAAGAGTTCTATAACATTTCATCCACAAAACAATGGTCCGATTGAAGCGGTAAATAAAACATTGGTTCAACTATTGAGAGGTTATAGTGGGAAGCATGTTAAGGCATGAGAAGACAACTTAGCTTATATTCATCATTCCTATGATACAATTGTGCATACATCAACCAATAAGTCTTCTTTTGAAAAACAAAATGGGTATTTTCCACCTAATCGTTTTGATGTTGTCACAAGGTAGCCATGTGGGAAAGGAAGTACAAATTTTAAAGGGCTATGAGCCTCACCGAAAAGTGAGGCAAATCAACTTACAAGTGTAAGGTAAGCTCAAAGAATCACATAAAAGCTACAAAACTAAACATAACCAACATACAACTATGCATATGTTTTAGGTTCGGGACATGCAAATGGCAAATTACCTAAGAAAAGATAAATTCCAAGGGTGTGCAAGAAAGCTTGAGCCTTCCATGCTAGACAAGGAAGAAACATGTCTTGTGCTACTTGCACTTTGGAAGGCTTGATGCCTTCTGTCCCAAAGGACTTGCAAAAAGACATTGTGTTGCATTAGAAAGTGAGGAAGATAATGAGAGGAGAGCATGAATCTTGCCCATTTGCACAACTACTAAGAAAAGTCAAGTGGTAATTCATGGAGAAAAGGGGGTTTTGTTCCCTCATCTTGTAAAAATGGGCTTTTTTTGGAGACCTAAAGCCTTCAATATAGGGAGTTGTGACTGAATCAGACCAATTATTTTGTAAAATCACTATCATGTATGTTACGTCTATAATGTCAAGACTCTAAGAAGGTTTGTATGACTCTTTCATCATCAAGTTCAAGTATTGTAGACCTATGCTTATTAGCAACAAAGGCAATCATGTAGAGGAGTTCAAAACATTTGTATAGAGGTCCAAAAGCTACCTAGGGATGTTTAGGGAAACTAGGTAAAGCTCTTTTATGACTCCTTTTAACAAATAAGTTGCAAAGATGAGTTCATTCTAGATCATAGCAATGGAGGCATGTTTCTTTAAACGAACTTGTCTCAAAAAAACAAGCATTGGAACAAATTCATTCTTAACAAATCTCATCCTAAAAAATACAAGTTGAAACAAACCACCCATATTGGAATGTGGATCGCTTGGATGTATGCATTGTATTACTTTGTTGATTGACTCTTTTCTATTAAACCTTGAGCATGAGTTAGGTAAAAAAATCCTATGAAAGAAGATGAATCATCAATTCAAACATTCAAAGAGATGAGAGTAGGTAGGAAGAATACATTAGAGAGTAAAGTTCTAGAGGTGCAGAACAAGGGAGATAAAGACAAGGTTTCACACTCGATAACATTAAGAAATTGAATTTTAAAAACCCCGTATAGGAGATTTTCAACCTACATTTCAGATCACACTTTGTGATCCATCATTAGTACAATAAAAGATGTGTATGGATTTTGCGGACTCGAGCTCCCCATATAGATAATTCAAGTACCACGACTCCACTTATTGGGGTCAAATAATGGAAACAAGTAAATTAAATGCACTAGTTACTAGCATTAAATTCTTTACACTATTAACTAAAATGAATAAATAAATAAAATTATAAGTTCAAAAATATATTATTTTTAAAATTTTAGAATTTAAAATAATTTTTAGAAATTTAACTTGTCATTAGTTAATGTATTTTTAGCACATTGGTGATTAGCCTCCAAGTGTACCATAAGCCCAAACCCTTATCCCCTTGATCAGTGTCATCTGAAATGTTCATTAAACCACAACTTTTTCCAAAGCTCAACTTAAGGCAAATAAGTGTTCAATGGTATGTAAGTTGTGTGAGCTTGTAACCTCGCATTTATTGTTAACATTTGATTGGAAGCACAACCCCACTTGATGGAGTTTTCTTGCACTAAATCTCTCCAAAGGAAATGTTCTTCCTTGTATGTGCGCGTGTTCAATTCTCAAATCTTCGTGTAATTCACAAGACATGGCCACCTTTTGAACAAATAATCATAGGTATAACATTCTATTCGCATAAATCAATCATAAGACTTATTACGAATCATGTTAATGAATTCTACGTCGGCATAACTCAGCTAGGCAAAGGTGGTCATGGAAGAAGAAATTGTGACTGAACCTAATCATAAACGTTCACCTCGCAATTATTGATGTAATTCATGCAATGCATCCACTCTTTCAACAAGTATTCGTAGCATAACATTAGTGTCACATAATTCAATCATAACAGTTCTTATTGTTAACAAATAATACATCACTTTAACTGAGCTCATTACATATCTATGGGAAACAAGTGGTCATAGACGGAGAAAAGAGGAGCGAGCCCTCCGATAAATTAGCCAACCTATTTTATAGCATTTCAAGGATATGATGAGCAAATTCTGTATTCCTAATTTATTTAAAATTTGGATTTGGTGTTGCTGAGAAATTGAAAAGGATGTAAGGCACCGCATTTAGGCCATCATTGCCAACAATAATACAGAAACCACAAAGGTCAAGGTGAAATGCTTTCGAACTCACAAGGGGCTTATCCAAACAATATTGGTTGCAAGAACTGCCCACTGGTCCCTCCTACGCAAGAACATAGATAACATAACATTCAATTGAAGAATCATCACCCCAATCGCATTGATATCCGGTTGATATACATGAAAGAAAGAAGATTATGCATGGTTGAATGGAAATGGTAATAGTAAAATAGATTGGTTTAAACACTCAATATAATTTGCAAAGATTTAACATTATTTGATCATCCAACTTGGGCAGATCATGCAGACATTGTGGTCAATATGGAAGCATGCAAATAGAGAACCCATGATGAGCATGCAAGAGAGGAAGATGATGTCAATATCCTGGAGATGCTAACAGATCAACAGAAGTTGTGATGATCTCATTGCAAACTTAATATGCTGAAGGACCTGGGTATACCAGGTACAAATCTACTGAACAGACCTATATCCAAACCAGTACCTACACTGGAGGAACGGACATCATGATGTTGAGGAAGGAACAAGGCCACCAACCAGGACTAGGCCATCGCTATTATATTAAATATATCTCAAATTTAGAATTAATATCCCAGTAGAACAGATGAACAAAAAGGTTTTCTATCCTTTAAGAAGAGATTTTTACGATAGCATTTTACTGATTCCTAAACTATTATAGAAACCATCCCTTTCCAAGGTACAAATATTTAGTTTTTTCACTGACCATATTTCTCTATTAGAAACTTCGAGCATTTCTTACAACCACACTAGGATTTAAAAACAAATGTCGGCCACTGGATACTCTCTAGTTGTATGCTATAACTCTCCCTTGTGATTGCCCGGGTACATTCGGATCACTCTGTGGAAGGACCCAGGCCAGACTTACAGCAGGCCCACAGGCAAAACGCCTTTTCTTTTATTTCTCTATTATTTTTGAACCTTTAGGAAATCAAAATAAATTTATTACAATTGTTGTGTAGAACTATCATAACAGTAGACTTCTTTGTGCAACATTTGAAAATTACCCAGATCTGTATTGAGGATCACTCTTGTTTATATTTGCAGAATTTGAAAGCTACAACCTTTTATTTTGTATTTGTTTATACTGACTTCATATTTTCATATTTTCGCTGCACCCTATATCTATCCTGTCTCTTAACTCTTACTCTGAAAAGAATTCTCTCAATTCTTATGAGTGTGCTGCATTAACCACATGTTTTTACTTTATTCCTCATCTGTCATGACGTTTTACATTCTATTGAAGGGTAAATTTTGGAAGTATATATAAAGCAGCAAAATCATTACCTTCTAGAACTGGCCTGTGTCTGAAAACATTGAATTTGCTTGTGAATCTAATCATTTAGTTGGCATATTATTATCAACTGTAACAAGAAGATTTAGACAGCCATTTCCTGATTGTGGGGATTTCACCGACTAGATATAAGAAATCAACTGAATCATAATTACATGCTTGCATGGTTTACTACATATTTTCTTCTAAATCATTAACTAGAGTGCATGTTTATTGATCAGAGGATCCATCCAGCCCAACACACTCGTTACCCAGGGCAAAAACAAAATTGTCATATACCGATAATACCCAAGTCAACATGTCCATACCCGTACTAGACCAAAACCAAACTCGTGATTTACCTCTTATTCTAAACCGTATACAACTTTGAATGAACCCACAGGTTTGAAATCCCGGCCTTACAAGTTGCAATAAAAGGACACTGAAGGCATTAAAATCAAAACTTGAAATGAATATTTTACATCAAATTAACAAAGTTGTACTACTGGCAAAGCCAAATGCAATCAGTATGACGGCAGTCTATAAGGAGGGAGTTCAAAACTAAAGCCTTTAAACCCTACAAAAAGCACAAAAGAAAAGCTTGCATAGATTATTATCTCATCCCATCAGAACTTAATTCATGGTTACAGAAAACTTAATCCTGAAAATTTTCAACCAACAAGGTAGAAAATCCAAGATATTGCAGTCATCACTGTGCTTTGCGAATGCTCATTGACAGGATTGTTGGCAAAGGAACTATCCACTAAAAACCTACATTGTGATATGAGTGACTATCATGTTTCATAGTTGCATAGCCTGAGTAATTGTTAAAGCCCAACAGTTAAATGGGTCATGTTGCAAAGCACACTAACCATCACCTTGGATACCAAATCAACGATACGAGCACCGCTAACAATGAATCATACAGAAGAGAATGTGAACAGTGGCATCAAGTATCACCAATACCAAAAATTATTCCTTGAGCACCATGAAACATATGTTTTCCAGCCACATCAAAGGCATGAAAGAATGAAATCGAATCGTTAATCTATCAATGGCTTTCCAACAAAAATGCAAATAAATGATAACCAGGAAGTTCGAGTAATTACTAAACATAAGCAGAGTATGAAAGTTATACAGATGAAAAACATATAGTCGAGAGGCAGAGCTCTAGAAGCAGGATTATACAAAATAAATTGAATTTAATAAATGTCAAGAATGTTTCACAATAAGTGAACCAACATAGATACCCACCAATAAGAACAGGAACATTAGGATAACAATATTATATAACATAACATAATACAAATAAATGCTACATAAAAATGAAAGAAAATGGTTCACTAATAATTCAAATCAGTACCCATCCATTAATATCAATCAATACTAATCTATGGGCTAAAAAAATAAAAATTAACACGTAAAGATTCCTCCTTTGCTCCTACCGCAAAATTTAATATGCCATTTTTGCAAAACTCGTCCTATAGGATTGGCTTGTAGCTCCGTCAACATGACAGTGATCTAATCCATAGTGATATAAAATGCACCTTGTGGAAATCCGAAACTGTCTTAGATGCAAAATAGCTTTCAAAGGCAGTTTATAATGGCCAAAGCTTTAGTATATCCAAGATCTAAAACCCCATTTCACATGCAAATTTGATGTCTTCAATTCTTTGTTGTGTTTATATACATGTTGCCTTGACTTGTTAAAACTAGTCTTGATATTTAAGTGGTGCCATGATTGCTTTATAGTTTGATTCTGTTACCTCAAAAATATAGTAGGATAGTGCTAACTAAAATGCCAGTTACTGAGATCAATTTCATATGCCACCAAACCACTTACCAACGACACATGTACTTATGATCAACCCATGAAACATGTAAGCTGTATTTTTGCACGCTTGACTAAAAACCTTAAACTGTTCATGATGGTTCATTTCTTCCATGCTTTTTAAACACTACACATGATATCAAATGAAGGCATTTCTGAACAATTCTTAGGAATACAATGCGAGTTACGGGCATACATTTTAGATGACAAATACAGAAAGCCTCTATCACCAGAAACAATATATTTAAGCACTTGCACAACTCTCCCATGTACCAAACCTTGAGCTGAAACTTCCCCTCCACTCTGATGTGCATATTCAACTACTGTACTCCGAGCACAGACATCCCAGGTCTTTGCCAATGCCTTTAATGACATTGGTTGTGGAAGGGCACGTACAGCTGCATGGAACTTCATTTTTGCTCTAGAAGAGAGATCCTCATACTCATTACTGTCAGGAATCAAATGTGATGAGATGTAAGTGGCACGCCATAAGAACAAAAACACGTGAATAAACAAGGAAAAATGCACAGCTAAATTTTGAAAATCCTTCCAATCACCGCTCACTCACCCTGATTCAATTGGAGCTTTATCTAAAAGCACAGGAGAACAATTCGGATAAGTTACCGGAATAAGTAGGCGTAGCGGTGAAATGGGTGTCTGTAATTACACATAAAACACAGAATGGAAAAGAATGTCAAGATCCAAAGCATGATGAAACATCTGATTTCATTTTCTAAGGCAAAACAAGAATTTGCCAACATGACAGACGGTATGGGACAGATTTTGCACATATATTTCTATGAGTATAATCAATTCCCAAAGAACACCTAGCAGTAAAAACTAACTGCCAATGTGGCAAAATTACAATAAAGTACTTTTGTGCTTCCAAAGAATGATAATGAAAATTTTCAATTACAGGAAGGCTGAAGCTAGACACACCATTAAAGACGATCTATAGCGTGACTTCATGTTTGGGCTCAATGCTATTGCATTATAGGAACACTTTACTACGATCCCATCTCTCCCTTCAGCGGCAGCGGCAGCTGCAGCTGCATCATTGTCATCTTCACTGACAATGGCCACAGTATCTATCAACTGTTGATTTATTTCTCGTAATTCATCTTGCAAAGCATGGCTCATCTGCAAAAACAAAAATATTCAAAGAAAAGCCACATGAGACACAGAACCAGCGCATGCAATACTTGTCTGTGTGTGTTAAGTATAGTGTTTTCTACTTTCTCAATTCAGCATAGACAGTTTCTGAAGATAAAGCCCACCCTAGCATGAAAATGTTCTCCAGATCTATGTATCTCAAGCCAGTGGGTTCCTACCATATTCATCTACTTGCAAACCGTTTATGTCTCTCCATCATTATCATTGGTCTTCAGAAAATACAAAGTTCAAGAAATATCCTTCAGCAAGATATTTCGCTTGTGTGCATGCCTGTGTGTTTTCCTAAAAGATGGCCCCTGTTAGAGGCTTGACTAGGTTATATAAACATGACATCAGTTGTCACAAAGTATAACCAAAATAATAATTAATGGATTGAATAAAGTGCAATAAGGTGGATTCAACAACAGAAAGACATTCTGATCAAACGGAAGCATCAAGCATACAGTTACACTTATCAATTGTAATCATGCACTAGTAACAAGATTTGGCCTCTAATCTTTTTAGTGATTGCAAGAGTTCCAATGTACAGTTGAGGCCAGGAAATCAAAAATGGGAAATATGATAAAACATACAACACGTCTATAATTTGATCACGTGGAAAATAAAAATATTATAACCTGAAAACGGCGTACTAGCCGAAACAAGGCTCTTATAGTTATAATCTAAGACATCCTTTCCAGAAATTGAAAACGAAACTTGGGGACTAGAAACGGCATATTACATAATAATGAAGTAACACCAAACCTGCATGGTTAGTATGTGCAGAGCACAGCTTCAAAACAATGTTCTTATATGAATATAAATAATGTGAATATTACCTCAGTCTCTACGATATAAATATATACAATATACCTCCATTCTTGGTCTCTTGATTCTAGAAGTTGCTGTTGACTCCATTTCTGGAGACCCTTGATTATTATGCTGTTGGAGACTATTGATTACACTTCCCCCTGAAGATACAGTGCTGACAGGCATGGAACTGATGCAACGGCCAGTTTTCTTTGAAGTGGCGCTGTCATCTTGTGACTTCAGATTTCTTGCTTGCAGTCGACACTTTGTCATAGCAACCAGATCCTCCCCAACTGCAGCTCTAGAACCATTACCTGGAGCAGATCCTGCCATCCTGTCATTCAAGCTTACTACTGATCTGATGTCATTGACAGCAGAGGCAAAGGCCTTTGGGGACATCAAGTTCATCTGTAAATTCAAAACAAAGAGGAAAATTAGAGAATGTACCATGATAAACAAAATCGCAACATGAAAGTACCGAAGTAACATCAATTATATTTCCCTCTACTAGTATCATGACTACTCATAATGCCCAAGTCAAAAACCACAAATAAAATAAACATTTTGAACAGGAAACTATATTAGGATTTTTGTTTCAATTTGAGTTTATCAAAATATAAGCTATAATCACAGTGTTTTTGCAACTGAGCTTGTAGTCATTTCAGTTAATAACAAGCAAATCTTGTAACCAGTCTTGTAGACAATGAAATTCTTCAAGCAGCATAATAATAGAGCACACTGAAGCTTTGTATTGTTAAAATCACGGGTGATTTAAAATTTATAACGTTTAGATTGAATGAAACCCATCTTCCACTGAGAAGTTAACTAGAAAGAGAATAATAGATCTGTGGTATGGATATAGCTACTCATCAATGTAGGACAGAATACAGTTCAAAAAGGCTTTTCAAAAACGGTTATTATCACAGTGCAGAGTCTAAATGCTGATCTTGATTCCTCGATGACTGTTTCCTGGGATCATGAAGAGTCAATTATTCAAATCCTGTAATCAATTGGTTGATTCAGGAATGGTGAATCAGTTTTACAATATATCTCATAAACTCAAGTTCAAGTCACCCGTCGGAATCTAATGAAGCCAAAACCAGCTTTACATTTGAGCTATACACACAACTGCCAGCCAAATTTTGGTTCTCACTGTGAATCCTATAAGTATGATTCAGTCGCTTTCTCAATAGCATCATTCCCTTGGAAATCAAGTTAGCATAAAAACTTTGAAGTACCTTAGTACATTTCTTATTGCAGCCTGACTTCATAACAAAAACTCATTGAATACACAAGATATAACCCCAAGAATACCGTGAAAGTATCTAGAAGGGTGCTCACTAATTTACGAGATCATCATCATCTGCTAAAAAAAGTTACACGTAAAGAGTCATGTAATATTTCTATATTTAGAAAGACAAAAGTCACATGTAGTATCACTGTATTTTTAGACAAAAATCGCCTGAAGTTTATGTGATATAAATTCAAAAGCCACATGTTGTTTCTATTTTAGAAAGTCAAAAGTCACAAGCAGCATTTCTATTTTTCCAAAGTTACCTAGCTAGTGTACAACTGGAACAATTATGGAAATCCTCATACCTTGTTAATTGTCTTCCTTTAATCATATCAACTGATTATTGGATACGTAAACCTTTGAATCATTGGGTTGTGATTTCTGCTCAGATAAATGGATATTCGCCTTATTTGATTTCAAGACATGACATTCTTCTGTAGAATGTCCATGTGTTTATGGTAAGCACAATACTTCAGCTTCCCATTGCTAGAACCCTTAGTGGAGTCACTCTGGGAAGAAATTCCATTCTTGGATGAGTTGGGAGGGTTTGGGAAACTGGCTGGGATATAAGAACTACTCTGAAGTGAGAATCAGTTTTCTTCTGATCCTGCTAGGCTTCCACCATTAGAGCAAGTTGATAAGCATGCTCCGAGGAATTGACAGTGAAGAGCTTTATTTTTTTATCAAAGATGAGAAAAGTATGAGACAATTTTGATGCCAAGGACCTCATCAGGATCAAGCACTTCCAACTTGATAGAGAGCCGATTGAATTCATCGATTTACTCTTGGACAGAATGGCCTAATTTTAGGTGGTGGAATCAAACTTCCAATAGCTACTCTCCATACCCAAGAGGATAAAATCACACCCTGAGAGTTGTTTGACCTTTTTCCAAGTCCTAATTTCTGGTTTTTATGTAACTTTGAAAAGCTGGACGTGATATTTCCACCAAGTGCAGGCTTGGGTGTTCATATGGACCTTGATCGTGACGTTCTGTGACTCGGTGAGATTGTGTTGTCTTGAAGTATGCCTCCAAACCGTGAATCCAAGCATACAATGTGTCCCCATCAATTGTGCCATCAAAGCAGGGAATGGGTACCCCGGTGTCTAACTCGAAAGCAAGTTGGGCATTTGGGCCTGTCAAGGGAATCAAACTGGAGGTCCACTATTGTCCCGTGAATTTCTGGAACATGCCTGTTCTTTGCTCCATACGTTGGAATTGAAATGCATATTGCTGTTGTTGTTGGTCCTGCGCTCTTGGGTGAGCAACTGGACCAAAAAAGGTTCTAGGTGCAGCTTAGGGGCCTTTTGAACCATCCATCATATAGAAACAAATGGAATCAAAGCAAAAAAGTTTAAAATCCAAAATGGCACCAGCAATTTCAAAGAAGAATTTGACAGCAAACTTTTAATAGCAGAAATTTGGCGCAGGCCTGTGATGTAGAGCACAAACTATTAGCAGAGTACATAAATCAGCTTTCCATGTTCAGCTGTTGACAAAGCGTCAAAGGTGGTGGATGTCAAGATCAGAGGTAGAAGACAGTGATGTCAGACAATGATGCCAGCAGCAAAACCATGATCTGTAGCAAAAATATTACAGTTTATAACAGTGTTACACGGGACGCATCCCCTGGATTTTGATGACATCCCGGACATCCTGAGCGTTTCGGGGACTTGGGGACTTGGAGAGGACATCCCCCAATTTTTTTTTTTTAATTTTTCTGATGCTTTTACTGTAAAAAAGCTGTAATTTTTACCAAAAACATTGAATTATAATCTCGGAAGTACCCTTAAAAACATTAAATACAGTTTAAACCCCTAAATTTCATTGAATAAAGTTGAAATATTTAAATATTACTTTTTATGTATTATTTTAATAGTGATCCCCTTGTCCCCAAAATATGGAGAGAAAAATGCCATCCTGGAAACCCCATCCCCAGGACTGAGGTATCTAAGGTTTATAGAACAAAAACAGCATTCTGCAGTGAAGACAGCTCCACTAAAACACAGAGGTCATGAAGTAGGAGAAGAGAAGTAACGGCCATGCTAAAAGTTTATAAAAGGCCGGAGAAAGGAAGAGGCCTAATAATCAAGCTCTGATACCAATTAATATGGCTAAAGAAAGACAATTACATAAGCAATGAATAAGATATGGGATTGCCACAATTGTGCTTGTTATACACTCATTGTGCTATGTAATTATGAAGATATACAAGGAATCTTCTTAAAATAGAAAGATAGGTGACTTCCTAAAAATAGAATGATGCGACTGTTTATTTTGTAAAAAGGAAATCTACATGTGATTTTTGACTCTAATAACAGAAACTTATGTAATTTTTGGCTTTCTAAAATAAGAAATACTACACGACTTTTTACATGTGACTAATTTTCATAATCATCTAAGCATTCCATGTGGGTAGAACCAATGAGATTGATGCCAGTCAGCTAATTTGGTCCCAGGTTTATATAGGCTTGAGATAGTTTTTACAGGGTACAACTTCTGTGGATTCATCACTTTTTTATTTAATATTGATGAAGATTTTAGCTATGTTTATCATTTTTAAGTTTTAACATGTGCATTGAATAGTTATGGTCAGTGCTTCATATTTGTCCAATGAATTTCCTAAATTCCCACAAAAATGAGTTTTAGAGTCCCTCCACATCAGTTCTGAGTATTTAAAGGCCCTTGACAAGAGATGCACCTTGCCTTTCCTCAACACCCTCATACATCAATAGTCAGTTCTGTCAATGTCAATCTCTGGGATTCATGAATAATCAATGCCCATGCAAATTGCAATCTCTTAAATGAAGGCACCAATGAAAGAGCTGCTATTGTCTATGGAATGTGGATTATGCCGAGTCCTTTGGACTTGCCTTAAAATGTTTTCACTAACATGAAGTGTCAAGATTGTTCCGATCCACTCTGCAAAAGGTTTAACATCATGTGTGACAAATTGTATACTTCTTTGTATCCCTTTGTAGCTGTCTTGCACAACAACTAACTAAAAACATTCACAGCCATATCATTAGAGCTCTCTCTGTTGAAATCTCTTGTCCAAATGTCACAGTAATCTCTCCAACTACATATGTGCTCTGGACATTTTGCTACATATCTTGATGATTAGATGTTTGGGTAAAACTGATTACTCCTCGCTAGTGGACCTGCCTGAAAGTCTTTATACTTGATACCAACATATAGTTTCACATTTTTTCAGCTACATTCTATATGTGTAGGCACTAATTTTGGTACGGAAATATTAATTGCTATCATACTCACGTAGTTGTGTGTTTATTGATTATTAGTTTAAATAAGGCAAGTAGTATTGACTTCTGCCAAGTTAACTTTCCCTCCTCTTATGCATCCTCTAGCTTATTCCATATCATTTTAAAAGTCTCATTTTATCCTCATCTCAACTTATGCTTTAGACCCTTTGTGTGGCGCCCCCTTTTAAGTGAAGTGCACTTGCACTTACCTCTTCCACTTTATTAGGGCCCTAGCTATTGGAAGTCAGGATGTGTTGTCCATATTGTTTGACACTTACATGTAAAGAGTTATAGTAGTTCATTCACACATGAGGAAATTTGGAGAAAATCCATTTATTCTAGAGCATTTATTGCTTGTTGCATCCCTTAAAAGAATGAAGTGTTGGAAAACTTGCATTACAATGGACCGCCTGCTGAAATCTAGAGAGGATCTAGTTATTCTAGAGTATTCAGTACTTGTTGCATCTCTTGAAAGAATAAGGGTTGAAACACTTGCATTACAATGGATTGCCTACTGAGCTACATTGTGTGTTGTTTTCAACTCTTGTTTCCCAATAGGTGTCTGATTGAGACAAGCCCTTGAATCACACCTTGTTTTTTTATTGTTTTGCAAGGTGTTGCTAGTGGAGTGGAGCTGCGAAGGATAGGTGTCTCAAGACAACATGAAAAACAACTACACTGGAAAAAGCTAAGAATCTATAACCTCCTTTGTCATTTATTGGTCTAGAATTGGAATATGCAATTAGACCTAAATTGATTGATTAATTTTGTTTAGATTGGAATTGCAATGTATGTGGTTAGTTATAGTGCATTATTGATGTAAACCCACTTTCCATATCTACATTTTGGTGAACCCACATTGTATTGCATGCTCCACTAGGGCTTCATATAAACCTAATTGTTTGGGTACTCTCATTGTTTGGTTTCATATAAACCCTAATTTAATTTCAAATGTCACCTATAAGTAGAGACGCATACTAGAGAGAATCCATTCACTATCCACAAGAATTTATTGAACATTTACTACATGTTGCATCACTTAAAAGAATAAGGGTTGGGACACTTGCATTACAATGGACTACCTCCTAAACTACATTGTGTTATTTTCGAGACTTGCTTCCCAAAGGACGTCTACTTGAGTCAAGCCCTTAAATCTACACCCCATTTTTTATTGTTTTGCAATATATTGCTAGTGGAGTGGAGCTGCATATTAGAATATACGGCTTATAAATTAGCGTTATGTTAATATTAGTTAAGTGTTAACTAATAAACGATTGTAACCACTTCAACCATTTTATAACCATCTCTCACATAATAAAAGGACGGACACAAAATGAATAACGTGTGCATTTTGGTTACTCTTCAATCATTCTTTGTGCATTCTATTCTTTCTTTATTCTCTCTCCACATATTCTAACATTGGTATCAGAGCAAGGCAAACAAGGAGAAAGAAGGGAAGAAGCTCAAACCAGTCCCGTTAGGGCACGAAAGGGCAAAAGCCCAGTTCAAACCTATGTTGCCAGGAAACGGGTACAAGTGCGGGTCCGAAACGCGGAAACACCGATTTTCAAAAAAACCTTGGGTACAAAACGTTACGGAAATGTCCGTAACTCAAAATATTTTGTATTCATTGAAGTTCTAAAGATTCATTATTCAACATGGTTACAATTTTAATGTTTCATATATACATGATTAGTTTAATGAAAACTAAATTTAGCAAGAGACAAAAAAGAGTGTGATTTAGAATAGACCAAAGATGTCATTATATAGCTTTTAGGAAGTGTCTTTAGGAAGTTTGGGTGGGTAGATTAGGTTTAGGAGCAATAAATGTTAAAAATTAATTTTTTATGTTTTTAGCTTTTAAAATTGAAAATATGGCATAAGTGTGTTAAGTAAACGTCCCGAAAATGTCCCGAACGTTTTCGCACGTTTTCTACCAGATTTCCATTTGGAAACGTTTCGACGAGGTTCACGGGGGTTGCGGGGGCTTTTCTTGGTAACATAGGTTCAAATGCTAGACACAAGATCAATTGTAAGGCAACGTGTAATAACGTAGGGCAAAAATGTAAAAACATCATCAGAAAAGGCAGTAAACTACCCAGTTTCAGTTCGAAGTAGGGCAGAAAAATGTCATCAAAAAGGGTAGAAAACGACCCAATTTCGGTTTGAAGACGCTTACCAAAAAAAACATGAAAACACCATTCAAGGGCATTTGGTTGTGTTTTCAAACAAATTTTAGGGCATTTCAAAGTGCTAGGACACAAAAATAGGAATTTTCCATTTTGAAGAATTTTTGGGGCTGTTCGTGTAGTTAGGGCACAAAAATAAGACATTTTCAGGGCAAAACATGACAGGCAAAATGCAGCAAAGAAAATGTAATTTAGGGCACGTTTTTTTGCAGAAAATAGAATCCAAAACAAAGAAAATACAATCATGCATTTCCAAATTTACAATTTTTCAAGGGTCATTCGCTGCTAGGGCACACAATTTGTCAATTTTCAGTCATAACTAGTTGTCCAGGGCACAAACCTGCCTAGTATAGTTTCCTTTCTTTGCTTTTTGAAAAAAAAAAATTTAAAATCTTGTTACATTAATTTATGGTCATTCTATATTTTGGGAAAGGGTTATTTTCTAAGGTATTTTGTTTGAGAATGGAAATTCCATCTAGACAAATATTTTAGCCTCAACTTTCATACTTGGAAAGTAAAAATCCAGATGAAAGATAAATCAAATGAAGTTAATGTGATCCAAAATTGGACCTGAGATATGCCCAATTCATGTAATTTGCATTTTAAACACTTTTAAAAGACATTTATTGTAGAATCACAACATAACCTATATGTTTTGATGACATATTTGGATTTCTCTCGAAAAAATACATGCTTTCAAAAAGCGGCACCCGATTTCAAGTTTGTATGCAAAAGTTATGGACCCTAGAAGATTGGGGAATTTTTCGTAACAAAATCGCCCTTAAAGACAAAGTGGCAGTTGCGTGACCGTTGGTGGTAGCTGTGCAACCGTTGGTCCGTGGAAGGCTGCGTTCTATCATGCAACAAAATAAAATGCCTGAAATGTAACAAATGAGAATGATTCGACTTCCAAAACGGTTTCTTGGTAGTTTCTCATGGCAAGGGCATCTTTGCAGGACTGTTAGGTGTTAGTTATCATGAAAGAATGTAAGAGGAGTTATGGAATTTAGATTCCCATTGTTGTTATAAGCAAGTTGGAGTCTTTATCCATGGTTACACGGTGATTTCCCAGCATAGTGAGAGGTTATTTATTGTGCGTTGTTGTTAGAGAAGTGTTGGAAAGGTGTTAAGCATTTTGTTGTGTAAGTTTTGGAAAGGAAGTGTGAAATCTCAACTTCATGAAGGCCATTAATGGTAGTATTTTGTACATTTGAGTGAATTACATAGTGAAGAGGAGTGCAGTTGCCTCACCCACTGGAGTTTTCTCCCATTTTGGGTTTCTCCAAGATAAACATTGTGTTCACATGTGTTTGCAACTTTTCATACTTCTCATATGTGTGTGTTTAATATTGTGCACATTCATTTACAACTCTTCATAGCTCTGTTTGATATACAAATGAGTTATTTTGCAATCTCTTTGTAAGCTAGGAATCACAAGGTCCATGTTGGTGAAGTCTAGTGTGGAATATCCACCTAGCTTGTGGATCATAATGTAGCCATTGTTGAAAATCCACGGGATGCTAAAAATAATGAACTCGTTGATAGAGAATACGTATTTTAAAAGAAGCCCCACACTTTGAAGGTAGTAAGGGATCCAATGTAGGTGAAACTTAGCATGGATGGTTGTCCGAGATATTTGAGGAGTCTATGGATCTCAAGAATTTACCCTTACAAGCGTCATGAGACAACTTGATGGACTATGGGAATGTAATGTCCCCTTTTCCAAGCTAGTTCGATTTGAAGACTTTGAGCCCATTCCACTTCCCGTGGGCAAGAAGGAAATGAGCAAGGGGAGTAATTGTCATGTTTTTCAATTATTTTCGTGAGCATTGCATTCTTCTTTAGTAGTTTTCTATATAAAGTCAGTCAATTGGGGAAGATGAAAAGCCAAATGAAAAATAGAAGAGAAAGGATCCCTTATGAGGTTGGTCCTATTTTGGGGGCATTATTATTGGTTTTGGTGCCACATCAAGGTATAAGAAGGGATCGCTTGGCTCATTTGTGCATCATCTTGTCTAATAATAATTTTGCATGGTTTTGGGTTGACTCCTCAATTACATCCACTTGAGGACAAAAACTCTCTTGTGTGGCCAACAAGGAGGACGAAGAACAAAAACTCTTCAATTCATTGAGGATTCTCCATCCCAAGGTTTCCAAAGAGCTTCAAGAAGATTGATTTTGCAGATTTTCAACTAGGGTTTGGTTCTACAACGATTTTCAGGCCCTCTCCTAGAGGAGCAACCCACCTTGTGGAGTTTCGAGGTTTCTAGGACACGGGAACATCCAACTCAGCCATCATTGTGTTTCTCACATTTTTAGCAGCCAAAGTCTACATTTGATTTTGATTTTTGGGCTTGGAATCCTTCATTTCCAACGAATTTTGTAAGGGTGTTCATTGTTGTCATTTTATTTAATTAAATAAATTCCAGCTGGGGTTTGAAGGCATATTTCTTGGTGTGAATGATACATTTTTGAAAAGATATTGCAGTTTCCTTACTGCTGTTATAAAATCAGATTGTTGTACCTTTGCTTTCATAATTTTCAGTTGGCAAGGTCATAATTATCAATTTACTACCTATTGGGGATTGTGAAATTTCCTTTGTTTTCAATTAGAGCCTAGAAAGGAGCATTACGGGGAGAAGCTCAATGTGGATGGTTGTCACAATTCAGTAGATTTTGTAATTTGGGAGTTTGGGGCGGTGGAATCCAGGAACTCAGGAGTTCAACTCGGGAACTACACCTTTACGAGGGTCAAGAAGGTAGTTTGATGGAGTTCTACCTGGTCAAAGCATTGTGTTCAAAGAGGAAGCTTCTAAAGAATGTGTGATCTTATTTGGTTCTATTATCTTAATTTTTGTCAAGTATGTTCTATAGTGTAAGCCTTAATAAGGGGTATTAGAATATAAGGCTTATGGAATATCCCCTTCTCAAAGCTAGTTTAAGTTAACAATGGTAAAAGTTAACAAGAGAAAATGGTAAAAGTCAATGAAGAAATAGAGTTGACAAGTCATAAAGATTAAACATAAAGTGTTTAATAATGGGGTGAACTCCTCCTCAAGGTAAAAGTGCAAACATAAGACCCAAAGGACGGGGGCAAACCATATGGGTGCCTTCCTTTAGGGTTTGTGATCAGAAAAAAGATAAATAGAGGTGGGGGAGCCATGGGGGCGTCTTTTGCCAATCTATTTTCTCTCATGTTAAGCTATTTTGCTTGCATCAATTCTTCTAAGGACAAAAACCCTCAAGAAGGAGAAGCTTTGGGGACGAAAACCTCCAAGGTTTGAAGGTTATGGAGCGAAACTCCTCGACTTTATGAGGTGGATCCATCGGGGTTCACTATTGTGCTACACTTCAAATTTTCAATATTGGAAGGTTGTGTTTCAGATCTAGGGCACGTTTTGGGGCTATTTTCACTCCATATCAGTTGGGCTTCACTTCAGATCTGAATTTGTGAATTTTGTGGGGTTTGGATCAGCCAAACCATTGTTGTCTCCAAGTAATTTTGCAGCTGGGAATTTCTGGGCTCTTTTTGGCTAAAAGCAACCACCTAAGAGAGTGGTGCGACCCCTTTTGGAAGGGTATTTCACTGTTGTATGGACTGTAGGTGATTGGGGACCTTTTGGCATCATTGAAGGCAATTTTGGCATCATTTTCCAGCCCTCTATTGGTACATTTTCAATAAAAATCACTGCTGTTATTTTCTACAATGTTCTAGCCCTTAAACTTTTTGTAAATTCATATAAGTGTAGAAAATTCATATTTCACTTGTGGGTTGTTCTTAGACCCCAAGTCGCCATTTTGGGCCTTGTGGGTATCTTGAAAAGTGATTATTTGAATAAATAAAAGCTATTTTCAGTTTGTTGTTCATTATTGCTTTTATTGGCAGTTTGATATCATTTTAGAAATCATCTTTGTGGAGTTTCCAGTTTATGTGATTCAGATTTAAAGGGGATATTACAGTTTCAACATCAGTTTCAGTCAGCAAAATGGAGGGTATCACAGATGCTAGCACTCTTTCTACATCCCAATTGATGCGTGAATCAACTACTACGGGTTCTCTTGTTGAGGTTGTTAAAAGAGCTTAACCTGGTGCATGGTTTCCTAATCATATCACAAAGGTGTAGCAAAAGCCAACAGCTTCAAGAGTTGGGAATCACAAATTCCCAAGATGGATTTGGGATCCCTGGTATCGTAGGGAGGTTTAAGATGGAAGGATAAGAATTAGACAAGTAATTGCTTAAGGACAAGCAATTTTGGGAGGGGAGGACTATAATGTTCCCTTCTCAAAGCTAGTGCGTCAAAAGGCCTAGCCCAAGTTTGACTTTCTGCAGGCTTAACGGGTGTTGCAAGGAGCGTAATTTAGTGGGTACGACTTAAGTTGCCAAGGCAACTTTATATCATTTTAATAAAAGCAACTTATGATTATATCATTAAAATAGAGTGGCTTTTTAAGAGGCCAAAGTCAACATCAAAATAGACATGATTAACCATAAAGTGAAAGATAACAGCCAATTAGACATGGGTCGACCCCTTTGGGAGTTCTTTCTTGAGATTTTTGTCTTGCAAATGCATAAAAGGGGGTCAATGGGGGTCTTTGGGGACACTTTTGATCATATCATTTCAGATTTTTGGGTGTTAAGCTTGTGCTTCAACATTGCAGCTAGTGAGGACGAAAACCCTCGTTGGTATTCAGAATTTGGGGATGAAAAGCCTCAAGTTCTCATTGGTGATCTCATCCAGAGGTCATACTTGAGGTAACAACCAGTTTTACGGAGCTAGGGCACAGATTCAAGAATGTTTTCAGGGTTTAACAACTAGGGTACACACCAAAGAGGGTACTTTCAGTCCTATTCTAGCTAGGGCATCCATCTATTAGTGTGAGCAGCATTGGGAAGTGTAACAACAGCGTTTTGGGCCACTTTTGGGCTGACCGACCCCCTAGAGGAGTGTGGCAACCCCTTGTGGGGACTGTTGCAGGTAATTCAGGCCAAGCAATTGAGCTTGACTAAGATCTTAATCTGTCCTAGGACAGCCTCTTCAACCTTTCTTCCTTCAGTTCTAGCAACATACGATCAATTGTTTCATTGTTGTATTTCCAATTGCAAAAATAAATTAAATAAATTCAGAATTTGGTAGGAAAAAAATATTTGTTTGCATATTCATGTTCCTAGAGTATTTTTGGACGCTTTGCCCCTCATGGATATTTCCCATCTGATGATATTTGAGGAATAATCAAATATTTCAGTTTGTTTTTTTGTAAGAGTTTTTTAATTAAAAAATCAGATTGTTGTTAGATGTCTATATAAGGGTATAAGGGTTGCGAATAACCAAAATTTTAGAGATCTTTCCTATAAGGGGTATTTCAGCTTAATATAAGGCTTATAAATTAGTATTATGTTAATATTAGTTAAGTGTTGATTAATAAATGGTTGTAACCACTTCAACCATTTTGTAACCATCTCTCACATAATAAAAGGACGGACACAATGAATAATGTGTGCATTCCAGTTTACTCTTCATTTGTTCTTTGTACATTCTAGCCTTTCTCTCTCCGCATATTTTAACATTGCAAACTAAGGATAGGAGTGTCTAGCCAACATGAAGATCAACCACACAGGAAAAAGTTGAGTCTATAACCCCCTTTGTCATTTATTGCTCTAAAATTGGAATATGCAATTAGGTCTGAATTTATTGATTACATCTATTTAGATCTGAATTGCAATTTATGTGGTTAGTTGTAGTGCATTATTGATGTAAACCCACTTTCCATATCTACATTTTCGTGAACCCACATTGTCCTCGTGCTCCACCAAAGTTTTACATAAACCCGAATCATTTGGGCCCTCTAGGGTTAGATCTTATCTCGTGGCATCCCATCAGATTTTTCTAGGGTTAATTTTATATTTCTAAATTTGCTTGGTCCCGAGCCGTGGTTCTTTTTGAATTTTTCAAACCCGAATGTGTGTATGATGCATATTTTTATATATAAATTATTGGCACTTTGTGTTTGCCTATATTTATTTAGTGCATATATTTTATTTCTTCCCATTTCACTATCCTCTTTTTTTTAACTTTCCACTTTCCCATTTTGATATCCTCTTCTTTTGCTTTCCACTTCATTGTTTGTTAATTTACATCCTTTTCATTATTCGCTTCATTCATTAATCCTTTTTAATCACTTATTTATTCGGACATTTCATTCTCCATTTTTTTGTTTAATCCTTAATTGTTTTACTTTATTTATTGCCTCACACAAAGTAAGCTAGAGCACTAAGAAGTCAGTCCTAGATGTGCAAAACAACCTATATTCTATGTCAAACACAAGCAAATCTTCACATGAAAGAATAATATGGACTAAGATGCTTCTTGTCATGTAGAAATATATGCTCTTTCCCGAAAGCTATCAACCCTCAAGATGATTATTGGAATGCAAACGATAAAGATTGCGATTATGATGCTGAATCAAAAGACAGCAATAGAGAGGATTCATTTGATATTGTATATACCTTATTTTTCACTCTTATTGATGTTTTCTCTTTGCAAGTTGGCACATTAATATCCCCGTGAGCATGCCTCGTGGGACCGGAAGGCGAGGTTGGGTTGGTTGCTAGTACTTGGTGATAGAGTCATTATGTTGTTGAGCACAAGATAATATTGAGACGGGGGGGTGAATCAGTATTATGATATTATTTCAAACTTCAATTCTTAAACTTAGATCTATAATCACGAGCAATGTGAATATATCAAATCAATCAAAGAACACAAAACTTAATGCAAGTAGACACAAATATACGTGGAAACCCTTTCGGGAGAAAACCACGGAGAAACTTCTTTCTTTATATATATTTTCAAAAATTTGTAGGCACCAACCCCGGAGACACCAATCCCCAAATTACGGTTTTGTAGGCACCAACCTACGGGAGCACCCACCCCTTTTTCTAAGCACCAACTCAAGCAAGAGACACCGATCTCTTCGAATATGAAGGCACCAACCTTCCTTACCAAATTTGCTTTCCACTTTTGAACTCGTTGCTTCCTCAATGAATAATGGAAAATTCTTCTTCTTGCTTTCAGATTTGCTGTTCTAAAATTCTGCCCTTACGCTTCCTCTTCTTCTTTTTCCTTAAGATATTCAACTTGAATCCATACATAATAAGTCTCATATGAATCTTCTTATATAGCCATTTGTACCTTTTGAAAAGACACATCGTTCCAACCGACACAACCTTTCCATTAACACAACTTAATTAAGTGCATTAGTCGGCTAAAACCAAAAATAATTAATGCAGCCCATAATTATTAAATGCACATTAATCAATGCAATTAACCACTTGATAGAGCGCTGCCCTCCTTAGACAAATCACTGTTATCATTAAATCGCTGCCAGCCATCATTAAATCTTTTTTTCACCATAAAACATTGCATATGAACACCTTAAAATGCGGATATCTCTCTCTTATGTATAGTTGTGTATATCTCGCTTATACCATGATAATCCTCATGCAAAAACACTTCTTTTCTTGTATTTAAACTTTCGTTTTCTACCCTTCTATACTCCTGGTTATTTCCGTTGACATACTCACAATTCCATTAATAATTCCGTTACTTTCGACAGATTTCCGTTTACTAGTTCAGCACCTCTTTTGACATCAATGACAATATTTCCAACATATGCATGGGTTCACCTTGTCTTGCACTAGCATGCCTCGTTACTATCTCTTTTTGACCATTTGATAGCCTTAGTATTATCACCTTCACATCTGCTTATAGCGCCTTCAAATTCCCTTCAAAGATCCCTTTCATATCTGCTCCATGTGTTTTTTCTGCCTCCATTTTCTCTTCTCTCCTTACCTTTATACTAGACTATTAGTGGCCAACAACATTGACCATGGTAAAACCTTTTTCCAACCAACTATGGTTGATGTCGTTGGCTAAGAGAGATAGTGACTTTAAGTTATGTTCTTCTATAAATAGGCGCCATTATTATCATTTCTCCATATCAATATCACATGGTCTACTCTCGCTTTCACAATCAAATATGCCCTTAAAGGTTTAAGATGTTTAGGGTTTAGTGGAGCTTATACTTTGAAGTCTACTTTGGAGTAATAGGTTACTAGGAGCCACAAGAATATTAGTCACACCAGAAAAATCTACCAAGTCTTTGGAATTTCCAACTTTCGTCTTCTTATCCCTCTTGTGATCCACCTACAACTCTCTCACGAGATGCTACTAACCCTAGGAGGTTAATGCGCCAACAGTGTCTTCATAATAGTAAGTATTTGTAACTCTTCTCTTTCCTTTATGTTGATATGATTGATTACGTTTGATGTATCATGTATCAAACTAGGATAGAGTAGCATATCTTAGTCTATTGCATTATCTCTTACAACCTTTGCTTATTATCCATCACATGGGAGTACAACCCTTAGCCTAGATGTCTTATAGCACTTGCTTATTATCATTATTCTTATAATCTTATGATTCTAGTAAGACCCCATCCTCTATCTTAGACAGGTTTTGTAACACTTTGTGTTCAGTAAGACCCCATCCTCTATCTTAGACTCTGGATCATTGTCTTTTAGATATACGACTATTACGTCCCTTGGTGTTATCCTTTGCTTGTGTGTTGGCCATAAAATGGTTTCTACTTATATCCTAATCTAAATTATTGAGAAGAGAAAGAGAATAATCATATTGACATCTTAGCTAACATACATATACTATTAAGAAATATGATACACAAAACTATGCCGATATCTCTAGAATTATGAATGTAGTAAAAGAAGTTGTTTGCGAAGATCTCCCTATTCTTTATTCTTCTTAACATGTTATGCCTCCAAATGATTAAATTTCGCCTATCGTTTGTCTCTCTTTTCATAGTGTGATTTCTCCAATGGTTTAAAATGATTGTGTCTTCTCGTGTTTCAACTATCCAAAGCATGGCTCTTAGACCCCTCACATTTAACCTTCTAGGGTTCTTTTAGTTTCTTGTAATGTTGTTCATCCTTCTATTACAATCACAACTACTACTCCTATACCTAAGCAAAGTACCGAAATGACTATTATGATGATTGCACAAGGTGATTTACAAAGTAAAGTTAAAAATGTTTTTTTCAAAGGTCTCAAAAGCCAACCGATGAGTTCAATTCTCATGATATACTTGTTAACGCTTGGGCATGTGATATACTTGCATACCCTTTTCCAAGTGGTTTCAATGCACCTAAGTTTTCATTACATAATGGAAAAGGAAATCCAGCTGAGCATGTTAGATCATTTCACATTTCTTGCTCAAGGAATATGCACTTGATTGGTTTTATTCCTTTCCATTTACATTCATATATTCCTTTGCATCTCCAATTGATGATTTCTTCGCTTGTTTCCAAAGCAATACTTCCGGAAAGATTACGTTTGTGGAATTATCTCATCTTACACAAGTGCCTAATGAGTGCAATAATGATTGTGCTTAGGTTCAAGTCCATGATCACAATGATGGCTTATCAAAAACCAAATATTGATCTTCAAATCAATTGTCTATTATCAATTCTTCTAGAACGAGTAATTTTCAACATTTACCAATCCTTCAATGAACTTTGTCATGTGGTTAAGGCCTTTGAAGTCAATCTTTTAGATATGAATATGCTCAAGTATGGCACCAATGCTCCAATTAATGTAAAATATCAAAATAAACCAAGTTTCAAGGCTAAAAGCAATGATCATGAATTTCAACATAAGAATGATGTCAAGAAAATGGTCAATGGTATAGTGCAACCACTTAAGAATCTTGTCATACCTCACAAGGAGCTGTTGTACCCAAAATTCAACTTCACAAAAACTTCAAAATTTTGATTACCACATGTAGACCTCATCTCAAGTATTAGCTTTGTCCAAAGTTTCAAAGTCCAAAGTTCGGCATATTTTTTTTGTAAAATCCACGAGGAATTTTAGAGAAGTGTCAAATGTGCCTCAAGTGCACATCAAGTGCCCCAGACCCAAAAGCACACCAGAATACAAAGGAAAAAATGCAGTTTCTTCTTTTTGTCATATCTCTCACATCCGGGCTTCATTTCACCTTCCATTTTAAGTGTTGGAAAGCTCTTTCAACGAGTGATTCAATGATTTGAAATATGTAATACTATTTTAGACCAATTTTAAGCGGGAATATAAATAGGGAGAAATCAGGTCCAGCGGCACCTCAAGTGCACAACACGCAATTCTTATACCTCATGTTTTGGTGGTCTTTCAAATTGCAAAAATGGTTTTCCTTTTACAAAAAAAGTTATTTGCAAGTCCTACATGTTGCACTGGACAAAATTGTATTTCAAAGAAAGCATGAATAGAATGTGTTTGAAGAAGTGCCTCAAGTGCATCTCGGGTGTGCCAAACGTACCAAAATATAAAGGCACAAACACGGTTTCTTGTTTTCACCATATATTTCACATCCAATCTCTGTTTTGCCTCCAGTTTGAAGCATTGGAAAGCTCTTTCAATGAGCAATCCAATGATGTGAAATGTTCAATCCTCAAAGACTCCCCCAAATGGACTAGGAGAGGGAATATGAAGGATCGCTTTTTGTAAAAAGTAGAAAGTGAATGTAAACTCAAAAGAGGGAATACGAAAGTTCACTTAAAATTCAATTGCATTCTTCTATAAGCTACCAATAGGAGAATTAACCATTGTAAAGGGGTTCTTCTTTCTCTCATCCCGAAGAGAGGGCTTGCTAGAACTTTCTGTGGTGTATGTACTTTTCCAGGAATTGATAATGAAAAATAAGTAGATGTATGAGATGTAGTGTTTTTTGGGGATTGCATGTCTTACATTTATGAAATGTTCTTTTTTGTTCAAGAATGGAGTTGTGTAAAGTTCTTGTATATTCTAACTTATATGTCAACCCTCAGCTTTGGAAAACTGTGTTAAAAACACATGTGGATGGACTTCATGCCAAAAACAGTCTAATTCAAGAGGATACTTTGTGCTTATAGGAAACCGTTTTCCTCACTGCATTTGCTGCCAAGTTTTCCATTTCCAGGTGAGAGGAAGCATTTTTCATTTATTAAAATGGATTCTAAGTTATCCAAGTGGTCTTTTTTGTTTATCCCATAGCGGGTTTCTCTCCCTTCGCTATTTTCTCCAGCTCCTTTCCTTCTTTTTGTCCTTCTATTTCCTTTTTCTCTTTTGTACTTCCCAGTTAAAAGTACCAAAAACCCTGCTATACACCTAGGGAAAGGATGTTATGATGTATATGTATTGATGGAGATGCCGACATGTGGCACACATCCCCTTATCTTATTATATCATTCATTTATGATTTATTATGCTTAGGAGGTCGGCCTCAGTATTGGCCATAGGTTAGAATGGTATATATAGGGGTTAGAAGGTTGTAGTTAATCATCATATTGAGTATTGGAGTGTTATTGTATGGTTTGGAGGTTACCCCCTCGAAGTGGTATTGGAGGTTGCCCCCTCGAAGTGGCAAAGCTATTATATGAGCATATTGTCATCATTTATCTATATTTTGGTGTTCTCTCATGTTATTCTGCTGTATATGTTCTGATTTATACAAGTAATATCCTTACAAACCCCATATACCACCATCATACAACAAAGCTTCCCTCTCAAATGCAGCGATAAATCACTTGTCCCATGGTGATTTCTCCAATGTTGCAAGTTCATGCCGCCATCCATTGGGAAAGGCAATGAAATAACCAAAGAAACAGCAGCAACATTAAATCTTGCCAACAAGAGCGAATTTTGCAATATAAAATGAAAGTCATGGAATGTCTTGAAGAAGTTACTTGTCACATGATAGTTCATATGAGGGATCACTATTTATACAAGCATTTATAGAAGGCAAAGAAAACTGGTATAATAATTGATAATGGCTCACACCTGAATATATGTAGTGAGCAATTTATTCATAACCTTGGACTAAGCTTGGATGATTTTGTAATGAAATTACTTTGGTAGATTCAGCAATAGATCGAATAGCATAACATTGAAACAAAACAAGAGCAATAATTCGCAATTATAAGAGCAAAATAGAACACATTCACACAATACGATTGACAGCATAACTAAATACAGGAAATATATGACTAAGCCACTTCAAGGGGACAACCTCCACAACCTTATAATAAGAACTAAATATGCAATATGATATTCAAGTACTAACCACTACCACTTATGCATACCTTACGCTATCGTTACTCCATAGACTCACCCTAATAACAATATGAAAACATAGACTGATGTGATATGACAAGGTAAGAGATTATGTTAGCTAAAAGTCATTCATACATATCCCAATATATGTTATAGGTTAAGGGCGTAGCATGCTCCTCCCCTTTAAACAAACATTGTCCTCAACGTTGACTAAATTTGTGTGCTTCTGCAAGAATTCTTCATCCTCCCATGTTGCATCTCATTGGCCAAATTCTTCTACTCGATCAAGTACTCCTGAATTACCTAGTTCAAAGCCTCTTAGTGCATGTCGAAGGATTTTCTTAGGTTCCAAAAAGGCTCTACCTTCCTCATCCAATACTAGTAACTTTGTCCTGGACTGATAATCTCTATCCAATGACCTCCTTCAGCAAGAGATGTGAAATACCAAGCGTATTTGTGCAGACTGCTCCAACTTGTATGCTACACCCCCAATTCTCTACAAGACTTAATAAGGATAGCAGCAAGTGTGTTATCCTTTCTTTGTTGTTTCAATGAAATTTGTTTATATTGTTGATGTTGCACAAAAACCCAATCACCAAATTCAAAATGTATTTCACTGCAGTGCTTATCAACTTGTTGCTTCATTCTATTTTGTGTCATTGCCACGTTCTCTCTTATACTGGCCAATACCTTGTGTTGGTGTTAAATGTGACAGCTCGACCATAGGTGATGAATGGTGGTTAGAAGCCATACAACGCCACAAATGGAGACATTTCGAATGAGGTATGTAAGGAAGTGTTATACCACCATTCTACTAGTGACAGCCATTAAACCCATCTTTCTTGTCCGTTTGAAGCAAAACAACGAGAGATAGCCTTCTAGGCATTTGTTGACCACCTCTATTTGTCCATTTGATTGGAGGACGAAATGACGATCTACGCGCCAATTGAGTACCCAAACATGAAAATAAATCAGTCTAGAAATTACTAGTAAAGATAAAATCATAGTCACTTATTATGATCTTGGGGTACAATGTAACTTTTGAATTGTATCCATAAAAACAAATGCTATGCGCTTGCTATAAATGGGTGTTGACAAGGCACAAAAATGGGTACATTTTTGAGCGTATCCATTACCACCATGATAACATTTTAGTCTTATGACTTGGCCAACCCAATAATGAAATCTATGGATACATCCTCCCACCTTTGGTCTAGCGGTTGCAAAAGACCTAGTGTCTTAATTGTCTCACCCTTGTTTTGTTGACACACCATACATTTTGCCACAAATTTTGGACTTCCCCTTGAGTCCTTCCCAAAGAAATTATGCTTGATTTAGTGATAAATCCACGGGAATCCTAATACCCCCTTCTTTGGAGATGCACGTAGCTCTACAAGAACCCTACACTTAATGGCTGAATTCTTGCATAGGTATAACCTATCCTTGTACCATAGGGTGTTCCCTTTCCACACAAATTTGTCTAATACCCCTAAATCCCATTGGAGCTTCTAAATCATAACATGTGTATTTGTGTCATTCTCCCATTCGGATCTTGCCTAGTCCACCTAATTTGCCTACAATATGGACATTGCATATAACAATACCTCTGTGGATTCATCCTTCTTAGAGATGCATCCGCCATTATATCCTTCCCTTTCTTAAAGATGATTTTAAAGTCATCCCAACATTTTTGTTGCTCATTGTTGTTCTTCGGATGATAGCTTCTGCTCCAATAAGTGTTTTAGACTAACATGATCTATATTCATTTTAAAATGTCTACCCATCAGATATGGTGCATTGTTTGATAGCTCATCTCCTTCTCATAGGCGGGCTTTAGCAAATTCTTCCCTTTGAGTTGGCAACTCTCTAACACAATGGGTCATCCTTTTGCGTGAGTATTGTCCTCGTTCTATTACCCCAATGCATCACATTCCACAATGAAGGTCTTGAAAAATCTAGGGTAGCCAAAACTAGAGTGGTGCACATGGCCTCCTTCAGCTTCTCAAATGCCTTGGCGATTGCTTTGTTCAGTGGAAAGCAGTCTTGCAAAGTTGTAAGTGGTGCTGTTATACTGCCATATTTTTCACAAACCGACTATACTAACTAATCAGCGTATTGAAGCCCCCGGAGAATCTTGAGGGGTTTTGAAACTTGCCATTCTATAATGGCCTTGATCTTATGGAGGTCCACTTTTACACCTTCATGCGAAACAATGTGACCCAAGTACTCCACCTTTTTCACTCCAAAAGCACACCTGGAAGGCTTGGTTCAAGGCTAATGCTACTTCATATTTATTAACACCTATCCACATGCTACAAGTGTTCTTCCCGTGTCTTGTTATACATCAATATGTCGTTAAAAATACCAAGGCAAACTATTGTAGGAATGGTGAGAGATGGTATTCATCAAACTCTAAAATGTAGATGGTGCATTTGTAAGACCAAAAGGCATCACCAAAAACTCATAGTGGCCTTCACAAGTTCTAAAAGTTGTCTTATGTATATCCTCATCTTTGATCCCAAGTTGATGGTAACCCAAGCGAAGAGCAAGTTTATTAAAGTAAACAACATCAGTAACTTGTCTAGCGAATCATCAATGACTAGAATGGGAAACTTATCTCTAATGGTGTACTTGTTGAGTTCTCTATAATATGGGCACATCCACCAAGTATCATCCTTCTTTTGCACCATCGTGGTTAGAAAGGAATACACACTTTGGCTATGTTGGATAATGCTTGCCTCCAACAGTTCTTGTACCTTCTTTTCAATTTCACTCTTTTGTACATATGGGTCCCCTGTAACATTGGATGTTGGGCGATTGACTCCATGGTATCAGTTGAATGGCATGATCATGGTCCCTTTTGGCATCACTTCAAAAACAACTAATTGTTGTCCACAATCACATGTTACTTTAGCGGTCGCAAACATCTTTGTCGGTTGTCTTTCTAATGAAAAAAGTTGTGCCATAAACCCATCTAGTCCCTTTTGAGGATCTTTTGCATTTGATGAGAACTAACCAACATTTGGGATTTTGCACACAACCCACAATTTAAATGTACTTCCTTCTCAATGAAAAGGCATGAACAATTCATCTCAATCGTTGCCAAGGTTGTGAGCCATTGGAGTCCCACAATGATGTTTGTTCCCCTCAATGGAATGGCAAACATAGGAGAGACCAGCGTATAACCACCCATGGAAATTTTAATACTATGGGATTTCTCTAAACAACTAATTGTGCCCCCATCTATAATCATGACCTGAAATTTTAGAGTTGGATAAACAAAACAGTTCAAGAGTGTTGCCAACTTATTGTTGATGAAGTTATACATACTCCCCTAGACAATTAACATTGTAACTTTGTCTCTTGAGAAAGCCCGCAACCTTTAGGCTTTGTGGGGTGTTAATACCTAAAAGAGCATAACAAGAACTAGTGGTTGGGAATTTTTATTCTTCCTCAACCTTTTCCTTGAACTTTCCGAGTACTTCCTCATCCTCTTCTTCTTCATAGGCACCTTCAATGTAGAACAATTTCTTATCGACACATTTATGTTCTCATGAGTTGGCCTAATGGTGAAGAACATGTGCTCTTGAAATAGAGGTCACAAGTTCAAATCCTGTAGGGGTAGGGTATGTACGCCTCGTTTGTAGCAAAGTTAGTTGCCTCCCGCATGTGAGTACGAGGTAGTCCCATATGCTATAAGCCGTTTGTAGACCCAAAAACAGGCCGCCCGGCATCGTGGACTATAAAACCTATTATTATTATTATTTTATTGTACTTGTTGCAACAATTGAAACACAACCCTTTGACCTTTTCTCTTCAATTTGTTAATGATACAATCGGGTAGGTTGAGGAAGGATCGTGATATTGATCCCAATCAATATTGAATGTTTGCCATTTGACGAAATCTTTTTCCTTTGCCTGTGGGCGAAGGCAATGGACTCCTATACATAAGCGAGATTAAACATTCAAGCATTGAGTTAGATGTTATCCTCAAGCCCACCCAAAAGCAAGTCATTTCGGTTATCCTTTGTGATGTTCTCGGGGAAAAGGATAGGTTGGAATTGCTAAATATAATCTTTGACATGCCCCATTTGTCGCACTTTTGCTAAATGGCTTAAATAGTTCTCTGTCACATTATTACAGTAGTTCATCTGCAGATTTATCAAGTATACATTGAACAAGTGACAATAAAAACCTTCTTTTGAACGCATAACCATCTATACCAAATAAACTACTCTAGTTCGAGATACAAGGACACAATTACCACCTTTTGTGCACAAGGGGTTTAATATAAATCAAATAAATTCTCCATTTGATTTATCCATGTGACTGGATCATTTTCATCCACTTTTGGTAGAATGTTTCGTGCCTTCCCATTGAAGCAAGGCAAGTTTTATGGCTGCACCTAATTTGGGCTTGGATTACATGGAAATCCCGTGTGATCAAGTTGGGAATTGTTGGATTGTGGATTGTGGTTGTGAATCACCTAAAAAACGAAAACTTTGACAAGGAAAAGGGAGAAGGAATGCGGGAAATGGGAAATAAGGGTGATACACCAATAATTTAACACATGCATGTAACTCTACACACAGAGAATTCAAAGATCCACACACCTGCACAACTCTAAGCTATTTTGCATAATAAATTCAAGGGTTTAGGAGAAAAGGACAGCGATAGAGGGAGTAAATTCCACACTAAGGCAATACAATATCCTATCAAACACAATGAAAAATCGGAAAACAGCGATATGAGAGGGCAAAAATGGAGTTTTTATTCAGAGGTGCAAGTACAAGGCTAGAATTGCCAGAGCAAATCAGCCCAAGTGTGTCTCATATGATTTTTACAATAGAAATCAGCCTACATCGGTTGTTGCATTCCAAAAATAGCTTGTGTGCATGCTATTTTATTTATTTTATTTACTCCTTCAACCCCTTTTGGTGCATGGTAGCAGCATGCATGATTTAATTAATTAAATTTCCTCTATCCTTCCTTTTGGAGCCACAGTCCTGTAGATTGTTGCATGCATTAGATTTAATAAAAAACCTCTCCTCTTTGGCGCCACATATAGGAATTGACTGCTGCTTTTAATTAATTTAATCCTTCTATTTTTGGCGCCATAACAATTAGAACCAGCAGTTGACTAATCAATAGAAAAGCCTTCCACCTTTAGCACGCGTTCTATTTTTGGAACAGCAGCTCTCTCTTTCTTTTATTTTTAATTCCTCCATGCACCTATTTTTAGCATCGAATTCTTAAAAATAGAACAGCAGCATGCTCTTCTAATTTTATCCAACCTTTGGCGCAAATCTTTGATGCATGATTTATCCAATCCTTTGTGCATGATTTATGGTAAGAGTGCCTTCTACGGCACCAATTCACAATTTGTGTTGATATTCAAATTCTTCCTAATTTATAAGGCTTATTTCTCACTTCATTGGTATTTGTTGGGGTTTGAAACATCATTTTTAGCCCTTAACATGAACTATAATTTTGTTTATTACTTAATTAATCGCAGTTGTGGTTTATCACTTGTTTCTCCTTTATTTATGAAGTATATTGGCTGGAATAATATCTTCATGATTGGTTAAAATATTTGGAATCATTCTTTGTCATTTTCAGCTTGTTGTTGCATGAGAATTGTTGCCCTTAAGTGTTGTTACAGTTCGCTGCCCTAGAGGGTTTATTTACTAATTTCCAGCTGGTTTTTGATGCCCTAAGGGTGTGATTTCAGTTCGCTGCTAGGGTTTGATAATTGTTGTTCCAAAAATCTGATTTCTTGCATTTGGGTTTGAGGCCAAACCCTTATTTTCAGATTCAGCCCTAGAAAGGGACATTACACTAGAATAGAGAAAGTAAATGATCCCCAATTTTATGAAGCAAAAGGAAAGAAACAAAGTGGGAAGATGCAATGCAAGAAGAGTATAACTCTTTAATGAACAATAATACATGGGAATTGACAAAACTTCTTGAAGGTAAAAATCTTGTTGGTACTAAATGGGTCTATAAGAGGAAGTTTAGATCTAATGGATCTATGGAAAATTCAAAGCACGCCTTGTAGCAAAAGGCTATTCTCAAAAAGAAGGGGTTGATTTTAGTGAGACATTTGTTCCTGTTGCAAAAATGAATACAATTAGGCTTGTTCTTGCTTTGGCTGCTAACTTTAAATGGCAGGTTCATCAAATGGATGTGAAGAATGCATTCCTTAATGGTGAGCTACAAGAGGATATCTATATGGAACAACCATAGGGATTTGTGAGAAGAGGTCAAGAGAATCTTGTTTGTAGGTTAAAATCTTTATATGGCTTGAAGCAAGCTCCAAGGGCATGGTACGCCAAGATTGATGACTACTTCAAATAAGAAGGTTTTGTAAAAAGCCCCTTTGACCCTAATCTCTATGTGAAAAGAGTGATGATGGAATAGTCTCAAAAAGAAGGGGTTGATTTTAGTGAGACATTTGCTCCTATTGCAAAAATGAATACAATTAGGCTTGTTCTTGCTTCGGCTACTAACTTTAAATGGCAGATTCATCAAATGGTTGTGTAGAACGCATTCTTTAATGGTGAGCTACAGGAGGATATCTACACGGAATGACCATAGGGATTTGTGAGAAGAGGTCGAGAGAATCTTGTTTATAGGTTGAAATCTTTATATGGCTTGAAGCAAGCTCCAAGGGCATGGTACGCCAAGATTGATGACTACTTCAAATAAGAAGGTTTTGTAAAAAGCCCCTTTGACCCTAATCTCTATGTGAAAAGAGTGATGATGGACTAGTAGTTGTGATTCTTTGTGTGGATGACATAGCAATTACAAGTAATTGTGACATGTTGATTGATGGTACAAAGAAAATATTAAGGGAAAAGTTTGAAATGACCGATCTAGGATTGCTTCATTTTTGTCTTGGTATACAAGTATGGCAAGAAGATGACATAATCTACTCTCCCAATTCAAATATACATATGATTTGTTGGTCAAATTTAAAATGGAAGAATGTAAAGTCTACTACTCCAGTTGAAGTAGGGATGAAATTATCAACAAGTGATGATTCAAAAATGTAGACGGCACATTGTTTAGACAGTTAATGGGGAATCTTATTTGTTTTACTTACTATAACTAGGTCGACATTGCTTATGCAATTAGTCTAGTTTCAAGATTTATGTCATCTCCCAAAAAATCCTCATTGGAAAGCAACTAAAAGAATTTTAAGATATGTCAAAGGAAAAAATTGGGTTTAATGGGTCGGATGTATAAATGATCGTGAATCTACTTTAGGTTTTGTGTTCGACATTGGATCAAGAACTATCTCATGTGTAGCAAAAAGCAACCAACAATTGCATTGTCATCAATCGAGACAAAATATACATTACCAATTTACATAGTTCATATCGATTAGGAATGCCATTTATTAGTTTCTGAATTAATACATTTAATTTTAATTGTTTTATGCCTTCCCATCTTCTCCTCTGTGGCCTCATAATACCAAAAATATATCATGTACAATTGCCTCTAAATACATGCCTCTTCACTATATATTGGAATTGCTTCTACAACTCTAGAAACCCTCATTGAATCAAAAAAATCCCACATTGGTTGGTTGGTTTCATGTACTAATAACATATAAACCCCAATTCATGATCCTTATGTCAATAGGGATGACGCCACAATAGAAGCGGCCCTCTTACTATCATAATGGTTGATTAGTTGTTGGGTGAGGATGTGTGCTTGCTTGGCCTTCCCATCTCCTCCTTTGTGGTTTCATAATCCCGAAAAATATATGATGTAAATTGCCTCTAAATACATCCCCCAAGTCAGATATGCCTCTTCAATGCATCTTGGAATTGCTTCTACAACTCTAAAACCCTCGTTGAATCAAAAATAATAATTGCACATTGGTCGGTTGGCTTGGTCCATGTAACATATAACCCCAATATATCATGATCCTTATGCCAATAGGGGTGACGCCACAATGGAAGTGGCACTCTTACTAACATAATGGTTGATTGGTTACGGGATGAGTATGTTTTCTTGTTCGACCTTCCCACCTCCTCCTCTGTGGCTTTCTAATCCCAAAAATATATCATGTACAATTGCTTTTTAAATGCATGCCTTACCACCCCAAGTTGGATATGCCTCTTAAGTGCATCTTGGAATTGTTTCTACAACTCTAAAAACCTTATTCATTCCTCCCTATGCCCTCAAGACTTTTACTAGTTTCTAGAATGTGCGAATTGTTGTAAATTACCAATTTGCATAATTCAGATCTGATTGGGACTGCCACTCATTAGTTTTTGAATTATTACATTTAGTTTTAATTGTTTTGTGCCCTTGGTGTAACTTAATTAAACGTAAATCACTGCTTCAAAAACTTGAACATATTAATCTATTTAAACTAATATAGTACTACCATCACTATATCATAATTTATAAATGTATTAAATATATAAATTGACCTATTTAGATGGATCGTATGAACATACATAATTTATGGATATTCTTAATATTTATTAACTCATTTTTATTTTAGATACTAACCAAAAAATTAATAATTTAGCTCAAGTTAGCCTTGATATTTTATTTAAGATAAAGTTATAAATATATTTGAGAGTAAGAATATGCTCAAATGTACACTAAGCCCTCAATAAGCTTTGAATAACAATAGTCAATAGATAATAAACCAGTGTTGCGCTGACATCCCGAAAGTTTCGGTAACTTGGGGCCTAGGAGGGACATCACCAAAAAAAAAAATCATTAAAAAACATGCTTTTATTTTAAAAAGCTGTTATTCATACCAAAGATTGTTCCCCAATCCCAAAAGTAACCTAAAACATTAATAAAGTTTAAACCCCTAAATTTCATTGAAAAAGTTGAACGGTGTAAGTTTGTTTTTATATTTTTTATAGCCATCCCCCACCATCCCCAAAACTTTGGAGTATTTTTGCCGGTTTACAATATTTTAGTCATGTACTTAGGTACATGACTAATATCACTAAATTTGGCTAATATTATTTTGCATATTATAAAATCCACAAAAATTGATTTTTTCTTTAGATAACGCTGAATGCAGTAACATGGGGCTCAGGGAGTGTTCCTTTTTTTCAGCAATTTTTTTTATTTTGAAAAGGGGCTGATCATTGGGGACATCTCCCAGACAATCTGGGGACGAGGAGTTGTCCCTGGGATGACTGCACATCCTTAAATCGCCCAAAAATTATGGAGATGTCCCAAGGTTTTCAGAGGTTGGGGGATGGCCAGGACACCAAATCCAGTATACCATAGGGATGAATACTGGATTTTTCCCAAAGTGCACAAGTTTTTCTCCAAAATAAAATGCAAAAATATAAAAGTTTTGACAAGAAATCACTTCCCACAATTAGAAATATGGAAGGAGTAAGAACAACAAAAGCTAAGATTATCGTCACCAATTTGAAGATCTTTTATGCCACTTGACACTCAAATCTGTTTTGCAAATGGTAGACATGTCACAAACCCCGGATGTTACTATATTATGCATAATTCCAGGACTCGAACTCAGTTTGAACTCAGAAAGACTTATAAGAAGCTTGAACTTCACTTTAAAACTTGGCCAGAAGATAACAAAAGACTCTTCTAGTCTGTATGAGGTCTTTGACTTGCAAAAGGTCATTTTTTCTCCTTTTTATACTGGTTGAACTCGAGCTCAAACTCAAAAAGTCTCGGTGAAGTTGAAGGGGACTTGACAAAACTCAAAGACTCTTCTAGTCCGTGTGAGGTCTTTGACTTGCAAATGGTCATTTTTTCTCCCCTTTTATACTGGCTGAACTCAAGCTCAAACTTGAAAAGTCTCAATGAAGTTGAGGGGGACTTGACAAAACTCAAAGAGCCTCAGCAGTCAATCCATATCAACCTGTTTTTGTTCACTCGGCACTTGAGAGTTTTATGACCAACTTAAAAAGTCTCACAACAATGATATTGTGTACTAATTATTAACATAGTCCATAGGGTCATGGCCTATCAAACAACATACACACCCTTTTATGTATTCAATCATGGCTTCAAATATATGTTTATAAAAGAAATTGTACTAATTTTTCTGCATCAATACAAATATATTGGTTCATAGGGTAATGGCCTATAGAACAACATACACACCCTTTTATGGATTCAATCATGGCTTCAAATATATGTTTATAAAAGAAAGGGTACTAATTTTTCTGCATCAATACAAATATCTTGTACATTGTTATCCTATGAATATTATGTAACAGTCCATATAAGCCCACTACACTCTCTTACAACCATCCAGAATATTATAACCTAGTCCATTACAGAAAACTGAGCATCACCTAGTGAAATCTTGCAACCTATGTCCTTGGTTGATACCATAGGAGCTTGAGATAATTATCAAAGCCTACATATTTAAAAACGGAATTGAATATTTCCCTCTCCAACTGTTTGGTTTTCAATAATTTTTTACCTGGTTCGTTCTGATGGAAAAACAAGCTTCCCCTTTAAACTCTACATAACTAATGCATTTGGAAGGTTCGACTCCTGCATTTAGACTCTGCTTGAATGTGTTAAACAAATATAAACACAAGTCTGAAAATCGTTCATAATGCCATCCCAATCTTTTTGCATCTATGTACTTTGCTTGGGTGTGACATTGATCAACAAAAACGATACAATAATTTTGCATCGCATCTATTGACAGATTTCAGGCGGGGTTTATATGGTTTTGAGCCAGTATATAATTCAGCTTTGAAGATGAAAAAGGTAGGATGCATTTTCCAGGCTATTTTTTTGATAATTTTGCTACTTTTGCAGTGTTAAAATTTGACTCCCCAATTAGCCAAATTTCAAAAAAAAACATTCAGCAAGTATCATGTTAAATGACAAACCTATTACATATATTAATAGTACATCTTATGCCTCTTTTAAAACTAGCCTATAATGCATATATTTCTTATTTTTTGAACAATGATAAAATACTTTCCATCCCTTAAAATTTACCCTAGTGCGAGGGTGTAGAAGATATTTCACTGTATATTTCAATGCTCTTGTCTCTTATATCACATGATGTTGTGTCCGCCAAGCTAATCAGATATTTGTACGTTATTTTATTAATATTTACTATTTTTGCACTTGTTTAGTTGACATTATATGGATAATTGAAGACCCTTCCACCCCGCCTCCCATATTGTCCGCCCACCGATGAAACTACTTATAGCCTGAATTGGCAAATACACCTTTGTATAATTTCGTTATGATACTCGATTGAAAGATCCCCAATAGATCTTTTGCCCAAATAAGAGATTTTTCCCACTTTATAAAATAATAAAATATACTTTTGACAACTATGGGAAATAGACTAGGGCAACCGGGATTAATTTATGCAAAAAGCGACTAGGGTTTAAAACACACCCAAAATCAGCATACAATAATTATTTTTACTCCCAAACCCTTAGAACAACCCTAGAGAATTTATGGTGAAAATCAGATTTTACAACAGCTGGAAAATAATTTAAATCTGAAACCCTAACTACTGCAATCTTCAAGATAGCATAACTTTCTCTACACAACTCCGATCTAAGCAAATGACATATGCCCGAACTTAGAAAAATACAAGGAACAAGATGGTGTAAACCAAATTATAACATCAACTACCAAACATTTAGATCTGGCCCTCCTACTATTTCGGCCCACACATTTAGGGCATCAAATGAGCTCCAAAACTTATTTTCTCTATCCCAAATGCTTGCCTATATTTTTAGGAACTCGTTCATATAAACATCAAAATTTTTGAATGCCAAATCAACTCATAAATCAGATCTGAAATCTGATTATAAAACTAGCAAATAACCCTCAAAAGAATTATGAAACTTGGGTATTTTCATTCACAGAAATTATGAGATATTAGACAATGATTTGCAGATCTAAATACCTCAATAATAATGCCCAAAAAGTCCCAAAGTGAGTCGATCCAATAGAAAAAAAACACATTGCAATTTTAATCACCAAAATACTTTAAGAAGTCTTTAATAACACTATTGGAAAAAGTCTGAAATAGACTAAAAATCTGATTACAATCAATGGGAATTTCTGAGTGAAAAACCCTCTCAAACTCTTGGGGTTTTCGTCCACAAGAGGTAGAATTCACAAGGGGTTTCGTCCTTGGAATTTTTTATGCAAAAGCTTAGAGCTCAAATGCAAGAGAAATATCATATAAAAATCTGGGTTGTCATAAAATATTTCTGGATTATGGAAGAGGCAAGTCGACTTCCCTTTTAAAGGAAAAGGGCCAACAACCAACCTCCAAACTAGCCAATGAGCTCACATGATTTTCCCCATGCAAACATTTAATATTTTCCATATTAAATGTTTTTCCCAACAACATTTCCCTCCTAGTGCAAGTCACATTTCTCTAGGGGAATACATAAATTAATTATGTTTTTATCTTTCCTAGGCTTCATTACTCCCCTTTGGCCCAAGTCGCCATTATCCTTTCTAGGAGGAATAAAATATAATAAATCCCTTTACAATGACTTTTGCCCCTTAAGGCAAATCGTATTTTCCATAGAGATTACAATTTATTTTTATTAAGCTAAATAAATTAATATAAGTGCTTTAATAATTTTATTTTATTTTTTTATAGCACTTTATAATAATTTATTATAACTTAAGTCACCCTTATATTTTTCCTTTGGCCGTCGGGTTAACAAAATAGACCAAAGGTCTTCAATTGGAAAGGGACATTACACCGATTGACCAATGAAGACAAAATTGTAATAGATTATTTTAGTTGACATCATATGAAGAGTTGAAGACATTCCCCTCCCCACATTGTCCGACTATTGATGAAACTAGTTATAGCCTAAACCTGGCAGATATGCAAGGTGCAATTTCCCTATGATGATCTGATTGGCCAATGAAAATAAAATCATAATAGATTATTGAAATAATGGGATTCATTCTGACCAGTTCAAAAGGGCGGCAATAATATCAAATCAATTCCTTTAAGCCAATTCAAACGTGCATATTAATATGTAATACTTTGACCACCTGTTGTTGAATGTGAAGTCCCATGTGAAATATTTAACCGGAATGAGCATTACTCTCAAGAAATTGTTTGGGACAAACAATACCACATTCATAATATTTACACTTTCTTTCAAATGCTCATGATGCCTTTTCTCTAAGGAATCATTATCAAAACTCAAGTTTTACATTCACTCCATCTTTATTAGAAATTATGGGATTCATTTATGCTCTAACTGGGGGTTCTTTTCACCTTTCCCTCACGGTACTACTTCACACAAACACTACAAAAGCAAGGCTTATTCAAGAAAAGTTTCTAATTTTCTTCTGCATGAGATCACCAAATAGCTCTCTACCTGCAAAACCCTAAAAAACATATATGCACCAGGGTCAACTTAAAGCTGGCTTGCCTCCAACCCTAGAACAAGATGTAAACAAGAGTTAGAGCAATCTTCTAGGTTCATATCTACAGCATTCAAGAGGCTGTGTACTGCATTCTGATCTGTAGGCTGTCAATCTATCAATTGGAAAAAGCATTGTAATTGTTGGAATTATGCAATGGAGCTAAGGTCTTACATGACAACAACAAACAATAATAATGCCGCGTCCATTTCAGTTAGACAATAATCATTTCTTCATACAACCTTTCAGTAAGATGACTGTCAGCCAACAGTATACAACTCTTCTCATGACCTGTCTTATTGACACGTCCTCATACAATTCCATGCACGTCCATTAGTCTCAAGACCGCTAAGACAAAAGCAAATGATTCCTTTCAAGTTCTATTGTATACCAAGAATCTAACCCAACCAGTCTTGAATAGCATGACAGAAAAGTCTTGAATAACATACAAGGAAGCTAAAATTTTCATAAAGAACTTTCCTAAAATTTATTATTTACATGGGAGATGCCATCTCAAGGAAATATTGTCCACCTTGCTAGTATTTGTTCAGATCGGTGCAGTTGCTGGCCAACAAAAATGTGCTCATTTAAATGATATCGTACGTTGGTCGACTATGCAGAGTAAAATGTTAAATGCAATTTATAACCCCGTCCCATACTTAACTCTAGATTTACCTACCAACAAAATTACATCAACAACAAATCCCAAGGGATATCCAAGTTTTGGTAAATAACACCACATGAATGTCTCTTTTTCTTTTCAACAGATAGTGCAATTGATGCATCAAGGCAACATTGAACACATTTTATGTAGATTGTAACTCAGTACTAATTTTCACAGGTGGCAGGAGAAAGGCAGTGCCACTAATGTAGCAACTCTTAAAAATGTACATTGTGTCTACTGATATATGGGTCCAGACTCCAAACAAAGATGTTCTCTCCTAGTTAAGGTTTGGAAAAAGAAAGAATGAAAAATATTATATTTAATTTCCACAAATGATCAAATTAAATGGGACTTGAAAGTAAATTCGGTTGCAATAGAAAAGTAACTGAAAATTACAACAGTAGAACAAAGCAAACCTGACCTAAGGGGGTAAACCGTAAAACCCAAAGGGGTTTAAACCGAATACCACATACAAGTATAAATAGCCATGTGAGAAACTTATGCCTTTTATTACTCTTCATGTTATAATTTTGTTTTCTCTTCTAATATAAAAATCAATTTTTCCCAAAAAATAGTAGTGACCATTGATCCTAATCAAAAAGGTTGAAGCATGCATACCACTTTTATCAAGCGCTTGAAAGGGGGTTCCTTTGTGTTTATCTTGTCTTCCATAAGAAGTCCAGGTGAGACATTTTGGAGTCCATCCTGGTTAACAATATTCTGAGCAGGACTAGAAGAAAAATCAGCTAATAAAGGCGAAGCAGAAATTCCTGGCGTACCAATGGCTAAAGATTGAGAATGGCTTAGTGCATTTGCTGTTTGCTGAAGGTTCTGACCAGTTCCAATATTTGAAATTGCAGAGGATGGCTTCTCAGAATCTTCCAAGGGTGAAGGAGCTAGAAGAGTGGAGGGTGAAGGAGCTGTAAATGGTGAGGTTGCTGGCTGTATGGGAGTCCCAAGCTTGGGAATCTGAAGTGATGATGCAGCTAGACTTTGCTGATCTAATTGTGGGGAGGATTGCTGAGATACTTGAGGAGAAGCAGACAGAATAAGTTGAGGTGAGGAAACAGAAAGTGCTGGCACTGACTTAAATTGTTGCTGCTGCTGTTGATAAACTGGTCGTTGATTTAATGTATGATGTGGCTGCATAAATGTTTGTTTAATAGAAGAAGCCTGTTTAGGCTTTGATTCACTGTTCAGGTCATTCACTTGTTGAAACTGTGTCATTTGTTGTAACTGCATATGCGCAGCTTGCTGCTGCTTCTGTGGCTGAAATTGCTGCTGCTGGCTTTGTGGATGTTGTTGTTGGAACTGCTGCTGCTGGCTTTGTGAGTGTTGTTGCTGGTACTGCTGCTGCTGGCTTTGCGGATGTTGTTGCTGGAACTGCTGCTGCTGTTGTTGCATTTGCATCTGCCGATGTTGCATATTCTTAAATTGCTGTGCTTGCAAGATCTCTTGGGATTTTATTGTTTGGTGGTGATGTTGAAGAGCATTTGCATTCAATTGCAAAGGGTTTAAATCATTTTGCTGTAAAGGATTGTTTCCAGCCTGCTGTAAAGAGTTTATACTATTTTGCTGATGGGTGGCATTATTTTGCTGAAGACCATTAATATTATTATTACTACCATGTTGGAAGGAAGTCTGCTGCAGGGCACCCATCCCACTTCCTTGAGTTGAATTTAGACCGACCCCAGATTGCATTGCAGTTCGATTATTTTGCAGTGTTGTTTGCACACCAGATTGCTGCAACTGTGGCATGGAACTATGCTGAATAGGTGTCACAGAGTTTGGTTGCATTGATGTTGCCGAAGCCTGCAAATTCAGCTGTTGGAGCTGATTAGCATGCTTCTCCGGTTGTTGTATGTGAGGTATTGGAGATTGTGACTGCTGCTGAATAGAATGCAAATGGCTGCCAGACTGAGGCGGGAATTGTTGATGTCCCTTCTGTTGTTGTGGAACAGGTTTTCCTGGCTTAAATGAGTTTAGAACATATTGGATTTGCCTCTCAACAGCATCAATCTTGTCTTCTGGGAATGCAGGTGGAATACTGTTCTTAGAAACTTGAAAATATTGCATCATACGATGGACTTTGCCTCTATACACCTTTAGCTTTTCAAGTTGATCAGCTGCCATAGGCTGCCAAAAGAACAATCTTTATGCATTGATGCCAAACCGAATCATTAACTGGTGCCATCAGGCTGTTTGATTAAATTATACCAAAGAAAAAGTGAGTGAACAAAAAAGGAAATGTACCTGCTGACATTTCAGGGTAAGCTTTTCGAGTAATTCTCTTAGGTCTGGAAAATATATATCTTTCAGCTTTTGCAGCTGCAAAAAAATACATCACCGTTTCTATCAGATCATTGCTACAAATGTCCTGATCCTAATACACCAAGAAGATTGCTAGAAGAAGAGTCGTGATATACACAAAATAGACGAAGGAGAATTTAACAATGATAGAATCATAGGTGATAGATATAATATAACAAGGAAACCTATCACAAAGATGATAGATATAATAGAGGTCACAGACATCGGAAATCACAAAAAAATAAGATAACTGCAAATGTTTTTCTTACATAATTGACATAACATGATTTAAATGATAACTGGAAGCAAATGCTGGCTTGAACAGCTTGATATACACAAGCATCGTCGGGGAAGGTTGTGGTCTCAAATTACAACTACTGTGAAGTAAAGGGATTTGACATGGTTTTCATAAGATGATGTTAAGCATTGAAAAATGGTTTCCCATAAGGAAAGGGCGTAGTTATCATAAGGTGACTTTTCCCTCCAACAAGGGGCGGTAAGATATAACTCTGAAAATGGATTAATTCTTCTACCGCCTTCACTAAACAGACTTTTACACATATGTATGCTACCTTGGATGACATACTTCTTTTACAACAGCCAGTATAACCACTACTGTCCATGTCTGTAAACTGAAGAAGCTAACCATCATTCAAAAAATCAGCTTTAGTTCACTTGAGAGCCTCCAGCTGCAGTGTCAGGTAGAGTTATTAAGCCTTTGATCTGTTAGTGGCTAGCAAGTTAGTCTATTTTTGCATTTTTGATGTATTGATAATACCACTGGCATTCTAAGTTTGGATGATTAAAGTCATTTCACAGCTTAGGGTCCCATTCATAGTAGCCAGGATTGTTGTTGACATCAACTCTAGCATGGCCACACACACACACACAGAAATATCACATAGATAGCAATCACAAGCTAGAAAACAAATTGCAAAGTATCTTACCTTCTGAAAGATCTTCTCCTGCCAGTCAAGAACATTTGATTGTACAGTTTGACCTGACGACTCCATTGATGCTGGAAAATTCCACAGTTCCTAAGTATATAAGGCCACCGAAAAAATTCTATCACGCTAAAATATCAAAGGAAAGACTGAATGTATACCTTCAATCGATCCTAGATCAAGTCTAATATGTGCAGTAGGCAGATGGTAGGAATGGCATAAATGTGTCATATATCTCAATTATAACTGAATAGAGAATATAATAAAATATTTGAGATAAAACAATGGAAGAGATGATAGAATTTTACTTGTTGGGACATCTGACAGCCTCTGGGTTTGGGCTTGTAGTAACTGCTTTTGATGTTCAACGGAGCTTTGCTGCTGCTGCTGCTGCTGCTGTTGCAACAAAGCACCAGGTGTGTGAAGCCTTTGCTGGAGCTCTTGCTGTACTGAGTTCGACTGTGGTAACATTGTTTGTTGTTGTTGGATCTGCTGGGGCTGATGTTGGAGCTGAGATAGAAGTTGCTGTTGTTGTGGTTGTTGCTGCAATTGCTGCGATTGTGGTTGCAACAATGATGGTGATGGCTGCTGCGCTTGCTGATATTGAGAATTCTTTGATTGCATGATCTGTTGGAGTTGCTGTTGTTGCTGCGTCTGCATATTTGAAACATTAAAAATTGATGGTTGTTGTTGCTGAATAATGGGTTGCTGCTGTTGTAAAACAGACTGCTGTTGCCTAAGGACAGACTGCTGATGCTGCTGAAGGAAAGACTGGGATGGTTGTTGTAGGCTAGATTGTTGAGCAGGTTGAAGAACAGAGGCCTGAGACTGACGAATTAAAGTTTGCTGACTTGTTTGATGAGTAGGCACCTGAGCTGATTGCAAGATGGATTGCTGTGAAGCCTGAAGCTGGGCTTGTTGCATGACAGGTTGTTGCTGCTGCTGGAGTATTGATGGCGCAAGCTGTGACTGTTGAAGATTCTCTTTCAGAAGAACCTGCTGTTGTGAGTGTTGCAAATGTTGCTGTTGATGTTGCAACGGTTGCTGATAAAGGAGCTGGTGTTGTGCTTGTGGCTGTGGGTGTTGTTGAGCTACTTGCTGTTGTCTTGATTGCATCTGCCTCTGAACACTTGGAAGAAGAGCATTTTGAGGTAAAACCTGACCTGTTGAGTTATTCAGCGCACTTTGAGTACCAAACACATGTCCACTTGTACTTTGAGATAAGTGTGTCATAGAAGCCAGTGTAGAAGGCAAGCCAGCTGAGCTCTGCATTCCACCTGCACTAATGCCAGGTTTTATATTTTGTTGTAGTAATGCTTGTTGTTGTTGAGCCTGTCCAGGCAGTGAAATGCCATTGCCATTTACTAATGTCGTATTTCTCAGCTGTGGTGGCATCATAAGTCCTGTTCCAATGTTGAAAACAATTGAAACCAGAAATAAAACCCACTTCTCAGACCAAAACCTCATTGAATACTGATATCAAAGAATAAAAGGAATTATTTTAAATAAGCACAATAAACTGATTGTTTCCAGTCAAAATGATAGTATAGATTATGCTTAATGAGTAAAACCAGTAATTTTATTACAAATTAGAATTTTATTTGGCTGCCCCCACCAGGATCTAGAGGCTTCTGGTTGCTACTAGAAGAAACAGCCGCCAAAGGATTTCCATCTCGAGAAACATGATTTCTTAATGATAGCATCTTGAGAGATATTTTGCGTAGATAGTCTTGCTGCATATCATAGACACCCAACATTATCCTCCAAAAAGACAAAAATAAAGAATTCCACACATCAAATCCATCGACAAACATGGATGCTTTTCAAAATGCAATAGCAATTTTCAAATGCATGGTAGTAAAAAGAAGTGGAGACCATATGAATTGAAAGGCACCATGAATGAGATCTGTCAGCTTGCTGTATAAAATGTGCAATAGCATACATACTTAGAAGAACAATAACTTTTCTGCCTTCTTGAGTTGAATGAAAACATGAAATTGAAGCAAGATTTAAAATTCCCCGTAAGGGGAAAAGTGTAAGAAAACTAGGTAAAACTATCATCTATTTTTTTCAGAAAGATGCAGAATGATTAGGCCTGGACTGTTTCAAAATGTTCAGAGTTTGATGCCCTCAATAATTTTTTCCAGATTTTGGGAATTAATTATTTAAGATAAATTCAGAGCTATTATAATATAGATAAAAGCAAGCATGCACATAGATACATCAATCAGTTTTGTCCTTTTCCAGAATTGATCAAACACTTCAAGGAATTGTAATAACAATCACAGAAAATTTTGAAAAAGACATTTTCAATGATGACACGGACAGCAGTTGAGGAAATTCATGCAGAAAAAAATATTTTGGCCATATTTTCAACCTCCAATAATCCCAGCTGGAATCATGTAAGGGATGTAGAAGGCCATGCAGTTCATTAGTTACTATTTGCGAATAACAAACAATAACGACGTAGACTAGCATCAATAGAAAACTAATAACAATGACTCATATATATATATATGATAAATGTGCAGGTAACGGACCTGATCCAGGGCAGCAGCATAAATCTTCTCTTCAAAACGCAAAGCAATCTTTCTGAGTTCGTTCATGCCATCAGGACCTGTAACTGGCATATGTCTTTGGAGAGTATCCATTCTGCACAAAAACATTTTCTGTTAGAAAACCCCTTCCACAGTTTCTATTGGCAAACAGGTCAGTTGCAAGCACTTTTGCCAAACATGAAACTCCTCAATATCTTTTCTTAAGATTACAAACTTTGATAGGTTATAGCCTAAAAAGCTACCATGAACAAGAGAGCCTACCATGTGAACAAAATACAAGGCTTAGAGTCAAAATAGATGGTTCACCAGCAAGGTATTTTCCTACAAAATGGGTTTTACTGCTTTGAAATGTATGTGTATGTGTATAATGTAGAGTCAAAGAAGTATGCTAAACCTGATGCAAAAAAAGTGCATAAACAGAGTTACAAAAGTACAGGGTAATTGATTTGTCTAAAACCAACAACATTAGCTGCTGAAACCAGGAAAAAGGAATGCAGCCTGTTGGATGGCAATCATTGGGCATGTTTGACGAGGAGCTTATTTTGGAAAAAGTGTGCACATGTTTGCCCATCCGATGGGCACTTCACACATGCTGGATACTTTTCTTCCTGACACAAAACTTGAATGTTGATCAGGTGTTTGCTAACTATAAACTGGAAGAACAAATACCCATGAAATTTACAGTTAAGTATATCATTACCATGTACAAATAGACGCAAATATTATATTTATCTAATATAGAAATATTCATCCTTCCAAATGGTGTTAGTACAGTTAAGGAAAAGCAGTTTACTGAGAAATGGATCCATCCTTAGCAAGGAAGAATGAAACTGAAATTTGATGGGGCTGCCAAAGATAATATTGGCCGTGCAAGTAGGGGAGAAGTCGGTCGAAGTGAAATTGTCAGGGCTAAGCAATTGTTTCACTTAAATATGGGGAATTCATCTAATAACTAGGCAAAGCAGAAGCTCTTCTCCAGGGCCTCCCCCTCACTATCTATAAAAGCGGCTAAATATGGAAGTGGAGGGAGAATCAAAGATAACCTCAAAATTGAATGTTAAATATGGTTATGCAAGATGTTTTCTCTGTCTACAAATCGTTCATTCTCATCTCCTTTAACCAGGTTGAAAGTGGGAGTAACAATGTCGCAGGTCTTTTAGCAAAAGTAAGGGACATTCTAAGATCTTGAATTGGGCAAAAATTGAATATTTTCAACAATGCCCACACTAATAGCAAATTATGTATCCATTTGCATTGATTTCCCTTAGTTATTCGAGCATGATTATATCATATAGGTATCCATTAGGGCCCCGCCCATAGATCAAATTTAAGGGTTTCGAACATGATATTAATCTAGGGAGATACCTCGCATGCTTGAAGCGCATCTAGGACATTTAGTACTATGGAATTGAAGCTCCTAGTTTATAACATCTCTTGTAAAGTGGAGGCAATGGTGTATGCAGGTAGTGACTGTGGCGTCAATGCAATCTTTATTCTAGTGGTGGAGATTTATAAATTATTTAAATAAAAACTTTACTTTTTAGGGTGATTCCAGTTGGACTTTGATTTATCTTAGAATGCCATTTTCCTTCTTTGGCCTCTATGGCTTATTGTGGTTTCAATAACAATTGGAGCTGCTATGGTCGTTCCTATTTTGGGGGTGTGGCTATCTTCAGCTGCCACCCTTGGTAGTGAGCTTATGTTTTTGTCAGTAGGGTTGGTAACTGTATTGATGAGTTGGAGGAATTTCTTTGAGACCACATACGGGATTTGAGGAAGTTGTCTTCTCCACGTGTTCCGATCTACATTCTTCTCTTCGCGAGATGATGTGGTCCTTCCGGCTTCTTCAGCAGAGAGGGGTTACGAGAGACAACTTGATGCTTTAGCCCTCTTACGCGATCATAGGCAGCCTTACGGTCAACATGGATAAAACCAAGGTTATGGTTTTCAATTTGAAGACCTTTGATTTCCATTTAGTTCTTCGAAGGAGGAGTTGATGATCACCAACTCCTACACCTATTAGGGTTCTCTTCTCTAGACCTCGGTTCAAATTTACGCTGGCTATTGACCCGCATCAACAAGGGGTATGGTTACCTGCGATCTTGAGAGACATTTGCTTCCGCCATCACTTTCAAGACACGTTGTCCAAGATGTCTCTCTCGGACTCTCTGTGAGACCCACATTCTTTATGGTTCTAAGGTTTGGGGCCTCTCATCAACCGGATTAGGCTTCCATTCCGAGTTGAGATCCTTTTGCTGGACGGACATCGGATGCAAAAGACAGTTCCTCATCATATCATCTTGCCTTAGAGTTTGAGGCTCGCCCTTTCAAACTAGAGGTCATCTTTGGTCTCATCTCAGAGGACCACATCCAAGGACTTTCGCATGCCTCACTTGGCGAGGATAAATACATCTAAGGACCTTGCCCTTTGTTCACGAGGCCATTGCTCTCTCCGATCATAGTGGTCGTGTTCGGTGTTGGTATGCCGAGACCTCTCGTCTTCTTGGATCTCTTGGGATCAACATGGACCGTCTCCCCCCTTTCAGGTACTCCATGGATGCTCCTGCTCACCTCCTTCCGAGCACGCAAGGTCTTGGCACAAAATTATTAGAGACGACATACCAAGAGGACAGTAGGTTCAGGCCCCGTGGACCAACCCCCGGGAGGAGCTACGCCCGAAAATGGCCTTCTACGCCAATCACTTCCTGGAAGTCAACAATGGACTCATCATTCGGCCCACCTATATCTCTCGTCATTGGATGCATGCTCTTCGCATATCTTTGGGCCAATTCAGAGTTGGATCCCACAGGCTTCGGGTTGAGAGTGATCACCAGTTGGTTCGGTCTAAGAGGATCTGTCAGCTTTGCTCCCTCCAGGAGGTTGAGATAGAGAAACACTTCATCTTCCGATGCCCCATCTATTATGAGATCAAATGGAGGTTTCATTGTCTTTTCCGTGAACATCCAACGTTCACAACCTTCTTCAGGTATTATGATCAGAGGTGTCTCGCTCTCTATTTACATAAAGCTATTAAGCTCTGTGAGGCCCTTCCAAGGAGACTACTACTCGACGGATCACATTTTTCTTTGATGTGCTCCGGGTGTGAGGGGCACCAAGCGGGGACATGATCCTAGTGGAGATCTTCTGGCTAGATTCAGGACTAGAGGAGCTTCTTCCCTAACTAGAGATATCCGGATTCATGCACGGCCAAGGGCCCCCACTTTTAAATGACAGACCACCAAGTCCACCTGAGAGCTCGACATTCCACGGATCGTAGGCGTCTGGAGGCTTCTAGTACGACACCAAACACCAGCACATCACTAGATTCTTTTCAGCTGACCTTGGGCAACAATTGTGAGGGTTGGTGTCGAGGCTTTTCCCTCCACCTCCCTCTCTTTCCTTGTGCTCTCTTTCTTCTTCTTCTTCTTCTTCTTCTTATGTTTTTTTGAAGACCCTTTTGGGTTTTCCTGCTACTTCTGCTTTGCTTTGTATGGTGCAGTCCCATTGACCTATTTTTGTGGTCACTTGTTGGACATTTAATATAATTATCTTATCTTATCTTATCTACATTTCTCAGTTTGCCAGGTTGTTGATAAATCTTTCTTTCTTTGGAGATTTGCTTTAAGGCTGATTAGATTTCTGTCATATGGGGATTTTGTATAGATGATTCTTAGTTCTGTTTTGGCTTTTGCTAGATCAATCTCTGCTCAATTTTTATGGCCTTCCATGTTAAATACAGAATATTCTATAATGAAAAATTTAAGTGGAATTCAAGAGGAAGGTCATGCAAAAGTTTGACTGCAAACAGACAAATATTAAATTTACTTCCCACCATTCTGATTGGTTAGTTGGGGCTAAGAAATGAGGGAAAGGGAAAACACCTCCTGAAAATAAATGCCACTTCAGTAAGTCAAAGGATAGCTCTGACACTTTGCTCAAGAGGATGCCAGGAAAAACTCGTGGCGAGGGCAGAAGAACAAGAAAAAATGCTAATTATGTGGAATAAGAATTTTAAAGGGTTCAAAAATAAAAGGCAATGACATGTTATTTACAGTTGGACGATGGACACCACCAAATTTGGCTGCAGCATGATCCTAAAAAAGAAGGCAGCTCAATTTCTTCCGAAGTGGGCAATATAATGCTGGATTAGAGGCATAGTACGGTAGTAACACCAGAAGAAATATGCCAAGAAGAAACATTCACGGCGAGATTATTCACAACCTGAAACTCGAGATGAACTCCAGCATGAGCAATCTGTACAAGACTTTCAGACTTCTAGTTGAAAATTTGTGCTTAAAACTGTGTGATAATCTTCCACCACTGCCATGTTTAGCATGATGGGTTATTTTTTTATGTTTAAGGTATTTCTTATTATAGTAATGTTATATGCCATATGTATTCATGGATGCTCATGGATGGTATGACAGGGATTTTGCAGTTTTTTTTGTCATGGGTACTCATGAAGAGGTGCCCCCTTGAGCATCAGGTTTTGGACAAGAGATGCCCCTTAGGAGTCAAGTTGTTACTCGAACTTGTGCCGGTGATGGTAAACTCCATAACATTTTGCAGTATTGCCATAGTTTTCTATGTTTGTCAAAATGACACTACCCTCTCTCTGTATCCTCTTATCAGGATCATTGAAACAAAACAAATTGAAATCTGAAAATTCTTGAAACAAAAATTGTCTAAATATTTATAATTAGTAATTACGAATTTCTGGAAGCAAAAACAACACAGTTCATAAGTTTAATTCCAGTAGAAAATCAATGAAATTCTGCTATGGTACTTGCCACTATCATCAGCTCGGTGAGCTACTCCACATTTTGATGACAAACCCATCATCAATGTACTCGATGCTAGTCCAGATAGGATGTGATCCCATAGAAGGGGCTTGGGCTTCTATTTTTACTACAAGATTGGTCCCATGGAGTTGAAATAATACAGCTACAGGGATAAAATGAATCTTTTCCTATAAAATAGGAGCCCCACATTTTGAGCCAGCAGACTTTCAGCTGCTGTTAAAGAGGGGGGCTGAAAGTTTCCCCACCAACCTAGGGACATTTTCTACACATGGATCCTTGAATAATATTTTTTTGAGATTTTAAAAGTTATATAAATTTAGACCATCTGTTTGCATATAATTCCTAGAATTTCTCATCTAATATTAAATAGCACAAAAGAATTAAATATCCATGGGACCACTAAACTGGAAAAAGACTCCTAAATTTCTCAGCAGCGCCCACTGAAAAAATTTAGTAACCTCCTCCATCGGACTGTAGCCTTAAATAGTAGAAACTTGCAGTCTAATGCAAAACCAAGAGTAACAAATTTGAACAATATAAGTTAAATGTAAAATATTTCTTTCTAAGATTTCACAAGGGGGATCTCGGCCATCAAAATAGTGTCTCCCTTGGCAATGACCTAAAAAAGTTACCTTTACCTACCGGTTTGCAATAAGTGCACAAGAAAGTCTAGTATTTGCTTCTTCTTCTTTCCAGCTTCATAATCCCCAAAACAAATCTCATTCAAATGCTTCTGAATACATACCTTACTGTCCCAAGTGGGACGTGTTTTTAATGCATCTTGAAATTGCTTCTACAACTCTAAAATCGTCATTCATTCATATCCTTACATCATTCTTTTAAAGAAATCTTTAAGCTTTAATGGCTTTAATGGCTTTACCAAAACAACTTATATAGACCTTTACTTATCCTAAAAATTATTTTATACTTCAGTTTTTAGTGCTATTTTGAAAAAATATATTAATGATGGGAGATTTGACGCCCACATAATCCATGACAATACCCAAACAAGATTTTTGGGTAACAATTGTCTGACATTTAAGGCTTTTTAATTGCTCCATCGTCAGGTAAAAAAATCATATTGAGTATAATCAATAGTTAAGTGTAGAAAAAGCAGGCCAAACTCCGTTGTATGACTAAGATATTATAATTTTTCAATCAATTTCTTCAGATAAGAAGAAAAAACATTGGAATGACAGTCAAATGGACATCATATACAAGGTTGAAAACTGTGTTACGATGGTCAAATAAACATCATATTTAAAATCAATCATTAATTGTTAATGTTAACATCTCGCCAACATTACAGTCCACCACCAATCCCGGCTGCCATCATAGGATGCCTCTCAGCCTACTACAAAGTTAATTACAGATATTAACATATGATAAATTATAATCAATAAATTAACTTGAGATATTAACATATTGTTAAGTGATTTTCTATAAAATCGAATGTGAACTTATGTAACTACTTGATGTTTACACACAACATTCTATTTAATTTCCTACCAGCTATGGATTTTATTTTAAATAACTATATTGTTAAGCGATTTCTTATAAAATTAAATTTGGCAAAGATTAACATAGTGCTAAGAGATTGTATGTGGCAAACAGACTTTATCTTATGTTGACATACACCGAGTTCTATTGGATATTCCATTCCAATCTAATAGTCACAACTTTCTAGTGAAAATCTTACCAGTTATGGATTTCACTCCACTGTAATATTTAATTTCGCTATCAAGTGGTAAATCAATGGAGCATTTAAAATTTAGTCGTATACTGCATTCAATTTTTTTTGAAGGGGGAAACAGTTGAGTTACATAGATATTGGCATCCCTGCCCTTAAGTCTTTCAAGTGTAACAGGCATCCCTGTCTTTAGGTCTTTAAGTGTGATCGCCATATCCTTAGGTGTGAATATTATTATAAGTAATGGATTACAATATGTTGAATAAGCATACACCTAAATCAGAGGTATCCTTTAGCTAAGCTGTGATTATGAAATGGGTAATTTTACCATTTTCTTATTACAATCGAGATATACGATTAAACAAATGAAGCTGAAAACAATTGGGTAGATGTACATATATGCAGTGTATGATCTGAGATTGCCCAGCATCCATATATAGTGATGTGCATGTGTTTTGGATAGGAACGCTGAAACCCTTTTCTATCCATGTTCAAAACAAAGTATCAATCATCAACAGAAAATGGGTCTCTCCAATTTATGTGCAGGAGGCGTTTACTGATTCTAAGCTGAATTCTGTAAATGCTGGATATCCATACAAATCTAGTCTAAATTGAAAAGTGGGTTTTGGGCAAACGGCGTAAAAATTTGGCAATAAACACAATCCTGCAAGATCCATGGAAAGAAAAGAGTAAGAGGAAGAATTTGAATACATACATCTTATTGACGATCTTCTGTCTGGAATCATGTGACAGCTCATTTCTCCAGTTATTGTTGCTGTTATTGCTGTTGGCGTTGTTAGTGGCCGAATCCATGGCGGCCTATGCCTTCCTTCAATTGCTGAACATGTGGCGAATGAAATGGTATGAACTGTGAGAGAAGGACATTTGGGTATTCAAGCGTCAATATTCTTCTGCCACATGTACTTGTGTCTGTTCGTTGATGGCTATTCATGTGTCAACAACTAGGTAATTGTAATCTTTTTCAATGGTCCATCACCGAATTTTCATTTGTGCTTTTTTTTTTTTTTGGATTTTTGTCAACAGTGGGTGACGTCTTTTGGAGTAATCCCTGTGTACTCCAAATATACCAACGTTGAAAACGGGCGGGGTTTCAATCTGAAGGACCACAAACGCATCCATTAGCACATAAAAGCACCAAATTCGATTATAACTGTCGCAATCAATCAATTATGTTGGGGGAGTTCCATTGGAGTGGGTTTTGTTAGAATAATTTCAATTCAAGTAATAATTTTGATTGGGATCAATTATTTAATTTTGTGGGAATCAAATTTGATTTTGTGAGAGTGGAATGAATGGAGTTCATTTGTTTGATATTGTAAAAGAAATTAATATTTGAAAGATTTCTAAAATATGTTCAATCAAATTTTTAAATTTTGTTAGAATAATTTCATTTTAAAGTAATAAATAATTTAATAGTTAGGAGGATTTCTTTTCAGTGAGTTTAATGGTGAAGATTTTTTATATCACTTTTCGATATATTGTAAAATATTCTCCTAGATTTTCTAGGATATATACATTTAGATATTTGTCTTGTAGTTAAGTTTTTACATACTAAAAGTGTCACAATCAATCAATTTTGTGAGATGGAAGTGGGTTTTGTTAGAATAATTTCAATTCGAAGTAATAAAAATACAATACAATTCTTCTTTTGAATGAGTTCAGTTAATCAATTTTGTGGGAGTTGAATGAATGGAGTGATTGTTGTTATTAATCAATTTTGTGGGAGACTAATAAATGGAGTGAGTTTTGTTATTCATTCGATTTTGTGGAAGTGAAATGAATGTCCAATGGATTTTTGTTGCACGTCTAGTTGTGTCATAACCCCATACCCATCACACCGAGTTATAGGAATCGGTGCACACAAGGTTCCTTATCCTTTGTGTCGACCTATCACACCAAAGTGGGAACTAAGGCGAGCTCACCCAAAGCACAGAAGGTTCCGGGTTTCATCAAGGTTAGCTTAGTTGAAGTGGAGTCATGTATTTTAACACACAAGATAAAACCATAAAGTAACTCAACACATATGATGTGCAAACACTATCACTACTCCAAAACACACTTGCTCATATATTAATCATCAATTACACAAGTACATATTATCAAGTGACTTACAAACTCACACGCATTTTCATTTGCACAAACACGGAACATACTTAATTCAGATTATGATGGTACGCACTGCTAAAAAACTATACTCTTTACAATGAATCCCTCATGGGGTATTTATACTAGTGGGGACTTGTCCTTCAGTAGTCTTCAAGAGCTATTAATAGCCCTTGAGTTACAACTATCAATTAAACTGTTACATCATGGGTGGTGACTAAATATAGCCATCCGGTGTCATACCTTTGCTCTACATGGAGATACTTCTAGAAATTGGTCGCCTATCTTTAGTCAAGTTCCCATTTTATCCATTCTTTCGTCGCTTACATGCAAGTATTTCAATCTCTGACTCACATTCTATTTTTTTGCCTCATTTATAATTGGTCCTCATTGTCCTACATGCCTTTTCTAAACATGTCCTTGTTGCATGTTCTTATATCCTTTCTTGGTGTTGCCTCTTGACCTCCCTTAATCAAGTTTACATTTGTCTTATGTGTGCGATTTTTATTCTCATCTTTAAGCACTATCATTTACCCCTTTTCACACACTTATTTCTTAACCTTGTGCGCTTCTTCCCCATTCTTCTTTTTACACACAAACTTCCTCAAAGTGTCGTGTGTCCCTCAAAGAATAGTAGACCATGAATAAATAATGATTAGTCCTAATATAGGACATAAAGAATAAAGAATACAAATTCAGGGGTCCAACATCACCCCACACTAAATCTGTTTTTCCGCCATCAGGTAACACTTATTATGTTTCTTCAAACAATTTTGGCACCTCAAATTTCAACATATGCCCATGCACCTACCATTTATTGATTGTTTCTTGAATGAGATGGCTCAATTTATACAAATGAGTGTCAACTTAGTAAAAACATATGCACCTTTCACCCTTGTATTAATTGTTGTACACGGTCATCAACCTTTTTGCATAATTTTATGTGTGTATTATCTAGCTTGATTTAACCTAATCAGTGAGCTTCCTCAATTATGTCAATCGTTGTTTCACATTTTCTTTCTTCTCTACAACCTCTATGTTAACCCTTTTGTATTCTTCCATTAACCTACTTGGTTAGCCTTATTAAGGGATTCATTCTTTAGTTGGGATTTCAAAGACGTGAGCTTCTTTGTCTCTTCTTACATGTTTGCACTTATTATCCAAGTTTGTTTGAAAATTACCTTGAGAAACTTATCGGTGTGTGTGGATTTTTCTTTCATTTGCCTTGTGATGTTCTCGTATGCTTTCGGCTTCTTCCTACAAACAACCTTTATGTTTTCTTGGTCTCCCTTCTATTGTTTGGTCCTCTCCCTTTCATTATTAATCTATTTAAACAACAGACCTATGAGCTACTCTAGTTCATCAATATTTTCTCCTTTGATGAGTGGGTTTGCCTCAATAAGCTTGGGTTCATTGTGAAGTATTCTCTCCCAATGTTTTTTCTTTAGATCCATGCGCTTGTATTTTTCATAAGGCTATTATTCTCGTGTAGAACACATGTAAATTATTGTTTACTTCTTTGAGATTCACCTCAAATTTGTGTAATCTGGCCCTATACATATGAGATTCATGGACCTTGTTGTGTATATTTTGTTGAATTACATCCTTATTAATTTTCACTAAAGCCTCGCGCCGTTTGAGTTTACGAAAGGTTATAATTTATTGCGAGAACTATTCGATCTCATGCCTTGGTGGGAATGTTATGTGTGTTGTTGCTTAGCAGGCTCAATTATTGGCTCTTCTGTACATGCATCTAAGGAGAATGATAGTGCTTTCTTCGAGCACTTGGTGGCCAAGGTGTTTTTTAGGAAATTCCATGTGAACAATTCTTTGATGTTCTTCTTCTTCTAGTATGTCTCCCACATTGACCTTCGAGTTGGGTTTGGATAGAGTTGGAATTCCTTTTTGTATTCATCCATCTCATCATTTGAATCCTTTATTGGTTTTTTTCCTTTACTTGAGATTGACTTTGTTTCCTCTTCATCACCTTCATGGCCACCTCCAGTTCCGTGGTTTCCTCTGGTACTTCCATTCTTTTCTGTGCTTCATTGGTATCCTTAAGATTATCTTCAACCTCAATTACCTTTGGAGGTGACTTAGAAGCGATTGATACTCATGCGCTTGCATTTGTGGGCTCTATGTTTTTAATTGGTCCATTTTTTACGCTAGTCAGATTGGAGAGTTTTACATGATCTCTTTAATGTTTAGTTCCTCTCCATCCTTGGGTACCATAGCGATCTCTCGACCACCCCCATATGACTGGTTCCTTGTATTTTCATTAGGGTTTGGCTTGGACCCATTGTTGTTTCTACACCTTTAGGTTACTCTATGTCCCCCTTCTTGTTGGCCTCTTGCGCCAAGATAGGTACCCGACTTGTGTTCACTCTCCTCTTCTTTTGGGGTCAACTTATTTTTGCACGTGAACTTTATTTTTCTTGTCATACCCTCTTTATGCACTCTAGTTGTTCTTTAGCACTTGGTCTCTTATGTTTAGGCATGACCATTTTCTCATATATCTCTTCCTCTTTTCCTTCCTTTGTGGATGCCCTTTTTGGCACAAATAAAAAAATAACTTATGTGCCTTGTTTTTACCACAATAGTTTCCATTTTAGTCGGTGCACATATATATGTCACCTTTTTTTTCTTTATATGCTTCTTGATTGGGGTGTTTGTGACGCCTTGCGAAGCGTATGTATATCCAGTGTCAATCCTTATCATGTCGATCATCATTCTTATAGCCTCTTTGACCTAGTTGATGGATCACACAAAGTAGTCAGTGGTAAAAGCACATGCCAACTTGGCCCATCAGGACCAATTTTCATCTTCCTTCTTAAACATTGCCAACAAATAATTCATTGTTATGGAAAATTTTGCATCTCCTTTAAACTCCTTTGGAATTTGCCTTGGGATCCTCGATCTTATTTGAAGACATTTTGCAAATGTCTTAACCAATTTGTGAATCGTGCCTTGTATGAATTATTGAGTATTGTGGGCACCATGAATTACTTGTACTTGACAACCAGAGACTCGTCTTCCGCAAGGGATAACCCATGTTGGCTCCCCATCTCCTTTAGGCATGCTTATTTTATTGAAATCCAATAACTGGAGGAGTGTGCCCCAACAGAACTTGATTCCTACCTTCTCCTATGTCAGTGTTGTATCTTCTATTATGTTGTGTACAATGAATTAAGACAAGTTGTACACTTCCCCTTTGTGACATCTTATGTGTGATGCATAAATATTTCTTGTTTATCTTTTTCCATCTCTCTACTCCTATTAACTTGGACGTAAGAAGTCACGTTGTGAATCTTTTACAGGGTCCTTAATGTCTTTAGTCGGCATTGACTTACCTACGTGTTTGTAAGTGAGGAGGTTTCGATTCTTTCGACCTCCTTATCATATTTGAGGGCATGCGCTAGGTTTTCTACTTGGTTAATTAGCCTTGTTTCTGGCTATTCTCATGTGTCGACACTGTAAAGTAAAAATACCCTTCTGTATGCACAAGATCAGGTTTTGAAATAATTTTTCATGTTTATTGAAGAAAGGGAGATCATAAAATCGAAGGACCCTTGTTTTCTCTAGAATTTTCTTTATGTTGTTGTCATAAATATTGTTCCCCTCGCTATCCTTTTTGCCTATTAGGTGCACCATTTCCTTCTCTCTGTTGTTCCATCCAGGCGTGTGAACAAGATGGTTACAATCGACATCTCAACATTGCTTGTGTATGCATCATTGCCATATTCTATCACCTCCTCTAGGTAATGTATTTCAAATTTTATAGTTAGTACGTTGGGACTTTGGTCCTTTATCTTTTGGTGGAGGCCATGGTCTTGTTTTCTTTATTAGGTGCATAAAAACTTGCTCCTACTTTTCTGCTTGTACTTCCTTTAGGATAAACTCTTCTTCTTCTTCTTCGTCACTCGAATCTTATTTGATTAATGTGTCACTTGACTCACTTTTAGACATGGAGATTGAAGTACTTTGTAAACTCGAGGTTTTTATTCTTATTCAAACCCTTTTCTTGCACCATTATTAACGAGTTTCCTCCCTTGCACTTAGCTCGATGCTTGCTTTGGTTTATTTTGGGGTGGTTTATTGCCCCAAAGTTTATCATTCTTCTGGAAGCTTTGACCCGCTTTAATGAAGATAGATGGAAAGTTTTTCTCATGTACTATCCTAACCTTTCCTTTCACCACAATAAATTATAGAAGTTTTACCCTTATTTAATGGTAGTCAATATTTATGTTTTCAAGAGTTGAATCATTGTGTGGCTTCATCTCATTTTTTTCATCAGAGCTCTTTGTTTTCACTACAAGGTAGTTCTAAATGAATTACACCCTCCTATTTATACCATTGTCCATAGGTGATAAATTCTTCATTGATTTACTCTTCACAAGTGCGAACCTTTATTTTCCCCCAATGCAATGAATGCTGGTTGTTGTGACAGGTTGACTCCTTTTCTTCTACTTGATTTTAATATCCCTCAAGTGTGTTAGAAAATGTTGTATATTTTGCATATTGTATACTCGGGAGTATTGTACACCTCTACCCCAAGTGTTAGCGGCGGGGTTGGTCCCCAAGAATTGTTTTTGGGATCCATATATTCTCATGAGTATAAATATGTGATTTTTAATCTATATGTGTATATGGATGGTGTCATAACCCATGACTTATGGGGAACTGTTATGGGTTGTTTTGTTAAGCCATGGTTTTGGTACCATTATATTGTAAAACCACTTTGATGGTTTCTTATTGACGTGCTTACATACAAATGGACTTTGATAGGATAGAACAGAACTTGGAAGTACACTATTATAGTGTAAATAGTTAAGTTAATGCAATACGAGAGAGAAGTTGTGTTGGGTTTTTTCCGAAAGGGTTTCCCATGATAAATCTTGTGTATGTCATTTTGGTTTCTCTATTTATCTTGAATATTCTTTTAAGTATAGCTTCTCGTTTATTTGTTTATTAGATTGATTTTATTCAAAGCGCTTGTTGTGAAAACTCCTTGTTGCTTTTTCCTCTGTTCCTTTAATTGTGTTAGGTAGCTTACACGTTTTTGGGTTGCATCGCTTTCCCTTGTGTACTTCCTTCTTTTGTGCACTCTCCTTTTCCTGTAGCTCCTTACAAAGACAACATTCCTCTTGAGGATTCTGGATTGTTTTTCCCATGCACTCCACTTGTCCCTTGGATAATTTTCCCTTCAAGTTTTAACTTATTTCTCATGCAACTTTGTTTTCATGTTCCTCTTCTTTTATATTTTCCATGGAGGGGTATCTATTATATTCATGCACATTCCTTGGCTTGGATTCCCTTATCTTTCGTCAACTTTCCCTCGACATAAATCATTGCATGGTTTGTCGCGCACTTCAAATTATTACTTGTGATTATAAGTGTAGCAATCTAAACAAAACAAAACCATGCATAAGAAAATGTGTGAATCTAGTGCACGTATTACATTTAAGAAAAACAAATAACACTAAGAATTCAAATAACAACTAATCTAATGGCATATGCCTTATTTGATTACAATACTACTTATTGGTAGTAGGGTTTCAACCTACTCCCATTGAAGTAGCTTGAAAGAGTCTTCCCACTAAGATCCTTTAACTGACATGCCCCAAGTTGGAAAAATTGTAACAATCTCATAAGGGCCTAGCCAATGTGTCTTGAATTTTCTAGGGTGGTGCGCATACTTTGAATCATACAACAAAAATTTGTGTCGACTTAAAAGGTCTTGTTTTTGAGATTGCGATCATGCCATATATTTGTTCTTGCTTTATCTCGATGTTTTGTGTCCATCGGGCTTATGCAACCTTTTCTCATCCAATTATAAAAAATTTGTTAAACGATCAATAATAAAATCTTTGTCATCTAGATTTGTAATTTTCATGATGCATATGCAATGGTTCCATGAATTATATTGGAAAATATGTTTTCATTCCATATATAATTTGAACTAGAGTTGTTTTATTCAGGCACTTCTGTGTTGTTCTGTATGCCCAAAACACCTTTGAAACCTTATCATCCCAATATTTGCAGCACGACATCGCAAAAGTTTGTTAAAGTGTGACTCAATATTATATGGAATGCGTAAACTATTCCATTATCTTGTGGATGATATGGTGTTATTTTGAGGTGCACAACCATAAAATCTTACAAGAAAATCCTTATGATATCATTCAAAAAGTGTGTCCCTATATCGAAGGTTAAACTCAATGGACATCCATAGCGACTAATGATATTTTCCCAAAGTAACCTTATTGTTGTTGTACAATATTTTGGTAGTATAGCCTCTACCCACCTTCTTTAGATAGTTTGTAGTTGCGATGATATAATGTGCATCGATTCTTCGTCAAATAGGATTGATTGGTCCCACAAAGTCAATCACCCATTTTACAAATGGTTCTTACACCAAAGTTGATATTAAAGGATTTTTGTCTTGATTTTTTTGACATGTTGGCATTGGTCACATGCCTTGGCATATCCCCTATCATCTTTAAACAAACTTTGTCATCATAGCCCTACGGTAATGATCTTCCGCGTGGTAGTTTCTCTAGTGTAATGGATTCCTACAATCCCTTCGCGTGCTTCACATAGAATATCTTCCCTCTCATGATCCATTACACATCGCCTTAAAATCTCATCACACCCCATATTGTAAAGTTATTTGCCTATTAATTGGTAAGGCATAAATTTAACAACTAGTTGTTTTCTTTGACTCATTATGTAATTCTTTGACATGATTCCATGTTGCAAAAAAAGAAATTACATCTTCCTAGTCATCAAAATTACTTTGCACGTGGAACAATTATGCATCTTGCATTCATTGTTCTATTGGCTATGTTTTCTCCCTTATATCCATACATGACAAATGATCAAGTCCTACATTATTTTCCCGACTTCACAACCACTTTGAAAACTGAAATTTCTATAAGAGTATAATCCATCTGCATATTCTCCCACGTAATACTACTTTATTCACCAAATTTTTAAATGTCGTGTGATTTGTGAAGAACACAAATTGTGTCGCCAATAAATAGTGTCTAAACTTTTGAAATGCATAAAGCCTTGATAATCCTTCTCTTTCCACAGTGGTATGCGCATATTAATTTTCTATTGGCAAAGTAAGTGTGATGATCCAAAGTGTCTTCTCTTGGTTGTACCATAATTACTCTCGAAAACAATTCCTAATGTGTTAACATGCACATGAAATGGCATACTCTAGTCAAGAATTGTAATATGGGAGCTTGTGTCAATCTCTCAAATGTTTTTCTTGTTTTGTACCCCACTCAAACTCTTTTGTTTTGCGTAGTATTTTTTCCAAGGACACTGCAATTTTGACATAATATTTAATAAATTTCCTATAATATCTGCAATGTCCTAGGACTATGTAGACCTCTCTCTTTGTTCTCATTAGCTTGAAATGAATTATTATTGCAATTTTATTGGATCCACTAACCAACCATATTTGTAGATTATATGCCCTAATATGGTACCAAAAGGTGTCATGAAAACATGTACCTTTTTAGGTTTAATGAGATTTACAAAATTTTGCAAAGCATTCAAATATGAGTCTCAAGTTATCACAATGATCTTTGACCGACCCATACATCATCCAGTCATCTAAGTATAATTGAAGAAATTTGAGGATGAAGTCTTTGAAAGTGGTCACAATTATGTGGAAAAAATTGCTTGCACATTCTTTAATCCAAATGGAATCGTGATGTATGAAAATGAACCCCACTTTTTCACAAAATTTATCTTTTCCCCGTATTCTTCTGTGATTTTAACCTAGTGGTATCTGGAGAATCCATCGGTGAAGGTGTATGTTTCCCTTCCCCATGACCCCTTCTAAAATTTCTTCGGTGAAAGGCATAAAAAATGGGTCAATTACACACAAAGTTTAAGGCCTTGTAATTTAGATGAATTCATATGCGTCCATCTTTCTTTATGTTTATTACCATTAGACTTACCCATTCTAAATCTTCCATAGGTATAATTACTCATGTGACTCACATGTTATCAACTTCTTATTTGAATTTTGTGAGTAAATTGGGATTCATACAAAATGGTCATTTTCTAGCTAGTTTTGCCCCTTGATCAAATTTATTTACATAATTCCCGAGAGATGGGTGTAACCCCTTCATTTCATGGTAACCTATTGGGAATATATCCTCATACTTGCACAAGAGTTCAACAATCTTTATGATCTCTTGTTCACTTCAATAATCCCTAATTGTTGTTATTTTTGGTTCTTCCTCACTCCCTGTGTTGACTTATATGGATTTGAATGGGTCATCTTGTGGCCAAATTACAAGTTTCTTCTTGTTTATGACCTTTATGTATCCTAATGAAACATATATATTTAGATAACAATTAGTTTCCTCGTCCTCTACTTATCACACAACTTTTCCCTTACCTTTGCACATATAATTTCTCTTTTTCCATACTTCCTCGTCTTCCTCACTTAAATCATTATTCACAGATTTCTCTTTGAATCTTTTTGTAAGTGTGAACTCCTTTTCCTTATGTAGTGCCAAGACCCTTTCTTCCATGACAGAATCATCTCTAAATAACATTGTTTTAACGATCTGAAGGGGGTAGTTCAACCGAGGGATTGAAGAAGTGAAAGAGAAAGTATGTATAAACCCATCTTTTAGTTTTGTCCAGGAACTTGTTTCTTTGCGTAACTCACATCTAACATACCATGCACGTGCCCATACACACAATGTGTGATAGAACACATGCATCCATAATTCTAGTTTTATTTTTTGCACCTCATTTGTCCATAGGTTTTGGCATTTTGAAGGTGCGCTTCAAGTTTTGTGACCCCATTGTAACTTGAAAATCTTTGTACTTAATTATTCCATTCAAACCTAATGTGCATAGCTTAGCATCTTGCTTCATATGTTTTTAACACTAATCTATTTATCACCCACCATCTTTCTATGATTCATTTCAACAAGTATATTGAATAGTTAATGACTACCCTTTTGAGTTGTATATAGATTTCCACCTCTTTGATGAAATCATGTACATCTTCATTGCCACTTTGAAAGTTGGTTGGTTTTGTAGGTTTTGTTGAGAAATGAGTCGTTAAGTTTTCATTGATGTCAATTTGTACATTGATGTCAAAGTGTTCCCAAGATGTCCAGGTGGTTCCATGAGGTGTTAAGTCATGTCCAACCATGATGTCATGGTATGCAAACATGATTGGTCGTGCATGGTCAAGTGAGGGTGAGTCTTTATAAGGTTGTATGGAGTCTTCCAAAGGTCAAACATGGTCAATCACATGTGTATGAGGTGTTAACAAGTATGTAATCAGGTTTCCATGATCATTTTATGAGGTTTGAGGTATCTCCAGGCCTAATCCTAGCTCCAAATCAAGCAGGGAAGGTATGGAAACATGAAAAGTGAGTCAAGATAAAGTAGGAAGACCATTGTTGGAGAAATTTGATATGGAATTAAGCATGTGAAAAGAGTATCAGGTTAAGACTTAGGCATACATGGCATGAAGATAGCCATTTTTGGTCATTTTAGTGCATTTAAGGTCAATAGACAAGTGAGATGGTTGACCATGCATGAAAATTAAAAAAATAATTGGAGGAGAATAACATGATGATATATGAGGTCTGCGAGGATTCACTAAGGTCGAGGAGAAAATTTAAGTACTTACCGGGTTGGCATTTTACACCCTTTAGGGCAAGAGAACTAGAGCTGCAAAAATGAGATGAGGCATAAAAATTTGGTGAAAAAATGTAAAAAATATTGGAATGCATGGAGGGGTGAGTTAAGAAGGTGTGGTCAAAATTTTAGGACCTAAGGAGGTTTTTGCAAAAGTTATGTAAGTCTACCAAAACTAGTTTTTGGAAAATGCATTCTAGGCACCTTGACTTCTTAGCAATCAAAACAAATTGTGGAGCCTTATTCAGATAAATAATAAGATATAAAAATGGAGTAAATTTGTATAAAATCATGGTGCAAGAATTATTTTAGTGATTCGTTGAGCAATTTAAAAGTTCTATCCATTTTTGTATGCATGTTTGAAACCCTCCAAACCCCAATTAGGACTAGTTTTGGAAGATTGAGTTGGGTAGGTTTTTAAATCATCTGTTTTTCTTGGAGATATATTTGAAAATTTATAGGACTCCTCAGGGTACATTTCCATGATATATTGAGTTCATGATACTTGGTGGGCCCCACTTGAAAACATGTGTTTTGTGAAGATTTCAGTGTACATGAGAAACTTACAAAGGAACCCCTACTCAAATTTGAATTGGATAATGTTGGGGATGTGTTATTCAACTTTAGGAAGTCACTTGGGTTAGTTATTTTGATAAAATGGGATTGATGGTTGCATATTCGAGCTTTACCGCAACATGAGCTGTTTTGAGAAACTAGTGAAGGAGAATGAAGGTAACCATGTTGAATTGCATTGTATTGATGTTGTTTCTTTTCTTGATCATTATTGTTATGTGTCATATGATATGTGAAATTACATGGTTTGGTTTGGAAATGTCATTTCTTTTTAAAGGTGATTGAGCCAAAACTGCCCTATTAGGCCTATTTGAGAAGCATGTCTAAATGGGTATGAAGGTGAATGTTTCTCCATTTGACCTATGGTTCTAAGTGCTTGAACAAGTTCTATACATATCATTTGAAGTTTCCAAGATGATAGGAAGCCATAAGAAGTGTTTTGGAGGTGTTTGGTCATGTTGCATGGAAGACTAGTTCTTGAGCTCTCAAGATCAGCTAGACCAATATCTGAATTTCAAGTTTTAAGGCATTATGACATGAATCGGAGCATGAAAATGATTTGATGAGTTATTATACTCCAATATATTTACATCGATAGGTTAATTTCCACATGATGTTAATTTTTGAGGTGTGAATCAGCTTAATTTTGGCAGACCAAATTATGAGGCGTAGGAACCCGGACCCAGACAAGTTTTGGTAAAAGATGTTTTTGGATGACCTATGCTTTGGATTGGCTCTCACTGCTAGGATTTTATGAAATTAGGCTTCCCAAGATTCATTTGGTATATTTTTTGTCTTATAAAGGTGAGTGTAAGCTCTTGATTAACATGATCTTGGGACTTATATTTTTAGATGCTCATCATTTGAGAACACCTAGGAGTATTATTGCTGATTTTTGATGATGTGTCAAGTTATTTGGAATTTGTATGAGTTATTTGGACTCATTTGGGCCCCTTTCTATTGGAATTTGTATGAGTTATTTGGACTTGTGGGGCCCCTTTCTATGTGTACACCAAGTTGTAACTCGTTTGGACTAGTTTAGGAACTAAAAACAAAAAGTGAGCTCATTTATCCACTAGAAGACAAAAATCTAATTTGACGATTACAAACTGAAGTTATAGCAGTCGAGAGATGTTTTTACGAGGTTGTAAGAGGTTATTTTCATATTTCGGGAGGATCAAGAATTGTAATAGTTTTTCCTAAAACTATACAAACATATTAGCGAGTCAAAAAAAAACATAAGTGGATTTGAAATAATCATCAACATTTGACAGTTTCAAAACAATCTTGTATTCCTCCTTTGGTATGCTTTTGTAATGATTTTTTTTGTGTGGAAAGAGTTGAGAGCACATGAAGAAGAGTATTATTTATCCATGCATTCTTGAAAAGTGTCTTTTAAAAGGAACAATAACCATACCATACCAAGCTAAGAAAACGAGATGTTAATCAAACACCACGATCAATAAGATGAAAGCAATTCGCTAGAATAACTTTACATAAAACCTTTGCAAAAACAAATTAGAAATATCATATATTATTATGGAACTCAATTAAATACAATGAGAATGGGCCTTTCTTATATAGGCGAGGAATACAATCTAGGAACGAGTCAAGGTCGTAGATCAAGCCATAAATCAAGGAAAGAACTAGTCAAGACCATAGATTTAGGAGTGAACTAGACATCAAGGATCTAGTCAATACCATAGATCAAGGAAAGAACTATACCTAACAATTAGATATTATCCCTTAATATCTAAATAAATAAATAAAAATATCACACACATAAGTGGGTGAGGTTAAATACAATAAATGTAAATAAAGTACCTAGGTGAACATGAGCTAAGATAAATACCTACTCTAACACCCCCTCAAGTAAAGCTAGGGAAAAAATAGAAATGGCATGTCCAAAATATGAGTCTGACAACTAGGCTGATAAGGTACTCATGTACAATATATCCATGAAGAAATCTTGAACCAAAAGAAGGAAAGAATCATGCTAGAAGAAGAAGAAAGAAGAAAAAGGAAGATGTTCTCACGAACACCCCCAAGAACAACTTTGAAACCCCAGAGCATGTCATGCAACTCAAGGTAGTGAGGTGATGCAAAAGGCTTCATAAAGATGTCCATGACCTTTGCTTTGAGTCGGAATGTACTCAAGCAAATAATCCATCCCGAATGTCTTTGTGAATGAAGTGGATGCATATCTCAATATGCTTGGTCCACTAGTGCTCAATTGGGTTGCGAGAAATGTGAATTGCACTTTGGTTGTCACACCAAAGTATAGTAGTGAATCTGTGGGAATCAAACTCTATCAATAAATGTCGAAGCCAAAGAATGTGACACACCATAAGCTGCCTGTATACCTCTAAAGATGAAATCTGCAATAGCCTATTTGCTTTTTGCATGCCCAAGAAAATGGAGAAGAACCAAGACAAAAAGATAGCGGAAGTGGAATGCACTGTCATGATAGAACCTGCCTTGATCTGAATCTACATACCCAGTGAGTAGAACCCCTAGTGTAGTGTAGGCCAAAGTGGGAAGTGTCGTGCAAATAACACAAAATCCTTATAGCAACCTATCAGTGACTACTATGAGGAGAATGTGCAAACCGAGATACAAGCCCTATTGTAAATGAAATATCAGGGTGAGTATGGGTCAAGTACATGAGACTCCCGACCAACTACCTATCTGATGTAGGATCATAAAGTGGTGTGGTACATGTGGAAGTAAGAGTAACTCCAGACTAAAAATGAGATGGACTTGGCTTGCAATCAACCATATCAAAGTGCCTAAGAAGATCATGGGTGTACTTTTGCTTACTCAAATGAATCTCCAAATCATGTCGAGAAATCTGCAAACCAAGGAAATAATTTAATAGCCCAAGATCTGTCATGTGTTGTGTAGAAAGAGCCCTCTAAATACTCTGAATGTGGGAAGAAGAGCTTCCAGTAAGTAACATATCATCAACATACAAGACAAGTATCACAATATCCTCACCAACATGTTGGAGATACATTGTATGATAGAGTGGTAATGAAAAAAACCAATAGATAGAAGAAAATAATCCATCTTCTCATACCAAGCCGAGGGGCTTGTTTGAGACCGTAGTAGAGACCTTGAAGCCTACAAACAAGAGAAGTATCTGAACAAATCCGATTGGGTTGCTCCATATATATTTCCTCTTGTAGATCTCCATGTAAGAAGGCACTCTTCACGTCCATTTGGTATACGGGCCACCCTTGTGATGTAACAATAACAAGTACAAGGCATACATAATCCATCTTGGAAACGGGTGCAAAAGTCTCAGAGTAATCAATACCTTCGACTTGTGAAAAACCCTTTGCAACAAGACAAGCCTTATACTTGTTGATGGACCCATCATATGCATATTTGGTTTGGTATACCCACTTACACCTAACCATCTTTCTTCCTTTAGGAAGAGATACGAAATCTCAAGTATGATTCTTCATCAAAGAAGAATACTCGATTCTTTATCACATCATACCACTCATGTATCCCATGAGCCTTTGAAAAAAGGCTGTGGATCCTCGAAACTACGAAACAAAATTCCGGAACCTTTAGAATGCGTGTGATGATGCCTAGTGGGTGGAAGATCTTGTATGAAAGGTGTTGCCTCAGAAATTGTAGTATGAGCCCACTTAGGCATAGTGACAACATCAGTGGGAATAAGATCCTCAACGACATCTATAACCTCATCATCAATCTCCTCAAAGAAAGGATCCTCAAGATGAGATGAAGAAGGAGGCATGGAAGAAGATGAAGAATCATGAGGAGTGAAGTGCTCATCAAACTAAACATGTGTTCGAAAAAAGAACATCATGTGTATTAGGATCTAAAAGATGATAATCTCTCATGTCCTCACAATACCCTACAAATATCAAGGGTTTACTCTTCTTATCCAAAGCTTTCCTTTTCTTCTTTGGCACAAAGGCTCAAGCATGGCTCCCAAAGACTTGAAAAAATGAGACATCTGGCTTAGTGTTGGACCAAACTTCCTCTGGAGTCAAATGCTCAAGTGTTTTGTGTGGTGTGCGATTTTGAATGTAGTTAACACAATTAACTACTTCTACCCAATATATAGGAGGTAAATCTCTAGAATGCATCATGCAGTTAGCCATTTCCTTCAAAGTTCTATTCTTCCTTTCTACTAAGCCATTCTATTGTGGAGTATGAGGAACAAAATGTTGGTGTATAATGCCTTGAGTTTCCAAAAAGTCAGAAAACTCATTGCTGAAGTACTCCCCCCATTATCAGTATGAAGGTTCTTTATGCAACTAGAAGATCGTTTCTCGACCAAAGCCTTGAAGACTTTGAAGTGTGAAAAAACATCATTTTAGTACTTGAGAAAATAAACTCAAGTACACCTCGATAAATTATCAATAAAGGTAAGTGCATACTTAGCTCCATTGAAAGAGGGGGTTGGAAAAACCATCAAGTCACTATGCACAAGCTCAAGTGGTGAAGAAGCTCTCTTAGACAAATTCTTAGGAAATGGATCTTGGTGTTGTTTCCTAATGCACAGCTAGAGAAAACTCTCTCAAGACAAGAAACTCTAGGAAGACCATCTACCATACCATGAGTGCTCAACTCCTTCAAATATCTGTAATTAAGATGTCCAAATCTTTCATGTCAAAGCTTACTCTCTAAATTTGCATGAGAAACCAATCATGTCCCTATAGAAGAAGTGTCATCAAAACCCTCAAAGTGATATAGTCTAGAACTATGATCAACAATACCCTAAGAAACAAGTGAATAAGGCTCCAACAAAGTTCTTACTTCTGCCCCATGTGGTGTAAAATTCATTGTTTTCCCTTTACTAGAATGACAAATTTGATATACAGAAAGCAAATTTGTAGTGATGTTAGGAACATATAGTGCATCTTGAATCTTGTCACCATTAGGTTGTATATGACCTTTTCCCTAACAAAAGAAAGGAAGAATCTCGACCTCAATTTTGGAAGTAGAAATCAAACCTAGAGAAACAAAAGACTCCTTAAAAGAATTCATGTGGTGAGAAGCACCAAAATCTATAACCCAATTGTCTGCTGCAGTGGTGATTAAGATCTCCCAACAACATTAAGTGCTTTGTCATGCTGATTGGAAGGAGGTGGAGTGGAGATATAAATTTTGTGTTTCTTAACTGCATCCTCTAAGGCTTGCATTCACTTATAACACATATGTTCTTCATAACCAATACCCCCACAAAAAGAGCATGAAAGGCTAGACTTATTCTTGGATTTAGAAGACTCCTTCGATTTAGAGTTGGTTTCTTTGGGTTTAAGAGCACTTTGAGATGGAGAAGATGTGGATTTGATTTTACTTTTTGGTTTTCCCTTTCCCTTAGGATTAGATGCAACTAATGCCTTTTGAGAGGTAGAAGACTCAAGGTGAAACAATTTGGATTCTTCCCTAGTAAGTCTTTCACAAAATGTTTCTAAGTCAGACATTTTGAATGTGTCACCTAAGGCATCCATGCTAGAGAAAATTTTAGAAGAAAATATTTGAAATGGTCCTCTCAACTTGGATAGAATCAAGTAAACACACTCTTCATCTTTCTTATCTCTTCCACTCCCTTTCAATTGTGTCAACAAATGCTTGAACTTAATAAGATAGTCTAATAATTGTTGGAAAATATTTGGGATTAAAGAGGTGATCTCAATTTCAAGTTGCATGGCTCTCATATGATCCACTTTACCAAATAAATCCTCTAATTTCTCCCATATTTTGAAAGGAGAGTCACACTTTTCCAAATGAAATAAAAACTATCACCCTACATAAGTTCCTATCAAATCCATACACTCATCAAATTTTAACTCGTACAGAAATTTCTCATATTCTCCAGTGAACACAAGTTGTTCTAAAGAACTTAAAGCCCATAATCCTTTCCGCTTGATTATTGTTTCCATTCTTGGTTTCCATGTGTGGTAATTATGTGTTGTTAATGGCTCAACATGATCTAATTGAGAAGTAGACGTCATCCTCAAAAAATCACCAAAAGAAATGCAAGAACCAAGCAATGCAACAAGATCCCCCATATTTTGGAACTTTATAATGAGTGTGTGTTACAATATGGAACTTTATAATTATAGTGTGATTCTCAAAATAAATATTTCCAATGGAAAGAGCATGAAAAAACAAGCACTTTTGCAAAAAACGACACTCAAAACCGAGTTACCGATCAAAAGTTACAAGCTTTTCAATATTATGCTCTAGAATTTATTTTAGTTTACCACTAAAACAAAATAAAATGATCTTGCCTTCACCACACAAATAAAATGAAAGGGGGCTGGAGTTAAGCACCTACCAAGATAACTTCTTTTGGTAAAAATATTATTTCTAATTGTGTCAAAATGACCTTCGCCGCCAAAAATAGTAGTTTGCGGAATTTCTTGAAATAGCAAATCATGCATAGCTGCCCGTGGACCCCTGCCAAAAAAGGAAAGAAACATCTTCCGGAAACCACTTTGCTTTACACACCAACCTAGAATGTTGCACCCATAGCAAAAAAACCAGATTAGATCTAAAAATCCAAAAACCAAAAAATGATTTGTTGGGTTTTCTTCTGTTTGACACGAATCTTGAGGCAAACCAACACGTTTATTTACACCACAAAAATGAATGCCTCCAGAAATGGTCGAGTTTACAATCGATCATAGGGTTTTTCCACTTTCCAGATCCAATGGAAGACTTTGTTTTACATAAAAACATATGTACCAACAAAATACAAGCAAATAACGAATATATGAATATACAAATAATGCTTACGAAAATGAAACTTACAAAGCAGATGTCACAATAATCTCCTACTTTTATACCATAAAATGAATGATAACCGGATCGTACTAAGCCAAGAACACAGATGCTAATCAGACACCATGATCAATAAGATGAAAGTAATTCACCAGAATAACTTTACATAAAACCTTTGCAAACAAATGAGCAACAATATCATATATTATTATGGAACTCAATGAAATATAATGAGAATGGGCCTTGCTTATATAGGAAAGGAATAACAATCTAAGAACTAGTCAAGGTTGTAGATCAAACCATAAATCAAGGAAATAACTAGTCATCAAAGAACTAGTCAAGACCATAGATTTAGGAGTGAACTAGACATCAAGGATTTAGTCAATACCATAGATCAAGGAAAGAACTATACCTAACAACTAGATAATATCCCCCTAATATCTAAATAAATAAAAAGAAATATCCACACACATAAGTGGGTGAGGATAAATACAATAAAGGTAAATAAAGTACTTAAGTGAACATGAGCTAAGGTAAATACCTACTCTAACATCTTTTGAGTTCTGTAAAATGATTTTTGCAAGTTTTATTTAGGTCTTCCAATGATGTATTTAGGAGCATAAAGAGCTGATTTGAACTCATAGTTTTGACACAAATTGAATATTGAAGAAGTGTGCATATGAAAAGAGAATGTTGAATCCTTCAAGATGCTTGGGAAAATGAGTTAGGAGCTCTATTCTTGATTTTATTTGCGAGAAGTAGGACAACATGAAGGTGTGGATATAAAGAAAGTAGCTAAACCATATTTGTGTGGATAGAAGCCTTAAATGACAGGGTTTGTGAAGCTGATAAGGGGATGAAGAGAAGGTGAAATTAGAAAGAAAATGATATGATTTAGAGGTCACAATCAGTTGTGTGAAGACAAAAAACTTGAAGTGATCAAAATTTGTGTATAAGTCTAAGTGGTTGCTTAGTAGGAGGGAGTTGTAACTTCCTTGCAAGTTATTTCTTGCTAAAGATCAGTGGGTGCTTGACTAAATCAGGTTGGGAGTGGTAGCTTCCATGTAGGTTGAAGCTTGCTAAAATATCAAGTTGTAGCTTGAGTATAATATTGGGGTTGTTGCCTCAAAAGTTGAGTTGTAGCTCAACTTGAAATCATTGTAACACCATAGGACAAATTGTCCAAGTTATTTCTCTGATTTCAGTGGGTTTTTGTCCCTTGATGGGTTTCCCACATTAATTCTTGTCTCCTCATATGTTCATGTATGTTTTCTTCTATTTATCTGATGGTTGAATGGTTGTGCTTTATCATAATCCAAATTGATTGAGTGTAACTAGGTGAAGGAATTAATATTATTGTAAAACGTTTTAGAGTGCACTGATTCACCCCTCCCTCTCAGTGCCTGGAATTCCTAACAATTGGTATCAAAGCAAGTTCTCTTTGTATAAGTCTAACAACTTAAGAGAGGGTCCTCGAGGCACAAACATGGGTGGTCAAGCTGATACGGTGTTGAAGAATATATATGAAATTGCTCATGCTTTGATTAAAGACTTAAAAACTTAAATTTAACTCAATGATGCAGATCATCTTAAAGAACTCAAAGAAGTGGTAGCAGTTGTTGATAAGTTGTCAAAATATCTAAGTATCAAATAAATGATAGATTAGGTCGGCTCTTAAAAGTGAAGCAACTCAATGTGAATTGGAGCATGAATCCATTCATGAACCATGTCAAGCAACTTTCAAATCCAAAACTAAAGAATGTGACATGTTAAGTGTTTAGTTAAATACCCTAATAGAGGAGCTAGAAAAAACAAAGCAAAGGAAATTAAGAGTTGAATCAAGCCACACTTCTTGTCAAGGATGTTCTAAGACCAATAGGAAAACAAAAATTACAAGAAGACCATTAGGAAGCCAAATGCAAAGAGATCATCAGGTAAGTTTCATGGAATTTTTGTTTCATGTAATATGTTTTGGAATAAAGCTAGAGATTGTAGGAGAAAAGTAAATGAAGACCATCCATGGAGATATTATAAGTCTGACTATGAGAAGAACATAATGTGCTTCAATTGTTAAGAGAGAGGTCATGTTGTTTAATATTGTTTCCATGATCCATTCAATCAAAATTGGGGGATGAAGGGCCTAGAAGTAAGAACAACATTTTTGCTTCCATTGTCATGGGCAAGGACATTTTTCTAGACATTGCTACAAGTCTCCTAGATATAGCAACAAGCTATATACACCTAATAAGCAAGGCAAAAAGACATTTAAGGTGAAGGTTAGATCCAAGGATGAAGTCAAGTCATTCATGGTTTAAAAATATATTGGTAAAAGAATGCAAAATACATATACAGAGTCAAGAACACTAACTCCAACCTTGAAAAGGTAAAGAAGGACAAAGGACCAACATGGGTAGATAATGAAGAGATAAGACAAGACATGAAAACTATAGGAGAAGAAAGCTCAAGCCAAGTATCAAAATGTGATGAAGTCCAAAAGGAAGTTTTACCTCTAGTTGTGGTAGAACAAATATATGAGACACATCACACATGCTTATCGGTCTTGAGTAAAAAAGACTTAGGTGATACGGTTTGGCACACTAAGGAATGCATCTAAGAAGGTTGACAAATTTTTAGGACAAGAAAGGATAATTCGAGTCATCATGTTATTTTGATGACTTCTTGTTGTTTTGACATGATCTAAGAGGCATGATATACCTTCTCTAAGATTCTAGGAGGTATGTATTCATGGAATAAGCATTGGTGTATACTTGGGAAGGATCTTTCATCAGTAGGTGTTAATGAGGAATCCTTCAAGCTATAAGGTGCACATCAAGTCAAAAGGTATGTCTTGATACAAGTTTATCATGCATTGAGTGAGTTAAGTGAACTATTCAAGAATCCAAGAAGAATTTCATTCTCCTAATCAATGTGTGTCAGTAAAGCGTGTGAACAATGTCACTATTCTTACTCTAGATTGCATAGATGGAGCAAAGTGAGTCCTCATTTTGCATATCTTGTTTAAATTGAAACACCACTTTGAAAGCACCCTAAACTTTAAAAAGCAAATAACAAAGCTAATCAAGGAAGGCTAACACCATTTCCACCTAATAGCTAAGGATTCTAAGTCTAGGAATGTAACATTAAGATAGAAGCTAAAAGGAATGCTTAACTAGTATGAAAACAATGTAAAATCTAACTAAACATGCCTACTAATATGCTTTAATTACCTAACATGGGCCTAAATAGACCTAAAAGGAAATCAAATGGTTATGGTTGTTACTCCAAACAATGGTGAAATGACCTCTCCAAATGACTTGTTAAGTCACTTTAGATATTCATCTACTAACCTTGTTGAAGGCTTTAGGCAAGGATTGAACTTGGCTATATATCATATTTATTATATGAGATGCAAATCAAAGCATGGTGTAAAGTATAAAGGAATGAGGTGAGTTGTTTTTATAGTTTTCACTTTGGGGAAAACTTGTATTTTGATGCATGTGGGACTAAAAGCCCCAAATTAGATTAGAATTGCTAATCATGATTAAGATTTTCTAATCATAATTAGTGAATTAACAAGTGATTAAGATGTGAGAGCCTTAATCAACCGCTTAGGGTCAACTAAGAGGCTAGGATAAGCTTTTGAAGCTTGTTGAGACATTGTGGAGGTGAATGGGGTGATTTTGAGTGGTTGGAAGATGCTACGCCCTTAACCTATTGCTTGTATTTAGATATGAGTAGCCAATTTGTGGCTTACCATATCATTTTATTATATCATTTATACTTTCTCATGCTTAATAGGTCAGCTTAGGTGATGGCCATAACATATGAATAGTATATATAAAGGATTGTAGGTAGTAGTTCATTATTTTTGAGCATTTGAGTCTTATTATATGGTTTAGAGGTTGCCCCCTCGAAGTGGCGAAGCTATTACAATTGCATATTGAGATCATTATTCTGAAATATTGTGTTATTTGGTGTTATATTGCTGCTCATAATTTGAATTATACTAGTAATTTCATTACAAGTGGTATCAGAGCTGCGATCTGGGCCAAAATTAGGGTAAAAACCTAATTTTTGTTTCCACAATATATTTTGAACCAGAGTGAATTGGCAAGATATATTTTTACCAAAGTTGTGAAACATTTCAAGTAAGGTTCCCTGAAAATTTCAGACTTTTTTGATTTATTTTGCACAAGTTATTACAAATTTAGGGTTTTTCATAAAATCACTCCCTAGGGTGCAAATTGTGGAATTTTTCAAGTTCTTTACATTTTTGAAAGCTCTAAAAAAAATAGTATTAGTATCTTCTCTGTGTTTTTTCTTGTTTGGCTGAATTTTTATCGAAACCCTAAACCCTAAGGTTTGATATCATGGTAGGGCCTTCCACAAGAGCAAAAAAGAATCAGTTACTCCAGGTAAAACCCCAGATAAAGATGAGATAGTGATTGAAGAGATGGATTCAGAAGGGGTAAATACAGATTCCTCAGCACTAGGGTTTACTTTAGTTGATCATAAGGTGAGCCAACTTGAGTATGAGCTGTGAAATGTACAATTTGAGATGGCCTCTAAAGGAGACATAGCCCAAATCAATCATCGGTTGGATGATATCATGCAACATGTAAAGGGTAAAAAGTATGGCCCAAATCCATCCCATATCAACCAAGGAGGATCTTCAGTTCAAAATCATGGACAAAATAACCATGTTGGATCACTTTTCAGCCCAATCAGAATCCAACTTATTCACAACCACAAAACATGATGCCGAAAGTGGATATGTGCAAATTTGATGGTAAAGATCCCTTGAATTGGATAAATCAAATGGAGAAATTATGTGAGCTATATCAAACACCATCAGGACAAAAGGTGACTTTGGCATCCCTGTATCTTGAACTAGACCAATTTGTTTGGTATCGATGGTTATGTGCTAAGAGGTAGAAGAATGGTCTCGATGTCACTTGGATAGTTTTTACCAAGGAGTTGCAATTACACTATAGTTCCAATGTTTCAGAGAACTACTTTAGTCAATTAGAAAAGTTACGACAAATAGGATCAGTCAAAGATTATGTGCATCAATTCCAGAACCTATCCTTAAGGGTGGAGAATATACCAGAAGAGAATTTGAATGACCTATTTCTTGGGGGTCTTAAGGACCACATTGAGCATGAGGTACGTATGTTTAATCCACTCAAGCTTTTTGATTCTATTATCATGGCACGTCAAGTAGAGGAAAAAGTTCTTTGTAGTAGGAGGCCACCTTTCATTAACACCAAAGACCGTAGTATCTCTTCCCCTTCATTTTCTAGGCCAATTAGACTGACTCCTCAACAAATGGAAGAAAAGAGAGCAAAAGGATTATGCTTTAACTGTGATAGAAAATATGGACCGGGACACAAATGTGCTGAGAAGAAGTTGTTCTATATTGACGGAGGTAATGAGGATGATGAGGATGCTGAAATTATAGGAGAGGTTGAGGAACCAGTAGAAGAGGAAGTAGAGGATCACCAACCTACAATTTCTTGCCATGCATTGTCAGGTATTAGTACTCCTCAAACACTCAAGGTTATTAGCTATCTCAAAAAATAGAAGGTGATAGTGTTGATTGACTCGGGAGTACTCATAACTTCATAAATAGTAAGTTATTTGCCTGCCTCAATTGTTTTATTTACCCAACTCTAGAAATGCAAGTTATGATTGCGGATGGTGGGACAATCAAGTGCATAGGAAAATTCCATAGTATCAAGCTTTCCATGGGAGACTACATGTTAGACTCACCTATGTTTGCTTTTATGGGAGGGGCAGATATTGTTTTGGGTGTCGATGGCTCACTGACCTTAGGTCTTATAGAGATGAATTTCAAGAATTGTTCATGCAATTTCATTCAGATGGAAGGACAATACAATTGAATGGGATGGTAACTAAGTCTCCACATATTATTAGCTCTCATTAGATGCAGAAGGTTCTTAGAAAAGGAGTAGATGGATTTATAGCAAAGTTATTTTCCATAGAAGTACAAAATACGAGTCTTGATGCCACCCGATCTTGAGAAGATTGTTGATGCTCACTCATGCTTACTTTTGATGCAATTCCAAAGGGACTACCACCCAGTTAGGGATCATGATCATGCCATTCAATTGATTCTAGGAGCAAAACACCTAACATCAGACCATATAGATACCCATATTCCCAAAAAGTGAGATCGAGAAAATGGTTCAGGAAATGTTGAAGGCGGTATCATCGGGCCTAGTCGTGAGTGCTATTCTTCCCGAGTGGTCATGAGTACGTAAGAAGGATGAAACATGGAGGATGTGTCAGATTACGAGAACTCAACAAGTATACCATCAAAGATAAGTTTCCTATTCCAGTAATTGATGATTTACTTGATGAATTGCATGGTGCTATTTATTTCACAAAATTAGATATTCGTTTAGGTACCATCAAATTAGAATAAAAGAGGAAGATGTTCATAAAACGGCTTTTAGGAATCATGAGGGGCATTATGAATTTTTGGTAAGCCTTTTGGTCTGACAAATGTGCCTTCAACCTTTCAAAGCTTGATGAACATTGTTTTCAAGCCATTTTAAAGAAAATTTGTATTAGTTTTCTTTGATTACATATTGATTTATAGTAAGACATGGGAAGAACACTTACAACATGTAAATAAAGTGTTGGAAGTTTTGGATAAACATACTCTCTATGCAAAGCCATCTAAATGTTCTTTTGGTGTACAAGAGGTAGAGTACTTGGGTCACATTGTATCCCATGAAGGTGTCAAAGTTGATCCTCAGAAGATCAAAGCTATGGTGGAATGGCCAAGACCCAAAACTCTCAAAAATCTTCATGGGTTCCTAGGACTAACAAGGTACTACAGAAGATTTGTGCGGGGATATGGTAGAATAGCAACCCCACTCACTACATTGCTAAAGAAGGATGCCTTCCATTGGACAGACTTAGCCACTAAATCCTTTGAGCAGCTGAAGGAAGCCTTGTGCAACACCCCAGTTTTGGCTACTCCCAACTTCTCAAAAACCTTCATTGTTGAATGTGACACTTCAGGATCAGGATTGGGAGCAGTTCTAATGTAAGAAGGAAGACCAATTGCATTTGAGAGTCACCAATTCAAAGGAAAATATCTTTTGAAACCGGTCTATGAGAAAGAAATGATGGCTATTCTTCATGCGGTCAAGCAATGGAGGCCCTATCTCATGGGTAGACACTTCAAGGTAAAAACGATCATGATAGTCTCAAATACTTTTTGGAGCAAAGGTTATCATTTGAGGAACAACAAAAGTGGGTAACAAAAATGTTGGGTTATGATTTTGAAATCATATACAAAAAGGGTAAAGAAAATGTAGTAGCCGATGCATTGTCCAGAAGGGATACATCCGCATATGCCTTACTATGTGGAATGTCCATGTTGACACCGATTGGGTGGATGAAGCAAGATTGGAATGAGATCAAGACAAGGATACACAATCTCTAATACAAAATATCAAGCAAGGATCTATGACATCTAAAAATTTGAGTGGAAAGGTAATGCCCTATGGTACAAGGACATGTTATCTTGGAATAAAGATTTAGAGTTGAAACATAAGATTCTTGCAGAGCTACACGCCTCACTGTTGGAGGACACTCTGGGTTTTTGAAGACATATCATAGAATAAAAAGAGAATTATTTTGGGAAGGAATCAAGGGTGATGTACAAAATTTTGTATCAGAGTGTTTAGTGTGCCAACAGAATAAAGGGGAAATAATTAAGACACAGTGTTGCGGCTGACCCTTACCAATTCCTAGCTAGAGATGGGAGGAGGTCTCCATGGATTTCATCACCGGATTGCCTTGTTCAGAGGGTAAGAATGTTATTTTCGTGATTGTGGACATGCTCACAAAATATGCCCATTTTTGTGCCCTATCACATCCATTTTACAACTAGTATGATTCAACTATTTTTTTTGGAGACGAGTTAAAGGCTACATGGAACCCCAAAGATAATTGTAAGTGATCGTGATCCTATTTTCACAAGTAATTTTGGATGGAATTATTTTCATGTTTGGGTACTTAGCTAGCTCATAGTTCATCTTATCATCCTCAAACTGATGGGCAAATGGAAGTGGTCAACAAATGCTTAGAGGGGTATCTATGTTGTTTTGTATCAGATAAGCAGGAAAGATGGATTAAATGGCTACCACTTGCAGAATGGTGGTATAACACATCTTTTCATACCTCTTCTCAAATGACCCCATTTTTAGTATTATATGGTTACCATCCACCTTCTATCACTTCCTCCTTGAGGGTGCAAACTAAGGTCAGAGATGTTGAGGAACACATTCAACATCAACAACAAGTTTTGGCTAGTTTGAAGGAGAATTTAGCATTAGCACAAAACAAGATGAAACAACAAGCATATCAACATCGTAGTGAAAGACATTTTGAAATTGGTGATTGGGTTTTTGTACGTCTCCAGCCTTACAAATAGATGTCTCTAAAGCAATAGAAAAGGACAACAAACTTGCTCCTAAATACTATGGCCCTTATCAGGTTCTACAGAAAATTGGCAGTGTTGCTTATAAACTAGATTTGCCTCCATCTTCACACATACACCCAGTATTCCATGTTTCATGCCTGAAGAAGGTTATTGGACAGAAATTTGAAGCCCAGACAAAATTACTAGAACTTGACAAGGAAGGAAGAATCATTTTGGAGCCAGAGAAGATTCTGCAAACACGTACTAAGAGGCTAAGAACTAGAGACATTAAGGAATATCTGATCAAGTGGAAGAATCTGAGCATAGAAGATGCCACCTGGGAGGATGAAGGTTTTCTGCAGCAACATCAGGATTATTCAACATTGAGGACAACGTTGGTTTGAAGGGGAAGGGCATGCTACGCCCTTAACCTATTGCTTGTATTAGGATATGAGTAGCCGACTTGTGGCTTACCATATCATTTTATTATATCATTTATACTTTCTCATGCTTAATAGGTCGGCTGGGTGATGGCCATAACATATGGATAGTATATATATATACATAGGATTGTAGGTAGTAGTTCATTATTTTTGAGCATTTGAGTCTTATTATATGGTTTGGAGGTTGCCCCCTCGAAGTGGCGAAGCTATTACAATTGCATATTGAGATCATTATTCTGAAATATTGTGTTATTTGGTGTTATATTGCTGCTCATAATCTGAATTATACTAGTAATTTCATTACGAAGAGGGTTTAAGCCAACATTAGGGCACATTGACCAAATCAAGGGAAAAATAGACTTAATTAGCTCATAATAGCTAATTATCTGTTTTGAAGAGGATTTTGACTTATGGTTTGCCATAAAGTGGCATCTGAATGTGAAAAGGGTCATGCGATCAACAAAACACTATTAATTGGACAAAGTGGTAAGAAGCGTTAGTTAATTAGTAAAGATCACTAATTAAATGGAATTGGCAATAATGAGAGTGATTTACATGCGTTTGGCAATAAGATTACAAAAGCATAATTTAGGTGTTTACAACCATAGTGAGATGATGAAGAATGTCACCATGATCTTGTGAGAATGTGCTTTGAGCATCCTGTCATGACCCATGAGTAAATTCAAATGGGGTACTAATATCTTTGAGAGGGTTGTGCATGATAATGTTATGACTTCCTAAGTAGGTGTGTGAGTTACAAAGTTATGAAAGTATGTAAATTGGCTCCAAATCATGTCAAGTCTTTGTACAGTTTAGTTAAGTAAATGAAAAGAGTTCCAATTACCATTTTAATGTTTCAAACATGAAGTCATGCATGAGGTAATATTTGAAGTTGCTCTGACCTAGATTATTGTGCTTGAATCCCTTACAAATCAAGTGTGTATGTGTCATATTTGTTCATATTTATGGTGTTATGAGGGAGTTTCTTGTCTCATAAAGGCATAAAGATACAGTCAAAACATGAAGGTATAATCAAAGCATGAAGGTACAACAAAAGGATGAAGGTACAAACATGTATGTACTATGAATTGTTGTTTGCTCTGAAAATCAAAGTTATAAGTGGTCTGAGCTAACTGTTGGAGCTCAAAATTGCACCCATCCTAGATCACAAGAATCAGGGTTTGAGACAACATGGGACTGTCTCCAAGTTGTGGGACTCTAACTGAGATAGGCCTTTGGAGAAGGTTGACTTCCTATACTTACCTCTAATGCTAAACTACTCCTAAGAATTGAAATGCAACTATCTATCTCTAGTCCAACTTTATAAGGGATCAAGGTGAGAAGGAGATGTATAAAACATAAACCTAAACTAGAGAAGGCGATAACACCAAAAGAAAGGGGATGAATACTCAAGAAAGAGAGAAAATGGAAGAGCACAATGATGAGGAAGGCCAAAACGAAAGCCATATATCAAAATCGTGTCCTAAGTTCCACCTTTAAGATGCACAATAAACACAGGTCTATGAAATAATGCATACAACACACCTATGAATGAATGAAAGGCAAGATAGTGTAATAAAATAATAGCTAAGGCTGAAAGCAAGCCACAAAACCAAATATTTTATTGCTAAAAGATCATACATGATCATCACGATATATGAGAAAGATGCAAAACAATTACAGAGACATAACCAAAGGCATGTGACTCTTAGAACACTTGTGTAACATAGAATGATGCCCTTACATTCCCAAAGTATCCAACATTAAAACTAGGCATCATTTTACAATATATATAAAAATGAAAGGAGGAGAGAAGAAAGAGAGGGAAAATTTGAATTCTCTTTCCACCAGCCAACCAGCTTCATTTTATTTCTCTAAATGCTCTGAAAAGAGGGTTGAATGCCTCTACAAATCCAATTCCACACACCATGCCCTACACGAGAAGGAGTGAACACCCATACTACATTTAATCCTGGTGGTTAGGCAGCTAAAACAAACTTTTGTGTGTTGAAGACTACTCCTCTTTACTTCATTCACCTACCACCTACTAAATTGAGAAAACCGATCTCATTTCATGGAGGAGGGCAAGATATTTTCAAATAATATAAGATTTACAAGATCGAGATCACTAGATTAAAATCCATGTTCATTTTAATAACCCACAAAAACTACTATTTCCTTGATAAGTGGTTTTGTTTAGTCTTATGTGGTTTTTGACTTCTTCTAAGCTCTCTCACTCATTTGCAACTATGTATAATACCTCACGACACTTTGTTTATAGCGTGACTTGTTACTTTTGGTCCGCAACATCAGCATGTACTCCTCCTTGTTCCGTGGCTTCCGAAACCATTTGCTTCATTTCATGGCATTGCTAGTGTAGTGTGACTTTCCATAACCTTCTGCTGGATATCTTTAGATGTTTGCATCTCTTCCTAGACTTCCGCAACATTCTCAACTTCTTCGCGGCTTGAAAAATTCTATCCTCGAACATCCCAAGTCCATACTTGTGTAAGTTTCTCTATTTTTCAAGGGGCACAAAAATAGACAACATTTTTGGTGACTCATAGGAGCCATCTGCCTACTAGATGAGATGATCAGTAGCCTTGGCATATCCATTGGGCATGGAGTCAACTTGAAAAACTTGGAAAATGATTTAGTTTATCTCGCATTTCATTTTCTAAGAGATGGCTATGACCAAGCCTTGACACTTTGAAATGTCTTCCTTCCATGGTCTTCTGAATCGAAGATTGTGTAACAAGATCCACCAAGCAACAAAACATTTGCAAGGCACTTAGGGAAAGAAACCTACACTACCAATAATGTAATGTGTTAAAATCACTTAGAGGAATTGAAATTCTAATCTACTATGTACAAAGATGCAAGAAAAATCTTAATGAGAAGGTTTAAGATGAATCCCGTTAAACATGTTCCCATCAAGATCAGACAACTCAAATGAGTTAGCCACCTTGCAAGTGGTGATGATATATGGTCCACTCCAAATAACATCAAATTTGGAGTGTCTCCTTGGTTTAGCTCGATCCACGTCCCATTTCAAAACTAGATCTCCAACCTTGAATGTATGATCTCTAGCCTTCCTGTCAAACCATTGTTTGGTTGACGCCTGATGTTGTTCCATCTTGACCATGGTGACATTCTTGTTTTCCTCTAGCTGCACCAATTCTACCATTCTGATTTCCCTTTGATCCACACCTTCAAATTCAAGTTATTGTGCTAATTCAAGTGAAGGCAACTCAAGTGACAAAGGAAGTCTAGCTTCTTTTCCATACACCAGTTTGTAGGGAGAAGTGTCAATGGCCTTCTTTATTGTTATCCTATCTACCCAAAGAGCATTCTTCACCTTTGTATGCCACTACCTTTGATTCACGTCCATGGTTCTCTTCATGATTCGATCAGATTTTTATTGGTAGATTCCACCAATCCATTACCTTGGGGGTAGTAATTAGAAGAAGTTTTCAAATAAATCCCAAGTCCCAAAGCTCAATTAGAAATCTTTGATCGGGAAAACTTTAGCATTATCGAAATAATAGTCGAGGAACCCCAAACCTTGTGATAATTTCTTCAAGAAACTCCAAAATGGCTAATTCAATGGCTTCTTTTAATGACGTGACTTTAGTCCACGGGTAAAATAGTCTATGGTTGTGAGGACCCATTTATGACCCGCACTATATGGTGGATTGATCACACCAATGAAGTCGATACCCCATTCTGTAAATAACTGATCTGCTTGAATTAGATGGAGCGGAATGCCTGCCAATATTTTATTTATAGTGAAGAGTGCACATTCTTTACATTTCCTAACCCACCTGTGAGCATCTGTGAACAATGTAGAGGCCAGAAATAGCCTGCTTTTATAATCTTCATGGTTGTAGCTTTAGCGGAGAAATGTCCGCCTAAGAAAACATCATGGAATTCATTCAAAACCTTGCCACATTGGTCACCTTAAATGCATCGAGCAACACCCCATCGATGTTTCTTTTGAAAAGGATGCCATCAACTAATGCATAAGGAATAAATTGAAATCTCAGATGTCTTCTCTTTGCTTTATCCAACCGAGGGGATATACACCGATGTAGATAAAAATTAGTCATATCAACAATCCAAATACACTCGTTAAACACATTTCTTTCATCCTATTGCCATTCGACATCATGTAGTAGATCATCATTTCAAGGCACTTCATTCATGAGGGTGGTCTCTTGAGTTTTGTAGCATCCAGAGCAGGATGCTCACAAATTGCTCTTCATTTTACCAATTTTGTGGTCTTGATGGTCATATCATATTACATGATCTTAGTCACCCATCAGCTCATTTCTCACCGATTTTGCTCCCATAATGAAGTCTTTAAGCGTTGGAATGTGGTACTAAAACCTTTAAACAACTAGCAAGTAATCATGCTTTTGAATTTCTTCAAGGCTCTCATGATGGAAAACACCTATTTTTCAACATGATTGTATTTGAGCTCATAATCCTTGACGTTTGAATGAAAAACACCACAGTGCTCCATTTCTTGATCGTTCGGTTTGTGTCAAAACCGAGGCTATCTTGGATTTCGCCCCATGAGAATATAGGATGAAATCCTTAGTGTAATTTGGATTAATCTTTTCAAAGTTTCCCTTCCCTTCCATGGTCCACTTGAATGTTATATCCTTCTTGAGCATGAGAGTAATTGGCCTTACTAAACCCGCAAAGTTGGGAATAATGTGTCTAACAAAGTGGATCTTTCCAAGGAAAGACTATAATTCCTTTTATGAGTGGTAGGGAGAGAGCCACGATAGCTATAATTCTTTTTGGATCAATGACGATGCCTTCTTTGAGATAATATGCCCCAAAAAGCTTACCTCTGGGGACTACTGAAGTTACTTCTTAGGGTTAAGGGACACGCAAACTGCCTGACATCTTTCGAATACTTTCTCCAAGTGCTTCATGTGATCTACGCTCTACTTGGAGAAAAGCGTATTATCATCAAGGCAAACCAAAATGAATTGATTAATATATCCTTTGAAGGCAATATCCATTGCTCTTTGGAAGGTAACACGTACACGTTTGATAAGTCGAGAAGGCATCTTCTGATATGCATACGTCCCCCATTTGGTAGTGAACATGGTTTTATATTGATCTTCATCTTTTACTTTATTCTAATTAAAACTAGAATAACCATCAAGCATAAAGAACCTTTTTGCTCATGTTACTATCTACAAAATTTATTCCATGGAAGGCAAGGGGTAATGATCTTTGAGAGAAGCCCTATTCAAATCCTTGAAATCCACGCAAAGTCTAATTTCTCCATTTTTCTTTTTGACTAGGACAAAATTTTCCACCTAAGTAGAATACTTGATTGGAAAAATTATTTTGGCCTTAATGAGTTTGGAGAGCTCCTTTCTCATGAGGGGTTCAATCTTGGGGTTAACTAGCTTCTATTTTTGTTTGATTGATTTGATGTTGGGATCAAGATCAATGGAATGTTGGACTATATCTGGATTGAATTCCTTTAAATATTCATAGTCCCATGAAAACACATCATTGAACTTTTGACACAAGGAAACAAAAGCTTTCCTTTCATTTTCATTACATACCTTTCAAGTAGAAGCTCATTTCTGGGGCAATTAAAATTGGCTAACGGTCTTTACGCTTTGTCACCATATTATTTTGCATTCCTCTGAACTCATCATCTGGGCTGAAGATGTGCTCTAGCGTGACTATCCCATTTGGAAACTTGTTTGTCTTTAGTTGAATAATTTGATCCGCATAGACCTGTTGCAAATCAACTTGCATCTTTCGAGGAGAATTTTGCCTCATTTTGGATGAACTGTACAATTTTTTCATCATTGTCAAATACTTTCCAAAAGCTTGGTTTATGCGGAATAGAGGGCCTAGATACCATTTTAATATGTTGGATTCCCTTTGATTAGATCTTCCATGGGTGAAAATTGGGAACTAATAGCCTCCATTTGATCAGCATCTTTATTTAATTTATACGGAACAACATGTAGGTTAATGGTGTCAAAGCTTTCTAGAAAATCCCAAACCCTATACTTATAAGCCTTCAACAACTTGCTCTTTATTGCACATTTGTTGCAGACTTAGTGAATTATTGGTTTAGTGTCTCAGTATCTGCATGACTCTTTAATCTTCCTCTTCTCTACGATTAATAAACCATGCAACTGCTTCATACTCTGCCTGTACATTGTTGGGAGCAAGTAAATTACTGATATGTGAGAGAAAAATAAATTATCTTCCTTTAGAGAGATGAGCACAACACCCACCCTGACTCCATTTATGCTCCTTGAACCATAAAGAAAATCCACCATAGCCCATAATCATTTTCCTCTTGCTTGAGCGCTATGGGTATGACATATTCTTCCTAGAGTGTTAAGAAATAAGGGATAAAATATGCAAAATAATCCCTCATGAGAATCAAAGCAGTAGAAACTAATATGCGAGAAAATATTACAGATCTCAAATAAAAGTGCGAGAATAAAATAACACAACACAAAGAGACAATATTTAACGTGGTTCTTTGATTTGGCTACATCCACCAAGAATCACTTGCTCACATTTTATTACAAGCCACCTCTCTCTCGTCTGATACCCAGATCTGTTTGGAGCTATGCTCAAAAAAATCTACAAAATTCACTTTGAATTCAAAATACATCTACTGATGTTACATTATACCTACCATATGCATAAAACCATATAATTAGACAAGCTGCTTAAGCAATTTTACAAAACTATG